>JACEFZ010016647.1:0-11005 GCA_014155875.1 Cepaea nemoralis
ATTCCCATATGTTTCAATGTTTTCCCAAATATATAGTTTTTTTCATGCCTTTTAATGCTTATTGTTCTTTTGTTGTCAAAGTATTACTTCATAAGAGATGTTGAATGAAAGAATGTATGAGAGGAAATAGAGAAGAAGGGCAGAATGTCAGAGAGGCCTGCGTGCCCAATTCTTAACCCTTTGAAAATAAAGATTTTCGTTCGTTCGTTCTGCCGTCAAGCATCGTGGGGAGGAATAATTTGCGTTCCAGCGCCCGGTGGGCGGCACTGGATAATGTCATTTCGTGTGGCTGTACAATGTCTTTGATGTCGTCAATCCATTTTCTCTTGGACGTCCTCTTGGTCTCGTCACAGATGATCTTTGATGTAAGGCCCGTGATGGTAGTTGATGGTGTTGCATTCTAACGACATGGCCAAACCACTTGATCTTCTGTCTTTCAATAAATGTGGCACAAGGTGTTGATCCCACAGTCTGTCTGATAATAGCATTTCTTACTAGGTCTCGGTGTGACAAAACGGCAATTCATTTGTGCCTTGTCGGGCGATATTCCACTTTATTCGGCGTCATCAGGGACTTTCCCGGCTATAATTAGATCGGGGATAGCCCAGTAGGAATTTTCCATCTGGAAGGTTCGAGAAACACCTGGATTTGGATGTCCAGGGTGGCTCAGTACAGCACTAACTTCACGTGCTGCTAGAACCTAGAATTCCACTGTGGAAAATAGAGTTTCTCGTGGAGTTGCCACACTTCGTGCAGCACTTATTTCTCGAGCGCATTCGTACGCACGAAGGAGAAATGCGGCTGGCACAGCTCATTCACTTTCTATCTCTTGTGTGAGAAGGTTCTGCTTTTGAGTAGCAGTGAACCCACTTCTTCACCCACAACCAAGATGCAGCGGACTGTCAATATTTCACGACCTGCTGGCGTAGATAGTCATTGAAGCTGACTGGAGACAATCAACCGATTCAGGTACGAATTGTAGTAATTAATTTAGCGTTGTAATTTGAGCAGAAATTGCGATCGTTCATAGCTAATTAAATATGCGGGTAGCTAGTGAGTTGACCGATCGATACGCCAGTTGAGAACGAGGGCAGCGCACAGCGGTGTGTGTACTTGTGTTTACAAGCCGTCGTGAACAGCTGTTTTGTCAACTGCTTAGAGCGAAAAGTCCATTAAAATTGGCAAATTGTGTTACAATGTTATTGATTGATTATAGTTCGTAGTTGCATGGACTATGTTTGCTGTACTGTAGTAGGGAACAGTAAACTATGTGATAGTATGAACTTAATTGAGGCCAGTCAGTAATTACGTTAGCCGAGCGCTGAAATTAGACAAGGTAAGTTGGTAGATGAAGAGTGAGCTAGTGAATCGCTCACGTGATAGGGAAATAGAGCACGTACGTGATTAACTCTAAAAAGTGATGTAGCTATTTTGTGTGTGAACTAAATAGTGAATACATTCGAGGAACTGGGAATTCATATGAAGGTAAGTTCTTCAGTGGTGTTAGAGAGAGATATACGATGTTGTTATCACGTATATACTAGGTCATGTTGTGTACTACGTCTATGAATAATGTACCGACCGCCGAAGTGGTTCGACGCGAGATAACATGGCTTTACCGTCAAGATGTACGTATGCGTTCTTCATGCTATTCTTTCCTGTCCTGTTCTATTCATACTTGCATGGGTACGGCAGTGCTGATGTGAGGAAAGTATGGAGGAACAAATGGAGGGCGAATGAGATTCGGGGACGAATGGGATATGGGGACTGCGTGTGAGTTATTCTTGTATGAGACTGGTATAACCAGGCCAGCTATGAAGTTCGGCCACGGCCAAGGCTAATCCTCTTGGAAAGGCAGAACTGGAGAGAACCTTGAACATGCGGGGAGCATGTTTTCGCTGGAAAGACTTCTTGACTCTAGGGAAGAGTCTAATAAGAAGAGTTTCGCTATAGAGTGGGCAGGAGATCCCACTAGCGAAATAAAGCCTGTAGATATGTTATATGGTCATGTATTGTTACTATATCCCAAGTGATGGTGCCTTGATCATTGTTTGTTTATGATTAGATGTATATTGTAAAGGGGGGGGGGGGGTCCAGGGACACCTTACCTTGATGTTTAGTTCCAGTTAACTCTTGAACAACTACAGAATGACTTTAGCGACAACCGTTAGGTGAATAGGGATAGGTGAAACGTGAGATCAGACTCGCCATTCTTGATTCTTCATATGTTTGACGGGCTGTTCTCTGAAAGGCCAGCTGACATTGGACTGAGCTTTATGCATTAATACTATCACCTTAGAGATGTTGCTCTACTTAGTTGTATAACTAGGTAGCTAGACTGAAGGTTGATATTTCATGGATTTGATGCACATGAGCCAATGTTTGGGCCGAATAAATTCACCGATCGCTCTTACTTTCAGGTGTTGCCTGTTAGAACCAGCCTATTACTAAGTTGCCGGAAACCACTACGTGATCCATGGCGAAGGGTCACAATACCTACTTTACCACGCCTGACTGTGCTACATTATGCAAGAGGGAGAATCACCATGCATGACTCATACTCACCACGTGATTCTAGAACCCTGCTGCAGCACTAGTGGAACTAGATGGTTTGTTTTTCCATATTAGAACTGTGATTAAGACTATTTCAGAATAGAGTTCATCTACCTGAGCAATCTTGCCGGTGTATACTGAAGGTTGATTTACTACGGAGCTATGATGGCAGGCTCACTCCAGAGAGACTTACCAAGGTGGGGTAGGCGCAGCTCTGGGAGCTCATCAAGTCCAAATCAATGTGTTTCCGCCTAAACGTGGGACAGACCAGGCAAAGATTGGCCCAAACCAAAGGGGCTGTAACTACGTTGGCACTAGTGTTCGGTCATGACTAGACCCACACCAGCTTGCGTATTTTCTTACTCAAACTCGTGAGGGTAGACAGGTCAACTCATCCTGGACTTTATGAACCTTGAATGCTGACCATGAATTAGTTCTTACTCAATCATTCGAACAACCAAGTCATAGAAATAGAGACATTATGTTTTGTTACTTACCAAGCGCAACCATGTTTCAAGATATGTGCTGGACTCCGAGGGAGTCTGAACATGTGACTGTGTAGTGACTATTGAACTCAGTTACCGAACCATTGGTGTTTTCTAGTGACTGTGTTGACTTGTGGCAGTGCTGATTCATTGCCCACTCAGGGGTATACAATTCTACTACGGGACCATTAGATTGGTCAATTGTTACTTCTAGGAACATCTAGAGATCAACTGGGGTCGCCTCAAGGAAGAGGGTCTCCATACCAGGCTGTACTTTGATAACTGTGAAAGTTGGTCACAGCGATTCAGTGGGGCAGAGCAGACGAGTTTATCCAACAGTCTGCGGTCCGAAGAGGTAGTTCCTCTGACATCTGATCTTAGCTCTGGGGACGGAGTGGTCTCCAAAGGTTCCAGTCCTCAGTCTGGAAGGGAGCCGGGTGAGTGTCGGACCGACTGGACGGAACATCTGTCTCAAACCTGCACGTCAGCCTCATGATGATACAAGTAGCATCTATGTCTCTGATTCTGTCTCTAACCTATCTTCTGCTATTGTAAATAGTTTATACTATCAGGGTGTTCATTTCCTACCTATTGTCTTTAGGGTAGAATAAACTTTGTTGATGTTGACTGATTCTTTGTACAGTGATTGAGTGTGGTCTCGGACGATACCTCAGGGTTCATTGTCCCAAGGGAGAAGGTAGAGAGTGGGGGTCTAGAATCTGGAGGGGCTTGTAGACTTAATTAAACCATTTGAGGTTAACCACAGAGAAAATAGTGTATCTGCCTGTCCAACCCCTGGGGTTAGAATACACGGGAGTGCTAAGGACCCTTGGGCTTGGTTAACTCTCAATACCCAAGGCAAACCTGTCACACTCAGATTGTTAAGTTGGCAGCTCTCCGCAGGCATCTCATTTCGCAGGTGTTGATGTTGCGAAGGTGTAATTTGGATAAAGTCCAGGTCTGAGATTGGTAGCAAAGGGTTGGTGTAAATATGCTGTTTATTATCTGTCGTTTTGCGGGCATGGGTATATTTGGATGTTTCAATAAGGGTGGTAGTTGATATGTAAGTGCACTAGCTTTTTGACATCTGATGTCAATTTCTCTGTCTAATCTGCCATCTTCTGTGATCATACTTTTAAGATATTTGAATTCTTTAGCTTGTTTCAGAGTCGTGCTATTTAACTGTATGCTTAGTGGGCCCGGCGATCTGCTAACTCGTATTACTTCGGGTTTGGCTGTATTTATGCTCATATTGTAACTCCTGCATGTTGAACTCAGATTATTAATGTGATTTTGCAGTCTGCCCTCGTCGTTATAGAACAGGCACTGATCGTCTGCAAATAGAAGTTGATTTATTTCCTGTGGGTCAGTTGTTTCATCTGGAGTAAGGATTTCTAAATTTTCTGAATCTGTTCTGTCGAGACTTGCTTCTTTGGAAATTCTGTCCATGTAGATATTAAATAGCAGGGGAGAGAGCACATATCCCTGTCTCACTCCTGTATTGACTGTGAACACATCTGATATACCTTCTTGTGTTCTTACTGCATCTCGGATCGAGTGGTACATGGCTATTGCCCTTGCAGTTGCCATTGTATACCATAGTCTTCAAGGATGGTCCATAATTTGTATCTGTCTACTCTATCGAAAGCCTTTTCCTGATCTACAAACACAATATTCTGCTGGCCACTATACTCGATAGTTTTTTCACATATTTGTCTAAGTGTAAATAGTGCATCAGTGCAACATTTACCTTTCCGAAAACCGAATCGCACTTTGCTTAACTGTTGTTCAACTATTGGTCTAGCTCTTTGTTCCAATAGTTTTGCATACATTTTCCCTATATGGCTCAGGAGTGATATACCTCTGTATGGTTTGCATTCTCTCATATTGCCTTTCTTTTTCCATATTGGTACTATTATTGCCTGTTGCCAATCATCTGGTTCTTTTATTTCTTCCCATGCTATATTAAAAAGTCTTGTTAGCCACATAACTCCTGTTTCCACACAGGCCTGAACGGCTTCTGTGGTTATTCCACCTGGACCTGGTAATTTGTTTTTAGGATTTTTCTGTATAACTGCTTTGACTTCTGCAGCTATGAAATTTAGATCTTGCTGTTCCCAGCTTTTAGGCACAAATGTGAGGTTTTCTATGTTATGTGTGGGCTTAAGTAGTTCTTGAAAGTATTCTGCCCACCTTGCTAGTCTTTGTTGTGGATTAAATATCGGTATATCTCTTTTGCTGTTTATGATGGTGGTTGGGTTGTAGCATGTATCTTATGCATAATATCTTTTCCACCACTGTTTCCACTATTGAGCCACGCCGCCCCTTGATCCGCCCACCATTTTACTAACGAAACCTGTCTTACACCCACGCCACAGCCACTCCTCCATTCGGCGGAACAGTACTGTAACCCCATAACACCCGCTCACACGCCTATGCACGTCCCGACATTATGAATTACTACCAGCACACAAAAAGAGATAAATACGGTATCCAGTCTTCACGCAAAGGCCAGTATGCAGTAGAAAATGGCGATCCCGCTCTCTCTCTCTCTCTCTCTCTCTCTCTCTCTCTCTCTCTCTCTCTCTCTCTCTCTCTCTCTCTCTCTCTCTCTCTCTCTCACACACACACACACACACACACATACACACGCACACACATACACACACGACATAGACACACATACGTCATAATCATACTCGATTCCATGAACATTTATCCATCATGTGCCATGCCGGTAAGAATTGGCGGTCATGACTCACCATTTCACTCGATCACCAGTGTCGTGAATCAGCTCTGTGTTCCTGTCTCGACCATGCCACGTGGTCAAGCCATCCAAGTATTTTTTTCTGTGTCTTCCCCTTGTTCTTCTCGTCTCGATCTTGCCAGTTGTCACCAAGTTCTCCAATTCATTTCTTCTCATAAAATGTCCAAAATATTTGACTATCTACGTCTAATTTCTCTAAGGGAGGCTCTATTCGCAATGGAATCGCGAATAGAAAAAAAATATATTCGCAATGGAATTGCGAATAGAGAAAAATTATATTCGCAATCGAATTGCGGGAAGTAACAAACATGTCACAGCGTCTGCTCACTAGTCAATTTTAGTTTGGGCCATTAAGAAGTCTAAGAGGTGGTTAATTTAAATAGGAATGTTCACTGTTGCGGGTTTAATTCTGCCGAATTCTCCGTATTTTTTAATGAATCACTCTTCTTCTTACTTCTGTCCGTTCTTTTGGCATCCCGTTTTATTTTTACATTACGTTAGTCCTGTTTAAATATCAAGAATAATTTTTCAGAACAGGTATCCCCAATACAAATAACGATCCCTACAAATAATTCTGTCCCCAGGCGAGTTCAAGAATTGTTAACTTTCGTTTCTGTACACTTACTGTTACCAGGCATCCATGTTTGTTTACGTTACCGTCCTACTATTTATGTCCTGATAATATCGCAGCAGTGATGATTCTCTTAATTTGACACTTTCTATGGCCTCCAGTAATATGCTTCGCCTCAGAGAGACATGATTAAGCAATTCAAACACCAGGCTTTCGACTGACTGGCCTCATGAATTAATAAATAAACAAGGATAAGGAAATGCTACGCATATAAAGTGCAGGAAAACCTGGTATATATGAAGCAGGTGGAAAAGAGAGAGGAGAGAGATAGATAACGAAGATAGTGTGAGAGACAGAGATATGAGAAAGATGTATTGAAAGACATTAAAGAGTGGTAAAGACAAGAAAGAGAGAGGTGGGAGATCGAGACTTAGAGAGAGAGAGAGAGAGAGAGAGAGAGAGAGAGAGAGAGAGAGAGAGAGAGAGAGAGAGAGAGAGAGAGAGAGAGAGAGAGAGAGAGAAGAACTCGTGTTCGGATGGCTAAGCGCCTTTCCCAAGACAACAAAAGTAGAGGACAGATAAGAACAGAAAGACAAGTGCGCAGGTTCTTGTGCAGCAAGATAAACAACACCTAATACACAAAATCCGTAGAAAACATATGCCTAAAGCGAAATCATCAGACTAGCATTGGTGTCACCTGAAAATTCCTGAAAATGAAAAAAAAAAATATTGCCTCCCCGGCGGGGAATCGATCCTCGAGCTTCCGGTTACCAGGCGGAGACACTAACCACTATGCTACTGAGGCGATTATATAAACAGACACACATAGTATTATTTGGCACTCACAGAAGAAGAAGGAAATAGAGATTAGAAGACGCACCAAACAACATAAAATTTGGAAGCTATAATAGTTACCAACCGGGATCGAACCTGCCGCCTCCAAATGACGACGGCGCCTCGCTGCAGGAACAAGTGTACTTCGACGCACGACTAACTAGACACTCCTACACCACACTGCTACTGAGAACACGTTAACAGATCAATAAAATATTGTAATATGGAAACACGCATAGGAATAATCACGTGGCCTACTTCCATTGCGAATATAATTTTTCTTCTATTCGCTATGGAATTGCGAATAGCCACTCCGTTTCTCTAATCAATTTACGATTGTCATTTGTTTCTTGTAGTACTTGGTCATTGGTTTTTCTGTCTGTCCATGGCATTCTTTGCATTCTCCTCAGAAACCAAATTTCCACAGCTATCAGATGTTTTTCAACTTGACTGCTCATAGATCAAGCTTCACATCCATACAAAAGTATAGGCTCTATGTAACACCTCAGTCTTGTTCCCGTTTTAATTGACATATTTTTTATTGGTCAGTATGTATTTCATCTTGCTAAAGGCTACTTTCGTCATGGTGATTCTTGTTCTAATCTCTTCAAGGCATCTCGCATCAGATGTTATGACTGTTCCGAGATAATTGTACCGATTCACTTGTTTAAGAATATTCCCATTTACTTGTATATTACATTGTGGTACTTCGTTCTTCCTAGTGTTCCATGAACATGCTGCAGAAAATTGCAACCGGTAGCCTATGTGTCCGTTCATTCACCTGTCTGGCTGCATGACGATCCGTCAGTCCATCCATCGATCAATTTACCGACCTAAATACTTATCCCCTTAAATATCTATCTACATACCTATCCATCCATCCATCCATCCATCCATCCATCCATCCATCCATCCATCCATCCATCCATACATCCATCCATCCATCTCATCTTTCTGTCGGTACGTCTCTCCGTATGTTTGTCCGCCTGCCTGCCTGCCTATTTGTTTGCCCGCCTATCTGTCTGTTTGCCAATCTGTCGGTCTATCTATATGCCCCCTTATGTCTGCCTGTCTGTCTGCCCGCTGTCTGTTTGCCTATCTGTCTGCCCGCCTAACTGTCTACCCGCCTATCTATCTGTCTTCCCACCTATCTGTCTGACTGTGTGCCTATCTGTCTGCCTGCCTATCTGTCTACCTTAATGTTTATCTCTCTGCCCGCCTATCTGTCTGCCTGTCTGTCTGCCCGCCTATCTGTCTTCCCGCTTATCTGTCTGCCTATATGCCTGTCTGTCTGCATGCCTATCTGTCTGCCTGAATGACTATCTGTCTGCCCGCCTATCTATCTGCCCGCATATCTATCTGTCCGCCTATCTATCTGCCCGCCTATCTGTTTGCCTCGATATCTGTCTGTCTGCCCGCTTATCTGTTTGCCTGCCAGCCTATCTGTCTGCCTATATGTCTGTCTGCCTATCTGTCTGCCTGCCTAGCTGTCTGCCTGCCTATCCACCAGTACGTCCGTCCTTCCATCCATTTAATCATCCTAAGTGATGAGAACAATACTGTCACGGTTATCTGCTGTCCTATCACTGTCATGGTTGTCTGCTGTCATATGACCGTCACGGTTGTCTGCTGTCATATGACCGTCACGGTTGTCTGCTGTCATATGACCGTCACGGTTATCTGCTGTCACTGTTTGTCACAGAATGACGCAAGTTATCTGTGCTTTGTCGTAGGAGGTTCCGCATGAACACGGAGCGTCATCAGGTACTTCACCATGTATAAATAAACTGGGGAAAGTCGTGTCATGGGAAAACTGCGGTTTAGTGATTCCTTGATAACTTACATATAAAACTACAAGGTATGAGGAGGGTTAACAATCGAGTACTTCAGTCTGAGATGAGGACGAATTAAAGGTTATTGACCGACAGTATAAAATAGGATACAGTGTAAGGAGTCATTGACCAGCTCTGTCAACGGAGAAAACAACGGGGAGACTTCGGGAACGGGAAAACGAACAGAGACGGCGATCAAAGGGTTCGGACGCTTGGAAGTACTAGCGTAGGGGAACACAGGGAACCGGCGGAGGGACGGAAAGGAACGAGCAATTAACGAATACGTGACTTCACAGACGTTTGATGTGGGAACTTACGGCAAAATTTGATTGTGGATCAAAAGACAACGGAGGATTGGACAATCGGTATAAATGAGTGGAAAACTTGTTTTGAAGTTATTGTGTGTTCCAAAACTGGACAGAGATATCTATGCATCCTATGTGTGGAAAGAAATTATAGTCCCGTATTGTTTAAGGCAATGGGATATTAGTGCCGATGTGCTTAAATATTAATTTCAATTCATGGATGATCATAGAAGTGATAAGGTAATCTAACCTTAGCGTAATGTAATGGCATAGGGAAATAGGTGTTTGTTCTTGACTTGTAGCATTTCCTTCGTTTATCTAATCGTGTAAACTTTAGTGCACTCATCAGTCTTATGTCAGAGTGTCTTTCGGAGGCTTCTCAATATGGCTAGAGAAGGACACTCACATAAGAAGTAGTTTGAAGCAGACTCATATCACATGATTAAATATCTCTCCCACAGGTTCCAATCCCACTATTGTAATCAGAGAAGAAATGAAGGTTACTTCACTTGAGCAAATAAAGTACCTACCTAGAACTAACAAGAACATAGGCATGTTTTACTAGTGAGAATAGATAACTTAACGTCAAATACAGAACACTGTATACGCAAATGAATATACAAGTAAAGCACTTAAAAGGAAAATAAAGACGTTAACCTGTGGCAAGCAGGGATACTTAAAACTGCATGCAATTGCACTGGGAATAAAGATAAAACTTGATTAACGAGAGACATTGTGTAGAACATTTATATTAACTCTAGACAATGTTGGATAGTGGCGGTGTGTATTCCGTACTGGACTGTAATACCTTCCAAAAACAGGAAATATATGGATTTCAGTGACTTACCAAAATCGGATTATTTTCTGGTGATAAGACATTGAACATTTGTTTTTTCAAGAATTGGATTAAGTCCAGACTCAAGCAGGAGGAGATCATCCAGGGTGAGAGCTGTCCAATTATATGTGTGATGTCCTGTGGTTCAGCCGATTGACGAGGCGAGAAAGTATACGGCACATACGACTTCCAGAGTCATATCTTGCACTCACACTAGCAGACACTACCAACTACATATACACATTCAATACATACAACTGACATAGTTTTCAACAATAAACCGGTTATTAATTGTAGGAGGAAACTGTTGTCAGGGTATGTTATGAAGGATAGAGAGAGAGAGATAGATAGAGAGAGAGAGAGAGAGAGAGAGAGAGAGAGAGAGAGAGAGAGAGAGAGAGAGAGAGTATGGAAGACAGAAGGGAGGAGTGTAGACAAAAGCCATTCAATAATTCCAATAGTAGAAGCATAATCAAGGTGTGCTTGTTGAGTCCACTTTCCTCCAGGGACGACAAGCGACATTAAATGGTGGAGCAGCGGTGTAACTCAAATGCCTAATGATGCCTAGCGGGGTACCTGCATATAGGTACATTAAATGGTAGATGCATAGCAGGGCATAAGCATAGCGGGGTAAACATATAATACCCACATTAACTGGACTGCATAAGGGTACTTGCCTAGCGGGATACTTGAAGAGGGGTAACTGCATAGGGGTCCATGCATATTGGTACATAAATATTGGGATATACACATGAGTATACAGATTGATGACTTTTAGTGGAAGCACGTTCCAGACAAAAGGGGGTTTTTTAATGTGGATTTT
>JACEFZ010016650.1:0-18812 GCA_014155875.1 Cepaea nemoralis
AACCATTTAACCTGGACCCTGTACTCAAGACAGGAAAGGAAGTTGAATTCCTTCCACATGAGATGTCTGAGACGTATCCTGGGCATTACATGGAAAGACCACATAACAAACAAACAGGTGCTTGAAAAAGCAGATATTACCACAGTGCACACCCTCCTCAAGCAGAGACGCCTCCGGTGGCTGGGCCACGTATCTCGAATGGAGGATGAACGTATTCCCAAAGATGTCCTTTACGGAGAACTAGCCACAGGAAAGAGGCCAACCGGAAGACCCCAAATGCGATATAGGGATATGTGTAAACAAGATATGAAAACCATTGGAATAGATCCAGACACGTGGGAGAGAGTTGCAACAGACAGATGCTCCTGGAGAAGAGATGTACAAAACGGAATGGTGCTCTTTGAGCGCAATCTGATCCAACAAACTGAGGATAGGCGGCACAGACTCAAAGCGCAGTCACTTACTGCGGGACTTGCCTCGTCTTACAGATGCGGAAACTGTGACAGGGATTGTCGCTCTCGCATTGGACTATACAGTCACCAGCGGTGCTGCCATGCACCTCCCAAGCGGCACAACTCTATAGTCCTTCAGGACTGAAAGAGGCCTACTACTACTACTACTACTAGGCACAAAGGCTATAGCTTGAGCTTCTTTGATTGTAGACGCAGAGGCTATAGATTAAGCTTCTTTGATTATAGACACAGTGGCTATAGATTGAGCTTCTTTGATTGTAGGCACAGAGTCTATAGATTGAGCTTCTATGATTGTAGGCACAAAGGCTATAGATTTAACTTCTTTGATTGTAGGTACAAAGGCTCTAGATTGAGCTTCTTTGATTGTAGACACAGAGGATATAGATTAAACTTCTTTGATTGTAGACACAGAGGCTATAGATTAAGCTTCTTTGATTGTAGACACAGAGGCTATAGATTTAGCTTCTTTGATTGTAGGCACAAAGGCTATAGATTGAGCTTCTTTGATTGTAGGCACAAAGGCTATAGCTTGAGCCTCTTTGTTAAATATAGTAATAGGCATAAATATATTAATAACACAAGTAACATTATAATAGGGGCTGTACATAAACTTGTCAAGAAATCATGAACTGCCAAAAAAATGCTGGGGTTGACTGTGATGTCCTGTTAACAATATGCAACTAACTAGTGTCTAGCATGTAACATTATAATGGTCGTCTAATGGGTCCTGTACTTTTCTTACAGGTATGTCTTAAGTGACTTTCCTCGACCATGTGTGGAGTCTGTGGCTCCGTGGTTGTATATGGAGGACAAGAATGATGCGTTCATCTGGAAGATGTTGTATACTAGTCTGAGAAGAATGTCCTTTCTCCGAGGAGCCCAGCTTCATGGCAGTCACTTGTTCTTCGATTTTAAAGCTGTACATTTAGCAAAAGATGTGAAGTTTTTTGGTGAGTTTAAGAAATGATTTATTTTGTTGTGTTCTCGGTAGTGTAGTGGTTAGGATCTCCGCCTGTCACGCGGTAGACTGGGGTTTGACTCACCGCCAGCAATATTTTAGAGCTACGGAGTTTGTGCTTTGTGCGATGCTTTCCGCGCTGCGGAAAGAGACAGAGCCATATGGGATAAAACCCGGTGCAATGAAGTCAACCCTGTCGACTTTTAAGCGACTTTTTTAAAGAAATGATTTGTTGCTTACCTTTTGATAGTTTAGATAGCAGTTTTTCCATTGTCTTTTTAGAGTTTACAAATCAATCATATGTTTGAACTTTTTGACTAATATGTTTTATTTTGAATATCTAAAGGCTAACCCAGTCAACAAACAGTTGCAGGATTCGGATGTGTCAGTAAACTGACACAATACAGTTTACGTACAAAACAACAAAAAATATCGGAAAATGACGAAGAAGAAGAAGAATATTTAAAGTTTAGAGATGTTATTGCTTTGTATTTATTTAAAGTTTATAAAAATAAAAAATAAAATATTTCTGGAGTTAACAGATTATTTTTCTATTTTATTCATTTATTTTTCTTTTCTTTTCTATTTGGCGCTCGCTCACTCGCTTTGAACTCAGGTGTAGTCCACACACATTATTTCTAGTAGTGCTGGACTAAATTTTGCGTGTGGATTAGCTTTCCCTATTACCAGTGTCCCTCGCCATCAGACAAACCCATTCCGACTTCAGAAGTACTAGTAGTTTATGTCCTCAAGTCAAGGACAATAGGTCAACATTTTTCTTCAACTGTCGGTGTAGGGGTTGAACTCCTTACCTCGGCATCAGCACACCGGATGTTTAAGAACACGCGTTCTTATCCATTCAGCCATGTTGACCTACATTTATTTATAACTGGTATGTTTAGTTTTTAAATTTATACATGTTTATCATCATTATGTGCCATGTATATAAGCGCGAGCGGTCATGTTTTGCCATCTCACACAATCACCAGAGTCGTGGATCTGCTCTGTGTTCTTGTCTCAACCATACCACATTGCCAAGCCATCCAGGTATTCACTTCTCTGCCTTCCACATGTTCTTTTCCCCTATTTTGCCAGTTGTCATCAAGTTCTCTAGTTTATTTCTTCTCATGATGTTCCCAACAATTTTTGACTGTCTACGTCTAATTTTGCTAATCAGTTTATGGTTTTCATTTGTTTCTTGTAGGACTTGCTCATTAGTTTTTCTCTCTGTCCATGATATTCTTTGCATTTTCCTCAGAAACCACATTTCCACTGTCATTAAATGTTTTTCAGCTTGTCTACTCATTATTCACATACGTGTACTGTAAAGATTAGAGATGGTTGAACTTTTTATTTCTTTAGAGACTAATATGTTTGCATATAATTTTGAAGTCTATCATCATTTATCTCTGTAGAAGATAGAAGTTATCCTGTTTTTTTTAATTTTTATTTCTGTAAAATTGAGAAATTTATATTTGTTTCATATTTTTAGAGGCCTCTGGTTTTAAATCTCTTAGAATTTAATCACTTTAGAATTTAGAGACTAGTTTGTTTCCTAAAACTATAAAAATGTAGTATCTATTATGATTTTTTGTGTTTTTAGAATTTAGAGTCCAATGTGTTTCATATCTCTTTAGGATAATTTTAATTACCCTCTATGAATTTAGAGCTTTCTCGAAAGTATTTTTGACCTTTGAATATAGAGCTTACTAGAAAATGTTTTTGACCTTTGAATATAGAGCTGACTGCAAAGTGTTGTTTGCCTTTGATTATACAGCTTACTAGACACTCTTTTTTGACATTTGAATATAGAGCTTACTAGAAAGTGTCTTTGATCTTTGAATAAAGAGCTTACTGGAAATTCTTTTTTCACCTTTGAATATTGAGCTTACTATAAATTATTTTTGATCTTTGAATATAGAGCTTACTATAAAGTGATTTTGGCCTTTGAATATAGAGCTTACTAGATACTGTTTTTGACATTTGAATCTAGAGCTTACTAGGAAGTGTCTTTGACCTTTGAATGTAAAGCTTACTAGAAGGCATCTTTGATCTTTGAATTACCAAGCTTACTGGACATTTGTTTTTCACCTTTGAATATAGAGCTTACTATACATTGTTTTTTAATCTTTTAATATATAGCGGACTAGAAAGTGTTGTTTGACCTTTGAATATAGAGCTTACTAGAAAGTGTTTTTGACATGCTTCCTTTATTGTTACATTGTTTTATCTTCTGTTCACCCAAAGACAGACACTTGTTTTTGTTTGAGAGTACCAACATGGTGAAGCTGTTAGCGCTTGATCAAACCTTGTGGCAATGGCCAGCAGCATTTGGTGGTGAACACAAGTTGAAAGGCAGTCACAATTCACCAAGAACACCATTATACTCCAAGCTTGTAGCGGAAATGTCTGAGGGCAGCACAGCTCTGAAACTTTTAAATGAAGGTAGTTGTATTCTTTGAGCATGAGCATTTATTCTCCTTATTGTGCATGCTGTATGGAGTTGGTGGCCTTGTATTTCTACATCCTCCTATTTTGCATACTGTTAATAATTTCTGATAATTGTTTTTCCATGCCATAATGTCAAGCTGTCTGCTATCTATCTTTTAAGAATTTTGATATTTGGTTAATATTATTACATTGTCTGGAAAATTAACAAGCACTTAGAAAGTTGAATAGAGGCCCTGGAGATGTGGATATACAGATGAATATGTTGTATTTCATGGAGGAGAAAATACAAAACAATCAAATACAGAGGTTCTAGAAAAACTGGGAATGAAAAGAGAGTTGATGAAAGAAATAAAAAAGCGGCAAGAGAAATATTTCGGCCACTTTAAAAGACATAACACTCTTATAAAAACCATACTGGAGGGTAAGATTGAAGGCAAGCGAGCAAGAGGTAGACAAAGATACAAGTGGGAAGTTAACTTGAAGATATGGACAAACAGCAGTCTGACAGAATGTACAATCAAGACGAAAGGCAGACAGTTTTGGAAATCCATTGCAGCCAACCTTTATTGTGGAGAGGCACTTGATTTATTGATCGATTGATTGATTGATTAATTGATTGATCACCATCATCCAGTGGCTTGCCCTGTGTAGAACTGTGTCCCCATAAGTCTTTTCAAATTTCTCTGTCATAAGCCAGATGTCCTGCTTCTGTTGCTGTCACATATATTTTATCTATCACATCTTGAATCTATCTGTGACATGGACTTCCTCTACTCCACTTCCTCGATATGCCTGCCTCCATAGTCAGACATTCATATCTCTTTTACATGCCCAGAATATTCATTTTCCTCAATTTTATTTGTCTTAATAACTCAATCTTCTTCAGTATCTAGTTCTTTCTGTATAGATCTGTTTGTTATCTTTTCCATCCAATGAGTGTTTAGTATTTATCTGTAGCCGATTCTATGGTGAAGAGGTTGCGAATGCAATTCGTACTTCAGCATACTGCGTCCGAAACACAGGTGTGGGCGATTTGGAAGCAGACCATCTTGCATTGGTTTTCATACAATGGTATGAGTGCAGGTCATATAGAAAGTAATGGCAAACTACTGTAAATTTGCCCAGGAATCACAAACAGAGAAACAAATGCTGTAGTTGACTGCTACGTCCTGTAAAGGATACGCAACTAACTTTAACTGTAACAATTATATTCAAAGACACATATGTGCATCTCGGCCGATGTGTTAAATGTCCAAGTTTCACACATGTATGCTGCCATAAGAAATATGCACGTTCGTATTACTCTGTATTGTCATATCTCTTTCAATTTATAAAGATTTTAATTGCTTTAGTTATTGCGGAACATTGTTTTTTCTTCTTTCGTTCACTTGACATTTATCTATAACTGCAAAGTTGACTCTTGTATGAATTTAACTGTCCTTTTAAGTTCAGTCAGTGGTCTATAGAGTTGATCTATCACTGTTGTTTCGCTAGGCCAAAAGTTTTGCCTAGATATATACCATATTTTGGGCAGTCTTGGGGTATGTGATCTGCTGTCTGCAGTGCCAATCTACATGTGCGCATGACATTGCAGAGCAATTTTTTTTGTTTAGTTGGTCATCACATTTCCATCGCCTTCAGCAGTCATCCCAGATATTCAAAACTACTCACTTTCTGTAATTTCTCTACATTGATAAATATCTCTGTTGATGATTTGTTTTGTGTGTTGTCATTATTTTTGGTTTTGTTGCCATGAGACATAAATTCCATTTTTCACTTTGTCCTTTTACTGACATTATTCGATTTTCAATTTCATTTGGACATGCATCCGCACGCATGCACCCAAACACCACACACACCAGAGAGAGAGAGAGAGAGAGAGAGATTAGTAGTAAAACATTTTTTAAGTGAGTCATCTTGTATGCTGGTAAAGTGCACTAATTGCAGTCATTGTCCAGGGTTCATTGCAGTCCACCCACATGTGCACATGGCTCATTTGTCAGTCTGAAATTGTTTGTACACGTGGCTATATAATTGATTGTGTCCTATTCTGAGGCACAAAATAATAATTTGTTGACGTCTGCTCATAATATGGTAAACGTCTTGTGCTGGCACCAGAGACTTACCATTATCCCTCCTGTTAGTTAAAACGGTTCCCGCCACATGAAGGTCAGGAGTTGGATTTTTGCTGCCACAGGTGATGAATGCACAAGCTATGGGGGTATTTTGCAAGGTTGGGTGCTCATCTTCAACTCGGATATAACAGCAGTTTGGAACCCCTAGTGGTCACAAGTTCAAATCCTCTCAGCAGGTCAGCATGGTCGAATGGGTAAGAAAGCATGTTCTTAAACATTCGTTGAGCTGATGCCGAGATTATGGGTTCAACCCCTACACCGGACAGCGGGACTAAAATGTTGACCTCTCGTCTGGGACTTGGGGACGTAAACTACAAGTACCTCTGAAGTCGGAGTGGGTTCGCCTGTTGGCGAGGGACACTGTTAATAGGGAAAACTAATCCACATGCAAAATTCAGTCCATCACTACTATAAATAGTGTGTATGGACTACGCTTGAGTTCAAAGAGCGAGCAAAATAAAGAAAAAAAAAACCGAACAAAAAATATCCTCTCACTGACCTACTGTCCCATGTTGACCCACCCTCTGATGGACATTTCATGGGGAGTAAAGGCAGCTGGCATGATACAGACCACATCACCCATTGAAAGCCGATTAGTAGAAACAGTATGGGACTAGCACCATATACCCACTATGTCTCAGGGGTGAGTTGAGTCAGGAACCAAAATCATTGCACTCAGGGCATTCCCATAGGTGCTCAGTCCTCATCTTCAATAGCCAGCAAAGAGTTCCAGTACTAATGGTGCCTGTTACAATCTGATTATATGTCTGTCTTGCTTTACCGCTCAGTGACAACTGTCTGCCAAATCCTCTGACCACCCCCTGCTGCCGCATTCTTTCTAGACTATGATAGTCTATTTGTTCCTCTGCTTTATTCACACTCTCCCAGAGGCCTTCACCATGTCTGCCTTATCAAGCATCAAATTACCCTCAATTATGCAGCACCAACCAATCTGTCCGTCTGTTCATTTCCAACCACACCTGGGTGTTATGTCTCAGGGTGTAAACACATATCTTTTTACCTGACTGTACTGTAGAAATAATTAACCCTTCATCGTTATCACTGTAGAAATAATTAACCCTTCATCGCTATCACTGTAGAAATAATTAACCCTTCATCGTTATCACTGTAGAAATAATTAACCCTTCATCTTTATCACTAGAAATAATTAACCCTTCATCGTTATCATTGTAGTAATAATTAACCCTTCATCCTTATCACTGTAGAAATAATTAACCCTTCATCGCTATCACTGTAGAAATAATTAACCCTTCATCGTTATCACTGTAGAAATAATTAACCCTTCATCGTTATCACTGTAGAAATAATTAACCCTTCATCGTTATCACTGTAGACATAATTAACCCTTCATCTTTATCACTAGAAATAATTAACCCTTCATCGTTATCACTGTAGTAATAATTAACCCTTCATCCTTATCACTGTAGAAATAATTAACCCTTCATCGTTATCACTGTAGAAATAATTAACCTTTCATCGTTATCACTGTAGAAATAATGAACCCTTCATCGTTATCACTAGAAATAATTAACCCTTCATCATTATCACTGTAGAAATAATTAACCCTTCATCGTTATCACTGTATAAATAATTAACCCTTAATCTTTATCAAAGTAGAAATAATTAACCCTTCATCGTTATCACTATAGAAATAATTAACCCTTCATCATTATCACTGTAGAAATAATTAACCCTTATCATTATCACTGTGGAAATAATTAACCCTTCATCGTTATCACTGTAGAAATAATTAACCCTTCATCGTTATCACTAGAAATAATTAACCCTTCATCTTTATCACTAGAAATAATTAACCCTTCATCGTTATCACTGTAGTAATAATTAACCCTTCATCCTTATCACTGTAGAAATAATTAACCCTTCATTGTTATCACTGTAGAAATAATTAACCCTTCATCGTTATCACTGTAGAAATAATTAACCCTTCATCGTTATCACTGTAGAAATAATTAACCCTTCATCGTTATCACTGTAGAAATAATTAACCCTTCACCGTTATCACTGTAGAAATAATTAACCCTTCATCGTTATCACTGTAGAAATAATTAACCCTTCATCGTTATCACTGTAGAAATAATTAACCCTTCACCGTTATCACTGTATAAATAATTAACCCTTCATTGTTATCACTAGAAATAATTAACCCTTCATCTTTATCATGTTGTGGCTGTTATTCTTTTGCCTTCGCTCGCTTTGAACTCAAGCGTAGTCCTATACACTTGCTACTACTTCAAGTGCACTGGACTCATTTTTGCCTGTGGGTTAGCATTCCCTATTATCAGTGTCCCTCGTCGACACCCACTCCGACCTCAGAAATACTTGTCATTTATATCCCCAGTCAAGGATGAGAAGTCAGCAGTTTGGTCCAACTGGCCAGTGCAGGGGTTGAACCCGCTACCTCGGCATCAGCACACCAGATGTTTAAGAACGTCCATTCAGCCATACTGACCTCCTGGTTGTTTGTGATTAACTAGGGAAGTTTACATTCAGTAGTTTACCATTGCTTTCAGAATGACCGATGCTGAAACCATTGTATGAATACCAGCGTAAGATTGTCTGCTTCCAAATCGCCTGAAGCTGTTTTTTGACCACAGTATTCGGTATTGTGAATCACGTTCGTAAACTCAGAAAAGTCTGACACCAGCCGTTCATGTCCTTTAACCATTAATTATAAATTCATGATTTCAGGTGAATCGTCACCATCTAAACTGATAATTCATGGAAAATGTAAGCGGGTCCGAACACTCAATTTGTCTTGGACATGCTCGTCACTGCCAGAAGTGTATGACATTGGACATGGAGACGTTTATATAAGGTAATGTTTTAGACAATTGCTTCTTAATTAGTTACATATCCTTTATAACAGTGGTTCTCAAACTTTTTTGGCTCGTGCCCCCCTTCACCATATTTTCAGAACATCATTCTCCCCCCCCCCCCCCCTATAAAAAATTTGGCCCGTGCCCCCCTTCACCGTATTTTTATAATGTTATTCCCCCCTTTTCATATTTCCTATCTAAAAATCCCCCCACCTCTACAGAGTATAGGTAAAAGTGGAAGGTAAATTTAATAGCATATACTAAAACAAGTCTAGACATCCACATAAAACATGATTTGTGGGTCTACTTACTTTATAAAATGAATTTTAGAAGGATGAGACATACATAACTGTAAAGTATGAAGGAAAAAACAATATCAAGTAATCGGTTCTTGTATTAACACGATCTTGAAATGGTCTTCATTCCCCCCTGGAAACCCTAATATTCTCCCCTGGGGGGGAATTCCCCACCGGTTGAGAACCACTGCTTTACAAGAATGTAGTAGTCAACAAAAGCATTTTTTGGCTGTTTGTGATCTTTTGGTAGGTTTATGTTCAGTAATTTGTCATTGCTTTCTAACGACCAGCATTCATACCATTGTATGGAAATCAACACAAAGCAGACTGCATCTCAAATCGCTCATAACTGTGTTTCGAATGCGGGATGGCGGAATTCAAAATGCGCTTGTTACCACTTCGCTACAGAGCCTTGTACACATAGTGTTACTGCATTCCTTTTTCTTGAAGTGGTAGAGGATCTTGCATGTACCAGTGATGCCATGATGGTAGCCAATGGTAGCACAGCTACAGGTAGGGTCTAAGCAAATGGTGGGGTAGCTACAAGTAGGGCCTATGCAAATGGTGGGGTAGCTATAAGTAGGGCCTATGCAAATAGTGGTGTAATTAGAAGTAGGGTCTGCAAATGGTGGTGTAATTATATGTAGGGTCTATGCAAATGGTGGTGTAATTATATGTAGGGTCTATGCAAATGGTGGTGTAATTATATGTAGGGTCTATGCAAATGGTGGTGTAATTATATGTAAGGTCTATGCAAATGGTGGTGTAATTAGAAGTAGGGTCTATGCAAATGGTGGTGTAATTATATGTAGGGTCTATGCAAATGGTGTAATTATATGTAGGGTCTGCAAATGGTGGTGTAATTAGAAGTAGGGTCTGCAAATGGTGGTGTAATTATATGTAGGGTCTATGCAAATGGTGGTGTAATTATATGTAGGGTCTGCAAATAGTGGTGTGATTAGAAGTAGGGTCTGCAAATGGTGGTGTAATTATATGTAGGGTCTATGCAAATGATGGTGTAATTATATGTAGGGTCTGCAAATGGTGGTGTAATTAGAAGTAGGGTCTGCAAATTGTGTAATTAGAAGTAGGGCCTATGCAAATGGTGGTGTAATTAGAAGTAGGTCTGCAAATGGTGGTGTAATTATATGTAGGGTCTATGCAAATGGTGGTGTAATTATATGTAAGGTCTATGCAAATGGTGGTGTAATTATATGTAGGGTCTGTGCAAATGGTGGTGTAATTATATGTAGGGTCTGTGCAAATGGTGGTGTAATTAGAAGTAGGGTCTGCAAATTATGTAATTAGAAGTAGGGCCTATGCAAATGGTGGTGTAATTAGAAGTAGGGCCTATGCAAATGGTGGTGTAATTATAAGTAGGGTCTGCAAATTGTGTAATTAGAAGTAGGGCCTATGCAAATGGTGGTGTAATTAGAAGTAGGGTCTATGCAAATGGTGGTGTAATTATAAGTAGGGTCTGCAAATGGTGGTGTAATTATAAGTAGGGTCTGCAAATGGTGATGTAATTATAAGTATGGCCTATGCAAATGGTGGTGTAATTAGAAGTAGGGTCTGCAAATTGTGTAATTAGAAGTAGGGCCTATGCAAATGGTGGTGTAATTAGAAGTAGGTCTGCAAATGGTGGTGTAATTATATGTAGGGTCTATGCAAATGGTGGTGTAATTATATGTAAGGTCTATGCAAATGGTGGTGTAATTATATGTAGGGTCTGTGCAAATGGTGGTGTAATTAGAAGTAGGGTCTATGCAAATGGTGGTGTAATTATAAGTAGAGTCTATGCAAATGGTGGTGTAATTAGAAGTAGGGTCTATGCAAATGGTGGTGTAATTATAAGTAGGGTCTGCAAATGGTGGTGTAATTATAAGTAGGGTCTGCAAATGGTGATGTAATTATAAGTAGGGCCTATGCAAATGGTGGTGTAATTAGAAGTAGGGTCTGCAAATGGTGTGTAATTATAAGTAGGGTCTGCAAATGGTGATGTAATTATAAGTAGGGTCTGCAAATGGTGATGTAATTATAAGTAGGGTCTGCAAATGGTGATGTAATTATAAGTAGGGCCTGCAAATGGTGGTGTAATTATAAGTAGGGTCTGCAAATGGTGATGTAATTATAAGTAGGGTCTATGCAAATGGTGGTGTAATTATAAGTAGAGTCTATGCAAATGGTGGTGTAATTATAAGTAGGGTCTATGCAAATGGTGGTGTAATTATAAGTAGGGTCTGCAAATGGTGGTGTAATTATAAGTAGGGTCTGCAAATGGTGATGTAATTATAAGTAGGGCCTATGCAAATGGTGATGTAATTATAAGTAGGGTCTGCAAATGGTGATGTAATTATAAGTAGGGTCTGCAAATGGTGATGTAATTATAAGTAGGGCCTATGCAAATGGTGGTGTAATTATAAGTAGGATCTATGCAAATGGTGGCCTAGCTGCAGGTAGGGTCTATGCAAATGGTGGTGTAATTAGAAGTAGGGTCTATGCAAATGGTGGTGTAATTAGAAGTAGGGTCTATGCAAATGGTGGTGTAATTATAAGTAGGGTCTATGCAAATGGTGGTTTAGCTACAGGTAGGATCTATGCAAATGGTGGCCTAGCTACAGGTAGGGTCTATGCAAATGGTTGTGTAATTAGAAGTAGGGTCTATGCAAATGGTGGTTTAGCTGCAGGTAGGGTCTATGCAAATGGTGGTTTAGCTACAGGTAGGGTCTATGCAAATGGTGGTTTAGCTACAGGTAGGGTCTATGCAAATGGTGGTTTAGCTACAGGTAGGGTCTATGCAAATGGTGGCCTAGCTACAGGTAGGGTCTATGCAAATGATGGTTTAGCTACAGGTAGGGTCTATGCAAATGGTAGTTTAGCTACAGGTATGGTCTATGCAAATGGTCGTTTAGCTACAGGTAGGGTCTATGCAAATGGTGGTTTAGCTACAAGTAGGGTCTATCTTCCTGGCCTAGAGGTTAGCGACTTTTCTCCGTAATCTCGTATACTCTTGTAGGTAACGTTACGACGGTGAGAATCAGCAGTGGTTCAAATTGCGTTGGTGACTTAGGGGTATGTGAGCCAGCCGCTCAGAAAGCAATAGCAAACTACTGAGTGTAATCTTGCCAAGAAATCAACAATCAGCTGAAAGATGCTGATGTTGACAGCAATGTCCTGTAAAGGATATGCAAACATTTAGGGTCTGTGCAAATGTTGGTGTAGCTACAGGTAGGGTCTATGCAAATGTTGGTGTAGCTACAGGTAGGGTCTATGCAAATGATGGCCTAGTTACAGGTAGGGTCAATGCAAATGTTGGTGTAGCTACAGGTAGGGTCTATGCAAATGTTGGTGTAGCTACAGGTAGGGTCTATGCAAATGATGGCCTAGTTACAGGTAGGGTCTATGCAAATGTTGGTGTAGCTACAGGTAGGGTCTATGCAAATGATGGCCTAGTTACAGGTAGGGTCTATGCAAATGATGGCCTAGTTACAGGTAGGGTCTATGCAAATGTTGGTGTAGCTACAGGTAGGGTCTATGCAAATGATGGCCTAGTTACAGGTAGGGTCTATGCAAATGATGGCCTAGTTACAGGTAGGGTCTATGCAAATGATGGCCTAGTTACAGGTAGGGTCTATGCAAATGATGGCCTAGTTACAGGTAGGGTCTATGCAAATGTTGGTGTAGCTACAGGTAGGGTCTATGCAAATGTTGGCGTAGCTACAGGTAGGGTCTATGCAAATGATGGCCTAGTTACAGGTAGGGTCTATGAAAATGATGGCCTAGTTACAGGTAGGGTCTATGCAAATGTTGGTGTAGCTACAGGTAGGGTCTATGCAAATGTTGGTGTAGCTACAGGTAGGGTCTATGCAAATGATGGCCTAGTTACAGGTAGGGTCTATGCAAATGTTGGCCTAGCTACAGGTAGGGTCTATGCAAATGTTGGTGTAGCTACAGGTAGGGTTTATGCAAAAGTTTGGGGTAGCTCGGTAGGGGTTATGCAAATGTGGTAGTTTCAGTAGGGTCTATGAAAAAGATGGCCAGCAGGAGGGAGCAAATGGTGTTACAATAGGGCTTCAAATGTTGGTGTAGAAGGTAGGGGTTTAAATTGGTGACAGGTAGGGTTAGAAAGGGGCCTATACAGGTGGCTTGCAAAAGGGTTGCACATGGGGATCAAATTTGGTGTAGTACAGGTAGGGCATGCTTTGTGGCACGGTAGGGTCATCAAAAGTTGCCAGTACGGAGGGGTTTAAATGGGAAAAGTTTCCCCGTATAGGGTTACAAATGTTGGTTACTACAGGTAGGGTCATGCAAATGTTGGCCTACTATTTGGGGTTGAAAAGTTCCTGCTGCATATGGTCTTGCGTTGGGCCAGCTGCGTGGGCTTGAAAGGGTAGTTAATAGGGTTAGAAATGTTGGTAGTTCAGGATTAGCTGTTTTAAAGGTGGATCTTCAAATGATGGGCCAGTTTCGGTAGTTTCAAATTTTATGCATAGGGCACAAAGTTGGCCCATACAGGTAGGGTTTTCAAATACAAACCTGGCAAGCGCGAAAAAAGGGAAAAGAAAAATGACTGATTGGAAATTAAGCCGTAAGATGGGGAAATAAAAAAACTGGAGAAAATTTGGTCAATGGAAAATTTTCGGGAAAAAAAAAAGGGGGGAAGAGGTTTTTTGGGTTAAAATGGCATAATAGACAAAACACAACTGATTCAGACTCTGGTGATCATGTGACATGGAAATATGGCGCCCGCTTATCGGATGGCACATGATGATGAGCCTGTCGTTCATGTTGTCAGATTAATCTTGGAAATTTTTTTAAAAAAAAAAAAATGTCTTTTATAGGAGTTAAAACAAATGTCTTTTTATAAGAGTTAAAACAAAGAAAGTCTTGCTATAGGAGTTAGAACAAATGTCTTTTTATAAGAGTTAAAACAAAGAAAGTCTTGCTATAGGAGTTAGAACAAAAAGTATCTTGTTATAGAAGTTAAAACGAGATGTGTCTTACTATAGCTGTTTTAAAAAAGTCTTGCTATAGGAGTTAAAACAAATGTCTTGTTATGGGAGTTAAAACAAGAAAAGTCTTGTTATCGGAGTTACAATAAAAAGTGTCTTGTAATAGGAGTTAAAACAAGACATGTCTTTTTCTTCAGTCCCAGGCTTTGAAATACTTCTTTGTTTTCATCTTCTGCCATGATGGTCCTCCAGATATATATATATATGTTGTCTGTATATACTTAACATGATAAAATATGACGATGGAATCACATGTCTTCCCTCAGTATATGGACCAACAGAATCCTGCTGTATCACATCAATCAAGTGTTGGGAGAACATGTGATTTCTGTGTACAACGAAGGCATTGCTCACAAGTGGATTCAGCTCAGTTCCGATGTAAGTGGTTTCAAAAGCCTGGCTTTCAATGAAAAAATGGTGGGTGAAAGCAATTCTGAATTTTCTATATGAATTATTGTCGTTGACCATTACAGATTAGAGTATAGTAAAAAACAAAAGACTTCACACACAATGTCTTTACTTTTGTGCTAATTGAATTCATTCTGTAGTAAGTAGTGTGCCGTGCATTAATTTTTCCTCTGAAGTTGGAATTGGTTTGCCTCATGGCGAACACAGGTAATAGGTAAAGCTTGTCCACAGGCAAAAATTAGTCTTGCGAGTTTGAAGTAGTAGCACATGTATGGACTACGCTTGGGTTCAAAGCATGCGAACGAGATAAAAACACTATATCTAACTTGAATGTTAAATCAGCTCTGCTGTATGAATCAGAAACATGGAAAACAACTTGGGTAATAAACTTCAAACATTTATTAATTGATGCCTGCACAGAAGGACTAAAGTAGTATGTATAATATATAATATATAATAATTGCATATCCTTTACAAAACGAACCAGTCAACCCCAGCATTTTTTGGCTTTTTTGTGATTTCTTGGCAAGTTTACATTCAGTAGTTTGCCATTGCTTTCTAAACGATCGCACTCATACTATTTTATGAACACCAAAGGAAGATGGTCTGTTTCCAAATCGCCTGGAGTTGTGTTTTGAACATGGGATGCAGGATTACAAATGGTGTCCATAACTCCTTCTCCACAGAGCAAGCTTATGGTACTGTGGGGGAAAGGGAAATAATCTTAGGCTTATCTTAGTATGGAAAAGGGAAATAATATTAGGTTTATCTTAGTATGGAAATAATATTAGGTTTATCTTAGTATGGAAGAGGGAAATAATAATAGGTTTATCTTAGTATGGAAGAAGGCATGCTGGGACTGGTATGACAGAATCACTAATGCAGAGCTTAGTGACAGAACTGGACAGATTCTAGCAAATTAAGAGGTGAGGAAAAGACGCTGGCATTGGCTAGGTCACATTGAGAACACTGACAATAGTAAAACTATATAAAATCCTTCCACTGAAACTCACTGGGAAAATGAAATAGAGGGAGAACTTAAATAATAATAGAGAGAGTCAGGGATTAATAATATAGGGAAGGACATGGAGCCAGCTGCAAGGGATGGCAAAAAATAGGACGGTTGGTGTGAGTTGATAGAAGGCCTGTGTTCCAATAGGGGACAACTGGCAGAAGAAGAAGAGGAAGACAGATTAACCAGATATTCACGTAGTTAGTGTCCACAGAAGAGGTGCATCTGGTCAAGTGGATAGGACATTGGGCTGTCATTCAGGACAACCAGGTTTGAATCCTCAATAAGGTGATGAATTTTGTCTGTCATGGGCAAAAAGAAAATCCTAACCTGCTCAGTTCACGGCGACACACTAGCTTGGAATTCATCGCCATCCTGAGCTTATTTTGTGAGGCTTGGTTGAATTAAAAAGAAAAAGAGGACTATTCATAAAAGCTTCCACATCACATAAACATGATGTCATACTACCGACTTAATTTAGAGAGAGAGATATATATATATATATATATATTCTGCGCCTCTGAACAAGACACAATAAATCATGCACATGCATTCACATGTATACAAAATACAAGATTGGCAAATCAGCCATGTGCACATGTGGATTGGCGCCATAGACAGCAGATCACATACTCCAAGACTGTTCAAAATATGACATATCCGGGGAATCAGTCTGACCTTGAGAAACAATAGTGGAAGATATAAACTCTATGGACCATTGAGTAAGCTCAAAAAGATAGTTGAATTCATTCAAGTGACAACATTGCAGTTATAGACAAATTTCAAGCGAACAAAAGAAGATAAAAAGAACCTATAAATGGAACTGTTACAATAAATATAGTGTTGGACAACAGTTTTAACGGATTCAGTGCCAGATAAAAAGTAAACTTGGAACAAACAAAAATTGATAATGGGAAGTAGGGATGGGACACAGTTAGGATTTAAAAGCTGTAAATATGGTAGCAGATATATTGTATTATAACAAGTGAGAACATTTTGGTAATATATTAGCCCATGGCCGATATGGGAAATTGCTTAAGACAGTTAATCATCCCACAACACTTAATCAGTTAATAATGTAAATTCTTCTTCTACTCCTTCTTTCTTTCACTTGAAATGTGTTGTATATATCTGCAATCTTGTCTCTTGTATAAACTTCAGTCTTTGTTTTATTTCACAATTATATAAATATTTATAGTCCTGTCATTTATGTCCCACTATTGTTGTGTTTTAGTGCTGCCTTGATTGTCCACAGATTGTAGCTATCTGTGAAAATAGGACAATTTGCATAATTCCAAACAGAAAATCAGAGACACCAGTTGATATTTTCACATGCACATTGAAATTTGAAGCAGTCAAAGTCAAACTGTTGGGTGATTTGATCATTGTCTTATATGGTAAGATTTAACAGATAGCATACATTGCCATTGTTCTGCTTTGTAATTATTGATACGTTAAGAGGATCTCAGTATTACTTACTGGTACCTTGCCATCTTGATAGACGATAGTTTGTTACATTGTGCTTCAAAAATAGCACAAAGACTCAGTTGAATTGTAGAGACCATGTGTTGCCCACACAGCATGATCTCTCTCTCTGTCTCTCTCTCTCTCTCTCTCTCTCTCTCTCTCTCTCTCCTTCTCTCTCTCTCCTCTCTCTTCTCTCTCTCTCTCTCTCTCTCTCTCTCTCTCGGCCTGCTAGTTTACTCCAGAGGAAAGGTAGCACCAATACACTTGGAACAAGACAAGCTGCAGATGCTGCTAGTTAGCAAAGCAATGCTCTAGCTGTCCTCCTGTCAGAGCTTTGATCTTAGACCAGCTGCCAACCAAGACTTAGGGTCATGTCTGCCCTGCCACGACATTTAATCTTTAGGTTGCATTTCCTCGCACCAGGAAAAGCTTGTACCCTCCCAATTGCGCCCCTCCACCTGATGCTGTTGGCGCAATATGGGGTGTCGGGTTTGACAAGTGCCACCCAACATTCAGCACTAACAGAAAGCAAGTAGTATTGTCTTCTGTCCAATGGTAGCTCATCATATCTGACTAAGACCTGTCATAATCATTAATTAAGATACTTTAATTGAGACATTAATCATTATTATAACATGTTTAATTAACTGTTTTAGAGGTTGCTTTACTATTTTGTAAATAAGTTTCAACTGCTGTTGTGAGAGGTACATTTTGTTGTTGCTCTTTTGTGACCATCTCTTTGGGACTGGGAGGGGAGGGGGAGTCTTTGTGGAGAAATGATTAAGCCAATAGCTGTGAGTGCAATTTTTCCGGAGACCTGCAGAAATTTCATTGCTAGAGCTACAGAGTTTGTGTTCTGAGCTGTGCTTTCTGGCTGGCGGTTAGCTGCCCTGTGGAGAGAGACTGAGCTGTACACGGAAAACACTCAGTTCAATTAAGTCAATCCTCTTGTCTTGTAACCTTTGACTTTTGTGCTCTCTTTTCAATTCCTGTGATCTTCCTTCCTGGAGTTTAAACGTATCGTATGAAAAAAGGAAGATTTCTTAGACAGAGAGTGGAAAAGGGGTGAGGGAGATAGTTTATTGCCTGCTTTTGTGGTGTAGCAGTTAGTGTGATGAGTTCAAACCTCAATGTGGACTATGGGAGATTATTATACTAATAAAAGAAATGCTCACTAACCATAGCTATTCTTTTAATTGGAGTGTTTGGAGAGCTGTAAGCAACAGGTCTGCACCCGGCAGAGATAATTAAGTGAACTTTTGAAATAATTTGTCTGGGAAGTTTACAAGGCAATCATAGCTCCTTGTTCTAGCCACAGAAGACATAGTAGATCTAATCTGGTTACTTCATGGCAAGTGTTGCACACACTGACAGTTATTGATGATAAAGGTATGTAATCTGGGCTTCTTTGAAGACAAATTAATACTGAATGTTTTTTTTGGGGGGGGGGGGGGGGGGGAAGGGGGGGCCTCACTCGCTTTGAACAAGCATAGTCCATACACACTACTTCTAATAGTGCTGGACTAAATTTTGATGTGTGGATTAGCTTTCTCTATTAACAGTGTCCCTCGCCATCAGGCGAACCCACTCCCGACTTCAGAGGTACTTATAATTTATGTCTCCAAGTCAAGGACGAGAAGTCAACATTTTATTCCAACTGACCGGTGTAGACGTTGAACCCCTTACCTCGGCATCAGCACACCAGATGTTTAAGAACATGCATTCTTATCCATTCTGCCCGA
>JACEFZ010016651.1:0-13230 GCA_014155875.1 Cepaea nemoralis
G
Organism: Cepaea nemoralis; assembly: GCA_014155875.1. NCBI lineage: Eukaryota > Metazoa > Mollusca > Gastropoda > Stylommatophora > Helicidae > Cepaea > Cepaea nemoralis. The sequence goes on from JACEFZ010016651.1 coordinate 2, forward strand.
GCACAATCACAGCCGTTTTTCTCACAACGTCAATATTTGTCAAGTCAATGGAAAATCCTGGACACATGGTTCTCACGTTCCAGGTTGCAAGCCGTAGTGAGGGTTCTATTTTTTATTTTTGTTTGTACCTGGTGCATTGGTTTTACAGCCTGCGATTCAGATTTTGTCCTAGCCCCAAGCACCCATTGAAGCAGGCAGGCTGTGGCGGATCAGCACCCAATTGGCTGGGGGCTGCCCAGCTTGAGGCGGGTGGTAGCTGATCAGTGACACCTATAGGTGTCTCCCACCGTCAGAGGCAACGCGTGGCGCCCCATGTCTACGCCAACTGACAAGGACTTATAACCCGTAACAGTTGCCTCTCGCTTTGATTCCGAGACCAGTTAAGACCAGGGATGGAGTTATTGCCTCTCCATAGCACAAAGCCTGGGCTAAAATATAGAGTTCATGTGTTGCCCATGCAGCATGATCCCTCTCTCGGCCTGCCTAGTTTACTCCAGAGGAAAGGTAACACCCCTACATCTGGAACAAGACAAGCTGCAGAAGCTGCCGGATCAGCAAAGCAATGCTCTAACTGTCCGCCTGTCGGAGCTTCGATCCTAGACCAGTCGCCAACCAAGGCTTAGGGCCTGGTCTGCCCTGCCATGACATTTTGTTTTTAGCTTGCATTTCCTCGCACCAGGGTAAGGCTTGTACCCTCCCAATTGCGCTCTTCCACCCGAAGCCGTTGGCACAATGTGGGGTGTCGGGTTTGGTAAGCGCCGCCCAACGTTCAGCGCTAACAGAAACCAGGTAGTACCGTCTACTGTTATACGGTAGCTCAGTCATATCTGACTAAGACCTGACACCGATATATATATATATATATATATATATATATATATATATATTGCGTTCGCTTGCTATGAACTCAAGCATTGTTCATTTACGTGCTAATACTTCTAGTGCACTTAAATTATTCGTGTGGCTTTCCTTATTACCAACATCCTTCGCCATCAGGCGAACTCACCTCGAGTTCTGAGGTACTTGTAATTTACGACACCAAGTCAAGGACGAGAAGTCAAGGGTTTAGTCCAAATGACTGGTGTATGGATTGAACCCGCTAACTCGGCATCAGCACACCGGAAGTTTAAGAGTGTGCGCTCTTACCAATCCGGCCATGCCGACCTCTATATGTCATATTCATGTTGTTGGTGACAAATGTTGTTATACCAGACACATCGGACATGGACTGTGTGTCTGAAACAGCACCCCATATTTTGCAGGCATTTAACCCCGACGCCGTGGCGTAAGACTTAGGAACGCAATTCGTAATACCGCATACCGCGTTTGAAACACAGCTGCATGCGATTTAAAACCAGACCGCCTAGCACTGGTTGTAATACAATGGTATGTGTGCTAGTCGTTCAGAAAGCAGTGGCAAATTACTGAACGTAAACAGTAAACTTTCCAAGAAATCACAAATAACCAAACAATGCTGGGGTTGATTGCGGCGTCATTTAAAGGATATGTAACTAACTTTAACAATGTCCACAGTAGTGTTGCCAAATTCCATGAAGACGTGGATGTAGAAGCGAAGAAGGAGACTCCGTGGCGAAGTGATCAAGCCGTTTGACTCGGGCTCCGAAGGTTGTGGGTTCGATTCCGGGCTGCGTCCTTCGGTTCACGAGTCAAATTTTTCGGAGACTCCTGTGGGTCGTCGCTAAAGCTACGAAGTTCGTGCTTTTGTGCCACGCTTACCGCGCTGTGGAAAGAGACCGAGCCATATAGGATAAAACCCGGTGCAATGAAGTCGACCCTGTCGACTTTTACGCGACTTTTACTTTTTCATATGAAGATGCAACACTGACTATATTTTCTTGTTTTGTTAACGCATTCTGTAGCTCGTAAATCCCCATGTGTCGATTAGTTACTCCACACATGTTGTAACTCCTTGTGTCGCTGATGGTTATTATTTTAACGCCTGTATCTACAACCATGCTCCAGCTAAGTCTGCTCTGTAGAGATATTTTAACTCTCACCTTCCAAAAGTTAAGTTAATTGCATATCTTTTATAGGATATTGCAGTCAACCACATCATTTTTATTTTTGCTGTTTGTGATCTCTTGGCAAGTTTACGTTCAGGTAGTTTACAATTGCTATCTGAACGACCGCCACTCATACCATTGTATGAAAACCAACGCAAGGTGGTCTGCTGCCAAATCGCCTGCTGCTGTGTTTAGATCGCGGTATACAGGATTACTAATTGCGTCCGTAACCCCTTTTTCACAGAACCGGCTCCCAGGTTTGTAATAATTTATACGTTACACGTCTACACATAGATCGAGTTAAATTAACAACTGGCTTGCAATGAAAGAGTTAATAATACAAAATGTCCCTCCTTCTTTCCCCCATATAATTTGTATGGTCGCACCCACCTAGAATTGTGTTGACCTGTTGACTTTTGTTTTTCTTGATCAATTTCAATGAAATATCTGAATTTATCCCCGTCCTTTTTGCATACAATTGCATTCTCCTGGACTGCTAAGCGACATAAACAAAGCTAGTTACAGTGACAAGACTACGCGTAGAGCGTTAATTAACGTATCTCAGTCATACTTACCACATCATTTCCTGTATTCCTGGTCGGCATGCAGCTATTTCAGCCTACAATACATTCCTCTTGGCAAAAATAACCGTTGCCATATTAACAACAACATTTAATCTTCAATTTCATGCGGGTTATATTTGGGAAATCACTGACGTGGACGACGTAGGTGTCCACAAATAGACTGGCACCTTGCCGACTTGACAGACGATAGTTTGTTGCATTGTGCTTCAAAAAAGATATAATGACTACAACAAGACCATTGAATGGATGGAGGTGTATCACTCCATAGTACAAAGCTTGAGATAAATTCAGAGACCATGTGATGCCCATGCAGCATGATCCCTTTCTCCGCCTGCTCAGTTTACTCGATATGAGGAGGAGGAGGGAAGGGGGAGGAGGAAGGAAGGAGGAGGAGGAAGGAAGGAGGAGGAAGAAGGAAGGATAGGGATGAGGGGGAAGAAGAAGGAGGTGGAAGAGGAGGAGGAGGAGGAGGAAGAGAAGAAGAAGAAGAAGAAGAAGAAGAAGAAGAAGAAGAAGAACAACAACAACAACAACAACAACAACAACAACAGCAAGCAGGAAGAAGACAAAGGAAGAAGAGCAAGGAGGAATAAAAAGAAGGAAGAGAAGAAGAAGGAACAGAAAGAAGAAGGAAGAAGCAGGACGAGGACAATGACGAGAAGGAAGATGAGTTGAGGTAGGAGGAACAATAACAGACAAAGAAGTTGAAGTAACGGACGGAGAGAGAATGCGAGACAAAGTCGACGAAGACGACGAAGTAATAGACAGCTTGAGAACCCTGGTGGGGAGTCAGGAATGCAATATCCCGCTGTCAACAGTCAGTCTGAATGAGAAACCGGTCCAAGTCTCACTTCAACTTCTCCTTGGCATTTAAATCGATTTTTTGTTTCCTTGGGGAATGTCATTCGCATAACGTAACACTTTTACAATTTCCGGTGTGACCTAACAAATGCGTGCCACAAAATTACTTTCCGATCACAGGTTAAAACTTTCCCCTCTAATTCGTCTGTCTATAAAGAAAGAACGAACGAACGAACATAATTTTCAAAGGGTCACAAATTGGGCACTCAGGCTCGCCTTACACTCAGCCCCCTTCCAATCACTCACCATTCGTACATCAATGATCTATTGTGCATGTTACATTCACATAGAACCAAAAAAAAAGAAAAGAACATTGTTAAATGAATGTTGTGAACAGAAACAATGCATTGTACTATGTTATGAGACAGGCAGGCAGGCAGGCAGGTAGGCTGGCAGGCAGGCTGGCAGGCAGGCAGGCAGGCAGGCAGGCAGGCAGGCACATACAAACACAGACACACATACATGCATAAACACATACATACATGTTAGTCGACGGATCAACATCACGGCACACGGGTGTATCCCATAATTGTTCCGTTCTACTCCTAACTCAAGCCTGAGTCCGGAGAATCTCAGCTCAGTGCACAAACTCTGTAGCACCGGCGAGGATCCTGAAATACTTTAGGTAGATTTTTAACTCGACATTTTTCCCGGTCAGCGCCGTTATGCTATTCTTTTTCGATTTCCTATTGCCAAGGAATATTTTACGTGCGCAACAATACACACGTGTGTCCGATACTACCCAGAGACCAGGAGAAATTTATTACTAGAAGTCCAAATGCAAAAGTCTCGACCCTCACCGGGGAATGAACCCGGGACCTCCAGCACTCGAGGCGCGGACACCATACCTCGAAACCACTCAGCCCCCCTCCCCCACCTACATAATACCTACATTCATATCTACATTCATAACTACATTCATAAATAAATTCATACCAACTTACCTACCTACCTACCTACCTACTTACCTACCTACCTACCTACCTGACTACAAACACACACACACACACACACACACACACACACACACACACACACACACAACACACACACACTCACGCATACCTACATACGTATGAAGAGATGTGTCCAGAACCATATTTCCCGATACCAATTCCAATTCCAATTCCAAAAACAAAAATTCCAATTCGGTCTCGTCTAACCTGCTTCGTCAGCGTCGGTTTTTGTTGAGAGCCGTGGTTTTTGTGGGTTTATTCACCCTAATTCTTGTATTGTGAGCCCTATCTCGGACTGGTTATGTAGCGTTTGCCCCTCCAGGGGTGTTTAAATAGCCTTTTACTTTGACCAGCTCTGTGGCGAAGTCGAAACATCGCTGCGGACGACTTAGACGCAGATCGCCTTGTGTTGGTTTCCATAGAATGGTATGAGTGCCGGTTGTTCAGAAAGCGATGGAAAATTACAGAGCGTAAAGCTTGCCCAGGAATCACAAACAGCCTAAATGCTGGATTTTACTACTACAGAGTGTATTTTTAATGACTGTGCTGTGTTTAAAAATATTGCCTGTCCAAGTTTTGTATTTACCTATTATGTTGCATGAACTTTACAGACAGTGAATACAAAACTTGGACCAGCAATATTTTGAAACTCTGCACAGTCATTAAAAATACACCATATTCGTCCTGTAAAGGATATGCACCTAAATTACTTTTACTCTTATTTACACTAAGAATTAATAAGGCACTGTGTGATATTTTATCCTGATAAAACTGAATAAAGACCTGGGGAAGTAGGTTAAATGGACAATTAAAAGGTTAAGATAATAAGAATCATCTTCACATTTTCTTCACATAGTCTCTATTACAAGTTCATCTCTCAAAATTACTTTAAAATAAATAAGTCGAGCGATTTTTTAAAATTTTACTCAACGAAATCTATCAAAGAAATGTAATTTGTATATGGGAAAATTAATACAGTTTTAGTAGTCATTATGTGTGCCTCCAGACGGACTATTTGTGGAGTCTACATACAAGTTAGATGTCCCTTTGTGGGACGAGAAAATTTGGTTTGTGACCGCGGGGTCGGAAAAAGTTAATTAGTTGATTTAGGCAGACGTCAGCAACGGTGTCCAAGATGGAAGACATGAAGGAAGGTAAATGGAATTGAACTGTAATGGAGGTGGTGGTGAGATGTGGTAAATGTTACAGCAGAGCAACCAACAACAGCGTTTTCAGGTGAAGTAAAACGGAAAAAACGAAGGACGAAATCGAAAAAGCAAGAATAAAAAACTAAAGGGGGGGAGGAACAACATGAAGAAGGATAGAGAAATAGAAGGGAGAAGGAAAAGGAAGATGAAAAAGAAGGAAGAAGAGAAGAAACACGAAGAAGGAAGAAGAACAAGAAGAAAAATGGAAGGAAGAAGAGGAGGAGGATGACGAAGTCGAAAACAAAGAAGAATGAAGGCAGTAAGATTGAAAAAGAAATTAAGGAAGAAGAATTAGAAAACCGCTGTCTACATTATAGACTCGGTTCTATCTTAATTAAAGGCTACGAAAGAGCAATGTATAGCGCCCTTGCTTGCCGGCTCGTAGTCATATGCTGGATCCTCTCAAGGCGGCATTTTCTTTCATTTGATCAGGACTCCAAAGGCTCCCCAGCCTACAATGTGTACAAAGAATTGGAAAGGAAACTAAAGGCTGTCGGCTTGATTTGACTGCATCTGCCATCGAGTGCTGATATGGCCATAAAGATATGCGTTAGTACCATAAAACCAATGCTTCTCAAGTCGTGGAAGAAGGTCATTTACTGACATCTTCTAGAACAGTGGTTCTCAACAGGTGGGGAATCCCCCCCCCCCTCATGGGGGAATTTTAGGGTTTACAGGGGGCGGGATTTTTAGGTAGCAAATACGAAAGGGGGGAATGATGTTCTGAAAATATGGTGAAGGGGGCACGGGCCAAAAAAAAAGGTTGAGAACCACTGTTCTAGAAAGATTCCATTGAAGGTAATGAAGTATATCTGCGCATGCGTATGTCTGTTTATTCAAACACTACCAGTGACTATGTGTTTTAATTGTTTCACCTAAATTGTTATTAATTTATTCACATCATATGGTAGATAACTCTGCAGTATGCACCTGGCGAGATGCAGCGAAATATGCCAGGCAATAAATCGTTCAACATATTGCTTTGGACTTCTGTGTTTAACATCCTGCCTCTGCTGTAGATTAAACCTGGAACACTGATTTGGCGGGCAATGGCCTGGGAAGAGTGGACACTGAATACCCAGATTAGGCAAAAACTAGATATCCCATGGATGAGATTCTAGTCTGGACTGCGCAGAATCCCAATACTCAGGAAGGTTAACAATTGCCTGAAGAGGTCGGATGTGTCGGTCGAAAGGAGCAATTATCGCAGCTCTGCTGTAAACAGGCACAACAAAATTACGTCCAAAACAAACATTCCAGACAAAGAAGAAAAGAAATATAATCCCCATACAAGGCTAACAAAATCAGTACTCAAGATACATGAAGGACAGCTCAAATAAACAGATCAATACACACATAAGGGCTGGATATTTTGTTTGGCTATAAAGTTGACTGACTGATTGGCTGACTGACTGACTGACTGACTGATTGGCTGACTGACTGATTGACTGACTGACTGACTGACTGAAACCTTGCCGTCGTAATAGACTACAGTTCTTAAAATGGAGTTATACCTCTCTATATCATAAAGCCTGGGCTAAATTTAGAGACCATATGTTGCCCATACAGTGTGATCCCACGTTAGATATGTGGACACAATAAAGGAGAAGCGGATAGAGATATAAACTAGGAATACAGAAAGCAAGAGGAGCTTTCATAACTCTGGCAAATACGTTGAAGTCAAAGAAGGTTGAACTTAACACCAGACTTAGAATTGTTTAACTCACATATTACATCGAAATGGGGCAGAAACATGGAGAATAAATAAAAGAATTACAATTAACCTACAAACATCCACAAACTGGTGCCTGTGCAGAACTGTGAGAATAACATGTCACGAAGGACTCACCAATGTAGAGCTCATATACAGAACTGTGGGAATAAAATGGCATGATGGACTCACCAATGTAGAGCTCATATACAGAACTGTGGGAATAAAATGGCATGATGGACTCACCAATGTAGAGCTCATATACAGAACTAAACACATTCCATTAAGTTGAGTTGAGCTGAGTCGAGTTGAGTTGAGTCAAGAACCAACATCACCGCCCTCGGGGCATTCCTATAAGCACCCAGTCCTCATCTTCAACAGTCAGCGTAGAGTCCCAATACTGATGGTGCCCGTTTGTGATATAATAAAACGTCCTTACCCTTTCCTAGCATTGACTCCCTTAAAAATAAACAACCCCTTACAATTACTATTTAAGTATCTTGCTTAGTGTAGGATTAGAAAATAAAACAGCGATAGACTGACCGTGGCAGCTTAATTTATTTGGCTTTAATTTTGTTCACGCACCTGGCCAAGACCGGCTAGTTTTTAAAACAAAGGCTGAGTGTAGCCATTTTTGGTCCGTGCCACACAAAGAGCAGACATGTAAAAGTTTCCCCGTGTGGGGAAAAGGCAATTTTGCCTTAAAATATATCATTCTCTGAAGCTATTGGTATGTTATATCTACATTATTAAGATGTATTTATGTATTACATAGACCAGTATGTTTAATTAAGAATTAGTTAGAATAATAAGTCAACAATTCTCTTAAACCAGGCTGGATGATGTTTACCAATGAAGCACATGTGGGTGCCACGCTGTAATTTTTCCTATGTTTTACAATTTCAAATCCCTATGTTAAAATCTTTTATAGGCATTATGAACTTATATCTAACTAATAGTGCTTATACTATAAATATTATGTGTACTGTAGAGTATCAACTCGCATGTCAGGAACACATTCAGAGAACTCGTTTCTGTCAATTTCATATTCCTATGAATAATAACTTCTACGCATGGTGAACTATATCTCACTATCTATGCTTAGAAATCTGCAAATAATCTATGTACTGTAGAGATGAACTCTAAAGAACATTTTCAAAGAAACAATTTCTCAATGTAGGGACTCTTGATTACATACTTCATAGTAGAGAACTGGTGTCTGCCACTTTCAAATATCCTATGTAGTGTAAATTCACTGTTAAGGATATCTCTGAACTTGTTTTATCCATGCGGGGACATACAAATGATTACGCATATTCCTGACTCTTAGTCAGGGGATAAAATGCTTTGCCACATCATAATCTGTAACTTGGAACTATAGTGCTAAATCTTTAGTACCATCCTTTTGTTAACAGATTAGTAACCACTCCATATGAGTGAGGGACATATAATCATTTCATAAAATATTGCTAGGGAAATGCCATGTTTGAGAATATAAATTCTAGAACAAAGGAAGTAAACGCTTGATAGAAATGAATGTTCGGATAGGATGTACCTTCAATCCGCATCACCTCACCTGTAGTAGGAACAGAAGCGAAGATTGATGTGAATAAATTGCTTGCAATATTCAGAATACTGGACCATGCGGCATAAGTTATTCTAATAAATACACTCCGAATAATAGCAGTCATTGGCAAAATATATCACAGCGGCTACTATCCTCATGTGCTGTACGCAGTGGGGAAAACAATGTATGGTTTAGTTTATGGATTAACCCCTGAAGAAAATTCAAAACCATTGGCTCCGGCATTAAATTTTATGATTAATATTATTATGTATGATTATCATGTACTTAATATCAGAGAAATGTATGTTTGTTTTCTCTGTTATGAGAACTTTTTCTATATCCTGATTGTTACTTTTTACTGGGAAATACACATTGTAATGTGACTCCTGTGGAAACATGAGATGATGTAGGAAATATGTGTATGTCAGTACTTAAGAAGCCAATGTTGAATAGCCTTGGCCTAATGATGATTATAGTGCCGAAAGGAAGACGCGGCATTAGAAACCACAGAGATTCTGTATAGGCTATGTCTCTTCAAGTAATGAGAGATAGCAATATCAACATGTTGGATGGACAGAATGACTTCACTCATCTAATAGTCCCAGTAACAACAGAACATAATATAAAGTGAGAAAATACCTTACTCACTATTAAGAGTCAGAATGGCTACACCAAGCAACGAGGGACAGTGGAACTGTGGACACCCACTCTTTTCCCCTTCTCGTCTTGTTGGTTGTATTTTGTTTGTAATTGTGTTGTAAACCTTTTATCCATAACACAGTAGGTTAATGCTCGTGTTGTATTCTTGTCATCCCTTTTCTATAGAAGAGAAGCAAGTGGTGGTTGAATTTGGTGGGACTGCATTTCATAACTATCATCAGGATCCTGGGTTAACAGCCTGATGAAGGTGAGTCAGGACTAAATGGCTTAACCATGTTCTGGATCTAGAAATACATCAATGTTTACTGCTGCACTCATAAGCTGCAAACGCAAGCAAAAGAGATACATACGAAGACAACTGACGGTGTGATTGAGGAAGTCCTATTTCAGTAGGAATATCCAGGATGGACTTCAAGATCTAATAATCTACAAAGATGAAGATCAACAGAGTACTGACAACAGTGTATCGTCTGCTTTACTTCTGAGAAGTACCACCTAGGGTCTCATCATTCAACCAAATCAGTGAAACTATGGGGCAATCCTACTACAAGTTACTAAAACTAACAACAGTGAGTAAGCTTCAACTGTTGGTTGGATTACCAAGTTAATATCCAACAATGGATAAGTCTTCGAAAGAACGTCTCACAGCTGCAACAGTCAAACATAAAACTTCAGCTACCCAACACCAAGTTCTAGCTATGAACACCAACTCGAACAAATGGGGAGAAGACACTGAACCAATACAACCAAGGTACCAACTGAAAACCATAACTACACCAGATTACCTCAGGGATCCAAAACCTGAACCCTATCAGATAAAAGACCATATGAAAGCAACTAAATGCCTCTACATCAGCAACAAGAGGAATCATCTAATTGTTTGCAAACCTGTTACTGTGCTGGATTTATTCATCTGTGGATATATGTAGGTATAGATCAATTGTGGCCCTAGTCACAGATACTACCATGAGATGCCTCTCAGTCAATTAAAGTTCTACACTGGACTAGATAACAACGACTAATTCCTTGCCGGTCCAATGTCAGCCTAAATGCCATGGGTTATAGACTCGCGACTAGGTGGGTGAAACCTCTGTGTAAGCCAATTTGGTAGTCGGATATTATAAGCCGAGAAGCTGAATGGACGTCAACTTTTCATCAGACCTGATGATAAAGGGAATTACCTTCTGCAAAGCTTAAGTGGAAATCCTGAAGTATGACCAACCTGAGGCACCAAATTTCACAAAAAGGGCACCGAGCCTAAGGCAACAGAATATTCGTGATTCTAGCCCCAACGGAGGGGATATATGGTGTGTGATTTTTCAATTCCTGGATTATGGATTATAAAATAGTCACCAGCCAATTACCAGTGGATAAATATTAGGAACACAACTGAGTGCATTAATTCGGTACCCAGATAATGGGAAAAGGATCTAATCTACAGCAAAGATGAACCCTTAACCGCACACCTGGAGATAAATGACTCTATTAATTAGTTTAATTAGTAGGACAAACTGCTGTTTATATGTTGTTTTTTTCTGAAGGTAACAGGTCAGTAGTTTTTTTCCAATGAAGTTTATGGTAGAGTATTTTGACACCAACTCATTATTTTTAAAAATGAGTAAATTGTAAAAGGTGTCAGAAACAAATGTTTTGATGTTGGGTTCTATATACTTAGATCACTATTTGCCTTAATTATGAGGGTAAATGAAAGTAGAACCAATTTGTGGTTGTTGTCGTGTTTGTAATAACATTGTGTTTTTCTATAGTGAAATGGGATAAATGAGTTTTGATAATGAAAATCATTCCCATGCCTGTCTGAAAATGCATAGTGTTCATTACACACACACACACACACATATATATATATATATATATGTAACTGCAGATCTTGATTCATACTTGAACTGTTTGTCCAAAATTTCTTGATGTACATCAAGTAAATGTGGTGTTTATCAGTGGTTGTTTATAGGTTGTGAACAACCAATATCCTTCAAGCACTATAGTAAATTTAAAGGGTGATGAAGTGGGAAGGGAAACCAACACACAGATGCCATTGTTTCAAGGATTGAATTCTTTTCTCCTGGGGTGTGTGCTAAATATCCCTGAGCACCCTGCATTCTAACAAGTGACCAGAGAATCAATAAACCCCCTAGACACTTTTAACAAAATATTCTCGTAAATTAAAATCCACATCCCACACCGTTGCAATCTGATTATATAATTCCAGTGAACCAAGAGCGAGGAAAAGATATTGGCTCAGGGTATGACACACACTGAGGAAATCTGAGGACCATATACCCAGGTACTATTTTGTCTGGAACCCACGGAGCAAGTGACATTGCCGAGACCTAAAAATACTCGGAGAAGAGAATTACAGACAGAGATGAATAATATTGGGAGGACATAAAGCCAGCTGCAGGAGATAGTGACAGATAATAGGACTGTTTGGCGTGGATTGGTTGCAGGCTTATGTCTTAATGAGAGTTAAAGGACAGAAGAAGAAGAAGAAGAAGAAGAAGAAGAAGAAGAAGAAGAAGAAGAAGAAGAAGAAGAAGAAGAATAAGAAGGCGGAGGAGGCGGAGGAGGAGGAGGGGAGGAGGGAGAGGAGGAGGAAGAAGAAGAAGAAGAAGAAGAGAAGAAGAAGAAGGAGGAGGAGGAGGAGGAGGAGGATGCGGAGCAGGAGGAGGAGGAGAAATGTTGCCATATTTGAATTATGTAATCCCGCTTCCCCTTATTTTATCCGCTTTCCCTGTTATGTCTATCAGCTTCAGAATGAAGAAAGGCTTTGCTTGAGCTGTGTACGAGGTGATCTCGTTGCATCTGCAATTCCGCTAACCCATGACTGGTAGGGTCTGCTATATGCCCTGTCTCATGCACGGTTCTCTCTCTCTCTCTCTCTCTCTCTCTCTCTCTCTCTCTCTCTCTCTCTCTCTCTGTCTCTCTCTCTCTCTCTTTCTCTCTCTCTCTCTCTCTCTCTCTCTCTCTCTCTCTCTGTCTCTCTCTCTTTCTCTCTCTCTCTCTCTCTCTCTCTCTCTCTCTCTGTCTCTCTCTCTCTCTCTCTCTCTTTCTCTCTCTCTCTCTCTCTCTCTCTCTCTCTCTCTCTCTCTCTCTCTCTCTCTCTCTCTCTCTCTCTCTCTCTCTCTCTCTCTCTCTCAAGGCAATGTTGTTTATTGTTTCAGGAGAAAGCTGTTTCCCGAGTAAATATGTTGATCTTTTAGAACAATAAGAAATATAGTGTCTAATATATGAGCTTTATTTCAATAATCGTTCTCTAAAATTTCTACATGAATTTATCGGCAAAAGGAATTTAACTGTCGACCCACTGGTAACTATGTGGCGATATTTCTATTTTTGTCCCACTTGGCGCGCCATAGTATCACGATGTAACGTTCCAGACACGCAAGGAACGCTATTTCAGCAGATGGTTGTTCTGTGCAATTATATGTAAAGATAACAGTAAATTATACAGGCGGGTGGGGCTCACTAGATTTCAAGATGTTTAAATTTGTATTTTAATAATACAGTCTGAACACTTCTGAGAAACCGAAAGGTCTAATTAAGAAATACATTACAATTCTACTGAGACGAATGTTGCGAATTCCTTGGACTGCTAGAGTAACTAACAACGACTGCCTGAAAGAGGCTAACGAAACTAGAA
>JACEFZ010016652.1:0-13401 GCA_014155875.1 Cepaea nemoralis
TTTTTAAAAACATCTCCCGTGTGTCATGTGAAATGTATGTTGGTTTCTCCCACAGCATGTTGTCGCCATCTGGAGGTAGCACTCGACACAGCTCGTGCTGAGTGGACGCCTGGCATAATTGGATTTGTGCTGACACGAAGACCACCCGTCTCCCCCGACCTGGTCGGTACTTTCACTCCTCGTGCACCAGTTGTACCTCATCATCTCATGTCATCATATTCCTCTTGTACCTTGCCGTGTCGAGGTGAAGTATAAACAGCCGGAGAGTGCCCGTTTATGGGCTTCATGTATCGAGATTCCCATGGACTCTGTTATTCCCTCTGCCCAACGTTTACACCGTTGATCTCTTCTTCTGGTTCCATTTGGTCTATTTATTATTGCTTGTTGTTGTATACTGTCAGCTGGTAGTTACATGGCCGAGCCATTTCACTTGCTGTTTACTAATGAAATTTAGCGCTTCTGTAACAACCCCCCCCCTCCCAACAACCCCTCCCCCCACACACACAATTTAGTCCTTGATGTACTCATTTGTGATCTTCTCTCTTCTTCACATAAGAGATCGTATTTTTTCCCCCGCATATCCTTTACAGAACATCGCTGTCAACATCAGCATCTGTCAGCTGATTGTTGATTTCTTGGCAAGATTGCGCTCCGCAGTTTGCCATTGCTTTCTGAGCGACCGGCTCACTTACCCCATAAGTTACCGACGCGGAGAGAACCGCTACTGATTCTCGCGCACGTCACGTTACTCACGAGAGTATACGGGATTACGGAGAAAGTCGTGTAACGCCTAGACCAGGGAGTCCGGCAAGAGATCGTATACCCTGAACAAATTGTTCATGTCTGGTGGTGACCCGCTTCACTCCCCTCTCCTCCGTTCTAGAAGAGCAAGAATATGTCCAAACGTCTTTAGTCACCTGTCCGTTCAGCATCTCCTACGACATTGATTATGTTTATTCCACCCATTACCCGTCCCTCTACCAACACCGATATGTGATTCATCGACACAACACCAGGGTGGTCAGTCTCCATGCGCGGCGGGATGTTAAGGAGGAGTTGAAAGCATCTATGGTCATGTTCGGAGATTCCACGACGACCTTCGCTAATCTGATTGTTATTGTGATAATAAAATATGTACACGTAATTCAGGGGAGAATATCATTATGATCACACTTCCTTAATTAATATAATTCAAGGGAGATTATCATTGAAATAATACTTCTCTAGTATAATTCAGGGGAGATTATCATTAGGATGAAACTTTTGTATGTTTATTTCAGGGGAGTTAACCATCATGATGAAACTTTCCTAATGGAATTCAGGGGAGATTATAAGTATGATGACTTCCAGACGAATAATTCAGCGGAAATTATAATTATGATAAACTTCCGTAGAATAATTCAGGGGAGGTTATCATTATGATGATTTCGTACGTTTATTTCAGGGGAGATTCAATCAATAAATCAATATGGTGCCGTCTCCACAATGAAGGTTGGCTGCAATGGATCTCCATCACTGTCTGTCTCTCGCCTTGACTGTACATTCTGTCAGGCTGATGTTCGTCCATCTCTTGATGTTATCCTCCCACTTGTATCTTTGTCCACCTTTTGCTCGCTTGCCTCAACCTTGTCTTACAGTATGATTTTTATAAGAGTGTTATTTCTTTTAACGTGGCCAAAGTATTTCACTTGTCTCCTCTTTATTTCTTTCATCAACTCTCTCTTCATTCCCAGTTTTTCTAGGGCCTATGCATTTGATTGTTTCTGTTTCCACGAAACGAGAGAGAGAGAGAGAGAGAGAGAGAGAGAGAGAGAGAGAGAGAGAGAGAGAGAGAGAGAGAAAGCGATTGAGGGAGAGCACGAGAGAATGTGAGGAAGAAAGAATAACAGACAGTGAGAATGAGAGAGAGAGAACGGGAGAGAAAGAACAAATGTGAACTAGGGAGATAAGAAAAGAGAGAGAGAACGAGAGAGAGAGAGAGAGAGAGAGAGAGAGAGAGAGAGAGAGAAGGGGAGAGAGAGAAAACGACAGAAAGAGAAGGAGAGAGAGGAGAGAGAGAACGAGAGAAAGAGGAGAGAGGAAACGACGGAAAGAGGAGAGAGAGAACGAGAGAGAGAAAACGAGAGAGAGAGAACGAGAGAGAGAGAGAGAGAGTCTGGCATAAAGAAAGAGAGGGAATGAAAGAGAAGAGTGACAGTGAGAAAGACAGTGAGAATGAGAGAGAGAGAGAGAGAGAACGGGAGAGAAAGAACAAATGTGAACGAGGGAGAGAAGAAAAGAGAGAGAACGAGAGAGAGAAGGGGAGAGAGAGAAAACGACGGAAAGCGAAGGAGAGATGGGAGAGAGAGAACGAGAGAAAGAGGAGAGGGAGATTGAGAGAGAGAATGAGAGAGAGAGAGAGTTTGACGTAAAGAAAGAGAGGGAATGAAAGAGAGAGAATGAAAGAGAACAAGAGAAAACTGTGCTGGAAAGAACGAGAGAGAACACAAGAGCGAGATAGAGAGAGTGCTTTCAAGACTACAAACAGAAGGGAGATCAAACGACACACTCAATCCTCACCTTTGACCCTGACATCTGGAGTAAGTATTGAAAAGATCATCAGGGGAGATCATAACAATGGACGTCTGCGACTCATCAATGGTCACCGTCTTCCGCTTCCGCCGACAATTTCCGCTTCCGGTGGAGGGAGGTGTGACAACAGCCGACGAAAAGTCTGACTCTGGGGTTTTCAAAGGTGTGCTGGAGACTCCAAAGAAGCCCGAGTCCGGAGTGTTGAGCCTGTAGGATGGTTGGTCTGCTCTATCCAGACTAGAAATATCGAAACGTAGAGCTGTCCGGATGGGTTTTGGGTTCCTTCGATCGAATCCTGTCATGGGTGGCTTCATCCGCGAGTTATAGATACCAGGCGATTCCAGAAAGCTGCCAGTATGGCTGAGCGGGATCACTCTGGCGGCCATCTTAAGAATGTTCCGTTCAAGATCTCAGTTCCTAAGGAAACGTGGCCGCATTGCCGACAGTTAAACCTCACTTGTTGATTGTGTCGTTGATTGTACGACGATGTGTCTAGGGACACGTCACATGGCTGCCCCAGTACCTGGGCCGCTTGGTGAAATATGTGGATTGTGACATTATATCTTATGTCTGTGTTCATACAAATGATGGTTCTAAACACCGCTTCTTCTTAAACAGAAAGAAATCATGACAGTGCAGCTATTTGACGAATATTTCTATGATATAAGACATAATATAAGCCAGTAACACACTTCTATGTTTGAATATCACACGTTTTGTCTGTCAGCATCCTGCGCTGTAGTCTGTCAGATTGAGTCTACACTCCTCTGTCTACCTACCTACCTACGTACGTACTCACCCATAAACCTACTTATAGACCTAATTACCCCTACCTACTTACCCACAAACCTAACTACCTACTTACCAACCTATCTGCCTACCTGCTTAATTAGCTACCTACCTACCTACCTACCTACCTATTTACCAACCTACCTACCTAACCACATACATAACTACCTACATACCTATCTTATTGAAACCTACCTACATGCCTACCTAATACCTAAATATCTAGCTATCTACATAACTATCTTCCTGCCTAACTACCTGCTTAACTACATAACTACCTACCTACCTATCTATCTAACTACCTACCTACATGCCTACATATCTGCCTGTCTACCTATCTACCTTTCCATGTGTCTGACAGTGTGCTCTCTACCCGTTTATCTGACTAACCTGATGCATACACCTCAAGGCTATATTATTGTCAACTCAGGGTACACCCTGACATTCCGTGACATCCGCCAGGCCGCCCATTGTGCTACAAATCACGTGACCCCGTGTCTCTATTCTATACTGTGTGATTACATCACACTAATGCACATGAATGAAGCACTGGGAGATGGTTGGGAGAGATGTCGCAGACCGATAGTAGAGACACCGATATATAAAAACACCACAAAGGATATGTCTGGGAGATGGTTGGGAGAGATGTCGCAGACCGATAGTAGAGACACCTAAATAAAAACACCACAAAGGATATATCTGGGCTCTGCAAGTATGGAAGCCTCCTTGGATGGCGGGGAATGCCCATGGTCTGCCCCTGCCTTCCCTTGAGGATGTCTTTGACTGTTCTATATAGACCAGCTGGGATGGGGGATAACACCACAACAGTGAGAGTCAAACGTCCTAAGAAACCCCCGGGAAGGTTAACCCGGTCAACAAATGCCCGCAGAAGTTGGATGTGTCGGCCTAACGGCGCAAGAACGCAGCTCTGCTAGAAACAGGCAAAACGCAATCACGTCCGAAAATCTCTCGGCATGAACGAAGAAGAAGAAGAAGAAGAAGAAGAAGAAGAAGAAGAAGAAGAAGAAGAAGAAGAAGAAGAAGAAGAAGAAGAAGCACCACAAAGTAAACAATCTCAAAAGGTGGTCTTAGTAGTACTAGTAGTAGCAGCAGAAGCAGCAGCAGTAGTAGTAGTAGTAGTAGTAGTAGTAGTAGTAGTAGTAGTAGTAGTAGTAGTAGTAGTAGCAGCAGAAGCAGCAGCAGCAGCAGCAGTAGTAGTAGTAGTAGTAGTAGTAGTAGTAGTAGTAGTAGTAGTAGTAGTAGTAGTAGTAGTAGTAGTAGTTTTAGTATAGTAGTAGTAGTAGTAGTAGTAGTAGTAGTAGTAGTAGTAGTAGTAGCAACATAAGGGGGGTAGAGTCCCCACCGGTTGAGAACCACTGCTCTAGACGAAGCACGTTGACTGCTACCATTGGCTCCTGTATACGACAGTGATCCTCAAACTGCGACGGTCCCACGTGACATACATGGTTATCTGTGATGTTTGTTCCCACTGAGTTTATTCTAGCAGTTCCTCAACCGTTTCTGATACTCGCTCCCGCTCACCCACCCCCCCCCCCCCCCACACTCACTCACTCACACGCACTCACTCACACACATATACACATACATGTTTATTTCTATAAAGTCAACTAAAGCTTCAAAGTCTCTCCGACTATGTGGTTATCTGCTGCCAAGTTCTGGAACCGCTGTGTTTAACATCCCCTGGTGTGTGTGCGGGTGTGTGTATGTGTGTGTGTGTGTTTATGTGTGTGATTGTGTTTATGTGTGTGTTTGTATTTGTGTGTGTGTGTGTGTGTGTTCATGTGTGTGCGCACGCATGATTTAACACTTTAGCTCCATGGTTACCAACAATATAAATTGCTCACAAGAAGACAGAAAGAGACTAAGTATCACAAGGCACAGATGAAACGACATGAAGGACCTGCTGTACAACACCAGCCAGACACAAATGGCAATTAACAGATATGCAACAAATGTTCGCTATGCCATTGTACGGATGTCAATCATGGACAATGTCACTAACAATGAAGATGAACACTGTGACATTAGAACTGAAATGTGACAGACATATTTATAGAACAACCCGGATCCAGGTGAAAGACAAGTAGAGATATTCTTCAGGAATTTAACATCAAAGACAACTTCTCATAATATATACGTACATGTTTGTCCTATAGTGTCCCCAATGTTTGTCCTCTTATTATGTATCCAACTCAGTTCTGTAATGTCTCCCTGGCGAAGGTGTTAAAGACGTTGTTCATAATCCCGTATACCCACGATTGAAACACATCTGCGCGAGATTCAGCAGCGGATCGCGTCGCGTTAGTTTCTTACGGAAGGTACGTGAGCCGGTTGTTCAGAAAGCAATGGCAAACTACTGAACGTAAAACTTACCAAGACATCAACAGCAGCTGAAAAATGATGGTGTTGACTGCAATGTCCTGTAAATGCGATATGCAAAAAAAAAAAAAAAAAAAGTCTCTTCTCTAATTGTATCTCCATGTCTGTTCTCTAATGTATATCCTCGAATATGTGTCTCTGTATCTGTTCTCTAATGTCTGTCTTAATGTGTGTCCGCTTATATCTGTTTCCATGTGTGTCCTCTAATGTCTGTCCTCTAATGTTTGTTCTCTGTCTGTTCTCTAATGTCTGTTCTTTAATGTCTGTTCTGTAATGTCTGTCTCCGCGTATGCACTCTAATGTCTGTCCTCTAATGTCTGTTCTCTAATGTCTGTTCTTTGATGTCTGTTCTTTAATGTCTGTCTCCGTGTATGCACTCTAATTTCTGTCTCCGTGTATGCACTCTAATGTCTGTCTCAGTGTATGCACTTTAATGCCTGTCTCAGTGTATGCACTCTAATGTCTGTCTGCATGTATGTTCTCTAATATCTGTCTCCACATCTCTCTTCTAACTTATGTCCTCTATTGTCTGCCTGCTGGTCTACCTTCTAGTGCATGTCTGTTTAATGAAACCCTCCCTCTAACTTATGTCCTCTAATGTCTGCCTGCTGGTCTACCTTCTAGTGCATGTCTGTTTAATGAAACCCTCCCTCTAACTTATGTCCTCTAATGTCTGCCTGCTGGTCTGCCTTCTAGTGCATGTCTGTTTAATGAAACCCTCCCTCTAACTTATGTCCTCTATTGTCTGCCTGCTGGTCTACCTTCTAGTGCATGTCTGTTTAATGAAACCCTCCCTCTAACTTATGTCCTCTAATGTCTGCCTGCTGGTCTACCTTCTAGTGCATGTCTGTTTAATGAAACCCTCCCTCTAACTCTGGGTAGTGGACGGTACATGGAGCCTGCTCCAACAAGTACGAATAATCGTCTTTCGCTAACATGTCCTTGACATTCAGAGATCGCAAAGAGCAGGCCCAATGGGCCGCTAGCTTCAAAATGATAACACCTACCTGTCACGGAAAATAAACTTGTTAGTTGCGATCGATGACAAACAAGACCCGACATTAGTCTGCAAAAACAACCGACACTTTGATGTTGTACAGACTGAGAAAAATACGTCGTTAAAACTGCCTACACACGATCGGCATTTCCAACTGAGAAACAAGATACGTCGCGTCAAAATGTCTACCCCTGGTCGGCGAATCTTTATGATGTGGGTTGTTCGAGAAACGAATAACAACGCCAAACGTCTGCCAAGGTGGTAGTAGCCTTTGAAGTGCTAGACGAAAAGTCTGGACAGACGCGGGATGGATTCTGTGATGTGGGGAATTCTCAGGTTGAACTATTGTTGTACGGGACAAAGAATTTCCCCAAATGAAAGCAAATTTGACGGCTGATTGACTCCAGTTAGTCTAGAACAGGAGGAGGAAACCAGATTCTGGACGGATCAGCGTCTAGACTTTTTGGTGACGTCACTCCAGCCCAATATATAAAAGCGTTGCGGTAAACAAGTGGAGTTAGTCGATCAAGATTTCTGAAGTGGGAAAGATCGTGCAGTTTTCCGAGTTGTGTTCAATGAAAGAAACTAGGGTGTCAAATTGTTGATATTTATCGGCGGACATAGATCCAGTCTGTGATTGCATAGTTTCAATCAGCAACCGGAATAGGCATATGGTAGGCTATTAATCATATCTAACTTAGAGTATGATTAGGAATAGAGTACAGTACTGTGCGGTGATATAATGTATTATAGGTGCGGTGATATAATGTATTATAGGTGTGGTGATATAATGTATTATGATTAGTGATAGAGTGTTCTATAAGTGCGGTGCTATAAAGTATCATAGGAGCGTCGGCACTAGTATTCTATTGTGTGGCTTCAACTAGCTTGTGTGATATATCATTTTACTCAGGGAGTCGAGGACAATGTAGTGGAGTAATAATTAGAGAGATTAAGGATGGTTGAGAGGGAGGAGAGGAATGTGAAATGGTAGGATCTTCCAGTAGGGCATCTGCTGAGTTTCTACCCGTTCCTTTATTCTTTCCTGGTGTTGCCATGTCTCAGATCATATGATGAGTTATTTGGCCGTGTGACAGAGATCGGATCTCTGTTATAGATCTGAGTGCTGCTATTGGCCTACACTCACCTAATTCCGGCCAGGACTGAGTTGCCCTCACCATAGTATTCTCTATTCTACAGGTTCCATTTACAGGTCCACGTATGTGTGCTATGATGTTCAACAGTGAAGCTAGAACACAATTTAGAAGACGATGGCTCAGAATTTGAAGACAGAAGTTGCTGAGAGGCCGCTACATTGGGCTTATACCCAAGTTGGTTTGCGGGAACCTGGCTTCTGCTGAGCAGGACATGCTGATGATATTGATGTTTAGCAAGTGATAGGTGTATCACTGAACAGTCAGAACATTGTATATATACACTACTGATACCAGGAAACATTCATACAAATTTATAGAAATACCTAGAACATTCAGATTGTGGTGTTAATATGGGGAATCTTTAAAACCAGTGACACTAGATCCATTAAGATTTCCCCAGTAACAGTGACAATAGGGTTATAATTTTTCTGATTAACAGTCAGTTAAGTAACAGGAAATTCATAGTGGGAATCAGATTGAAGACTCTCATTAGACAGTGTTTGTCATGGGTGTCCAAGCATCCTAGTGGTTCAAGAGACAACGGAGGAAGTCTTCACGTTACCGGAGGAGGCATCACCTTGGTGAGGTTGCTTGTCTGGAATACATGGTGCTAGTGTGTTCTCAGCACAGTGATGAGAATGACTATACTCCTGAACACTGATCTGAGTCTATAGACACTTTAGAGTACACGTCACACATTCTACACCTTATACACACACACACACACACACACACACACACACACACACACACACATTTCTCCACATATACTCTTTGCTTTAATAAATTTCTTGTTTTTATTTGTTGAAGCTAGAGTTGTCACGTATGTTATGTTGGGGAAGAATGAGAGGGGGCATGATCCAGGAGTGAGCAAGAGTGAGAAGAAGGTGTCTTCAGATTGAGGGAGTGTTGTGGACGGAGTCTGCTGGATATCTCCAGGATAGTGATATTGAATTAAAACAAATGTGGGTGTTGATTCCCCTCACTCCAGGGACGACACTAAAGTGGTAAAGAAGAACAAATAACTACTACGACATTCATTCTTTATACACACGACACTACCCATAACATGTTGTCTGTGGTCTCAAGTTGGTGACGGTAGACAGGTGGTTTCTTTATATAGACAATGGCTGCGGTCTCAAGTTGGTGACGGTAGACAGGTGGTTTCTTTATATAGACAATGGCTGCGGTCTCAAGTTGGTGACGGTAGACAGGTGGTTTCTTTATATAGACAATGGCTGCGGTCTCAAGTTGGTGACGGTAGACAGGTGGTTTCTTTATATAGACAATGGCTGCCGTCTCAAGTTGGTGACGGTAGACAGGTGGTTTCTTTATATAGACAATGGCTGCGGTCATCAGCCAGCTTGGTCATTGCCAAGAAGGAGGAGATGAGAGGAGAATATAACATGGTAACTTTCTGCATTGGAAATATGTTAACAGCCAAATATGTTAGCCACAAATCCATGAGCTATTCTACAATCACCAACCAAAAATATTAGCCACAAATCTTTGAGATATTCTACAATCACCAGCCAAAAATGTTAGCCAAAATCCTTGAGCTATTCTATTGTCACCAGCCAAATATGTTATCCACAACACTAGAAACATTCTACAGTCACTAGCCACATATGTTAGCCACAAATCTTTGAGATATTCTACAATCACCAGCCAAGTACGAGGTAAATCCTGCCACAGACAAGGACTATAAAACAAGTGTATTAGAAATGATACTTGGTGCCTATTAGGTCGAGAAGATAGCAAACAGCAAACGCCATATTAAATGATGAACAAGAGGCAGTCTATATAAAACTTGACAAGAGAAATCAGGAAGATGGCAAGACGAGACAAGTTAGAATCCCTACAAGGCCAGACCAGTGTGCAGCCATTGAAGAGCTCCAGATTAATGGTCGAGATGACGTACAGTTGAAAGACTTCAAAGATATGACCAGAAAGTTGAGAACAAGTGGGGGAACTCTACCAAGATACAAGCATATTCTTGTTAGATGGGCAGAATACTGCAGTAAAATATATCAACAGAAAGATGGTAAATTGAAGACAATGTACTCCCACGGTGAATGAAACACAGAAGCCACACAGAATAGGTTGCACAGTGTATAGTCTGGCATATTTCACCGCTTAGTGCAGAAGTGTATATCATATTCAGTGAATAGATCACCCATGACTCTCTCTCTCTCTCTCTCTCTCTCTCTCTCTCTCTCTCTCTCTCTCTCTCTCTCTCTCTCTCTCTCTCTCTGTGTGTGTGTGTGTGTGTGTGTGTGTGACCCAAAGTATGATTCATCTGTTCACTCCACATGATATATAACTCAGCAATATGCACAGGGCGAGGTGCAGTGAAATATGCCAGACAATAAATTGTGCAACTTAGTGCACAGTACATGCAGGCTAGAGACGAAACAGAAGTGCACATGACGACATATTTCGGATATATTTATACGAGAGGGTTCAAATGAAAACCTCAAAAGTATGATAGAAATTACAATAACCATGCCATTGTCTTGTAACCTGTCAATATTGTTGTTAAGGATGTCAAGAAAGTTAAGCATGTGGCATCACGGTGCAGATTAAAACGGTGACGTAATAGGGGCAGTTTACAGATGGCCGCCACAATGTTGACATGCACCAAAGAGGAGCAGCTTTCTGTTATCCGTGTTTTGATCAGTGAAGGGGTCAAACCTATAGAAATTCATCGGCGGATGAAGGTCCAGTATGGTGATGCATGCCTGTCAGTCCAGCAAGTGTATGAGTGAAGTAGGCAGTTTAAAAACGGCGTGACTTCTGTGAATAGATCAAGTGAGGTAACTGTGTATCTTCCTCCCGCCTTTCTATCAGTAATTCCGAAGACAACCAACACCCCCCCCCCCCCCCCACCCCTATGGATGCTACTACCATATCCAAAGAAAGCATGGAGACAGTTACCATAATCCGGCACTACAAGGCAAGCCCTCGCGTACCCGGTCCACCTACACAATTCCTTCATCAATAATAATTTTAAAAAATGTTTGCATATCCTTTACAAGACATCGCTATCAACATCAGCATTTTCCAGCTGATTGTTGATTTCTTGGCAAGATTACGCTCAGTAGTTTTCTGAGCTCAGTATTCTGAGCGGCCGGCTCACATACCCCGTAAGTTATCGACGCGATTCGAACCGCTGCTGATTCTCACCGACGTCACGTTACTTACGAGAGTATACGAGATTACGGAGAAAAGTCGCTAACCTCTAGGCCAGGAGGCCGACACTTCATCAATAGCAACTGGTTATTGTGTTTATTTCGCTTTGAACTCAGGCATAGTCCATACACATGCTACTAAATCTAGTCAATTGGACTGATTCTTGCGTGTGGATTAGCTTTCCCTATTACCAGCGAACCTCGCCATCATACGAACCCACTCCAACTTCTGAGGTACTTGTAATTTACGTCCCCAAGTCAAGGATGAGAAGTCAACATTTTAGTCTAGCTGACGAGTATAGGGGTTGAACCTGCAACCTCGGCATCAGCACACCGACAGTTTAAGAGCGAGTGCTCTTATCCATTCGTGATAATCCACACGGACCACCCCAACTAGCAATTGTTGTCAGTTCTGCCACAATGATGACGTGTGGCTTGACCCGAGGTGACCTCTCCTCTCCGGCCGCCATCTTCACATTCTCCATGACACCGGAAACACTCAATGGACCAATCAATGTGGCGATGATCAGAGACAACAATTGCAGCGCCGGTCGGTCGGTTGTGGATTATCCTCGTCCTTTGTATACTTTCCGCTGACACATTCCTTCTGTCATCTACTGTCTACCTTGATGTGTAGGACAGTGAAGGGGAGAGGGGAGGGGGGTTCTTGAACCTGAGGAATTAAGCCCGCCTGGCTAGTGCAGTCGCCGCGAACTGTGCAGGTTAGTTTTCTTTTCGCCCCCGACAGAAACAAATCCACACCTTACCGAGGGTTCGAACCTGAGTCGACCAAAGGAGAACCCACCATTTTTAGGCACTCGGCCACATTCCTTCACGGGACTTAATTACTGTGTGAAGGGAAAGGTGAAATCAGGGGAAGGAGGTGGGAATTATTCATGCACAAAACACCCAGGTCAGATTGCTAATCTACCTACGCTGTAATTCGTTAATGGGCTTCTGAGAGTTAGGGGAACTTGATCAAAGCAAGCCGTTGGAGATTTCAGAGTGGCGTGGGCGTGGGTCGGAGTGTGAGCGCGCGTGTGTTGTTAGATTTAATAACGGAAAGAAAAACATCAAATATCAGGAAGCAATGCACTAAAGCAGTAGCAGGAAACGGCCCAGACAATACGGCAGGGGAGTCTGGAGTCAGCGCGAAGACCCTCCAGATACCTGTTGAAACTCTGTGACGGCTGATAGACGGACATATATCACGATCTCTGGGTGGACTTTCTCCAGACACGTGTACACACTCCCCGGATGTTCGTGACTTACATGCACACAAAGATCTCTCTAACAACAATCTTTCTAACAGATCTCTCTTAACTCTAACAAGTCAAGTGTGTCGTAAGAGGCATTTAAAGATGGGTTACTGCGGCTGACTACCTGGTCCCGTAGAAAGTAGTAACTCCAAACTCCGGAGATAAGTGGTACGCACAATCTCTTCAGGGTCGTCAGCTTACAACATTTTCTACTGCGGTTTATTAAACAAACTAGCTGACCCGGCCCGGCTTCGCCCAGGCCCTGGAGGGGATCTATCTATCTATCAGTCTGTCTGTCTGCTTGTTTGTCTGTCTGTCTGGCTGACCCGGCCCGGCTTCACCCAGTCCCTGGTGGGGAGCATCTCATTTAATTCATATAAGTAGTCAAATAAGCTTCCGTTCCCGACTATCTGTCTGTCTGTCTATCTATCTGACCCGGCGTGGTTTCGCCCAGCTCCTGGCGCACAGTAACTTAAAAGAATGTCCTTCCACACATCATTCATTATTTTTAATGAAAACTTTTTTTAATCACCGACATGACAGTTGATAATTTCTTTAAGCAGAAAAAGATGGGTTACAATGTTATGCATTATGCATTATTTTTATGAAAACTTTGAAAATGCCTTAAAGATTATATCATTATTTATTATAACTCATACGCCTGAAAATAACTATAGACAAAGAGTTTAACAATAGTGCAAGTAAGTCCAACAATATGACTATAAAGTATATAGAAATGTTATTAAAAGTTATGCCCCTTGAAATAACTTTTCTAGAGTGAAGTCCCCCTGCTATATAGAAATTATATAATGAAAATGAAAAAGTAAATGTTATTAAATAAGTAGAAGATTTTACACTAAGAAACTATTATAGTCGGTTGCCACAGGAATGAAAGGAAGACGTGTAGAAAATTTCATCTCAATCGGATGTACCGTTATCGAACGCATCCAATACATAGCTGACCACAAACACACAAAACCACAAAACCACATACACTCTTTTTATTTTTTTTTGGGGATTTTTTTTTAGATTTTAAA
>JACEFZ010016653.1:0-95000 GCA_014155875.1 Cepaea nemoralis
CCCAACCTTTTCTAAGTGTCTATATATTACAGACACTACCTTACCTCAACCTCACATTGTAATGTTAACCACAAAACACATCCCGAGGACACAATTAAAAAGGTCTATTATCCCTTAAGACCTCCTCCAACATTATACACATCACCTCACATAACCACATCACCACGCATAACTAATCTTCTCCTATACCTCAGTCAAAAATTCTCTCTTAATGTCCATTTCTTATGGGCATATCTACTAAAACCTCCATTCATGCCGTTATCAACAGCAACAATATCCTACCCCTGCCTTTAACTTTATCTCAGTCCATATATTACGGACTCTCAAAAACCCCATGTCATTATGTCTCCACTATGTTCCTTTCTCATTAACACACTTACACCCCTTTACTATTGTACTGTTATCCACAGTGTCTAATCAAACATGGATCCAATTCATGTTTACTCTTCATCTGGGGTAATTTTCTTATTCTTCTATAACCCAGCAATCTCGGGTATATCATGGCTCTTCTGACCCCACGGAAACTATGTTCAAAACTTTTCTCACCTTTACCCCACTGAATATATTCATTAATCTTTTCTTCTCCCATGTGGCTTCTAATCCCATATTTTTCTAATTAATGCTGACTTTAGTGTATCTCTAAACTTTCCCATAACCATTTTACTTGTGTAGTAACCCCGTCTTATGTTTCCAACGCTTCATAGCCATATTAACCTCTCTACGCTGATTATCACAGCAACCAAATACCCATGAACTTATTCTTCACAAAGAGAATGTGTCTCTCTATTAGCTCTCAGTAGTTTTATTAACTCTTTTCTGAACGAAGGGTCCTAATTAAAGCCCCCTGTATTGTCTTTATTCTAGACAAAACCCTGTAAATTAAACATAACTTAATTAACTACTATTTAACATACAAAACAGCGAAATAAAATCACAACAGAACATCATATCCCCCCCCCCAAATTTTTATAACAATCATTTATGTTTCCCCTCAACTCAACTAAAGGTATGATGATGATGGTGATGATGATGGTGATGATGATGGTGATGATGATACAACATACATCCTATTCTATTGTTACCTAATACTACTGGTCTCTTTTACGGACCAGTAGTTTGTATGCACAATTCTAAGAACACAATAATCCTATTCTAAAATAATAACAATCATTTTACAGGATCAAACCAAGCAAAAAAAACATTTTTTATATGAGGCATTTCAACTCAGACTCCACAAAACAAGTGTCTTCTCACTAAAGAGAAGGTTTTCAAAAAAAATAATTCCCTTTAAAATTAACTACGTACAGTGGCCCATCCTCATTGGCCTTCTATATGAATCACTGTAACACATATTTATTCCTACTATTCATACCTATTTTGTTATAAAACAAAACAACTCAATGCCAAGCATTAATGCCAAAATACGTATATACATATACATATATATATTTATCTGTTATCTACAGATCATCATAACGCGGAACAATACTTGTTCCCCTCAACCAAAATCACTACTCAACAACTGACCGTTCCTTTTTCTGGAAGTCAAACATTGATTATCTCCCCTCACAATTTTCTATCTTTTCCAAAACTAACTCCTAATACATCATAACATCTAAATATCCTCTTAAGCAAGCTACTGTAAACTACAGGTCACTCACTTTATCTATTACTAATGTGGCGATTATTCAATGTCATCTCAATGTACCAGCCATCATCTACTTATTAATTAACTTGTGGCTCGGCACACCAATTGTTTCCCTTGGATTTATACCAAACATCACTACCACTTCTTAATCATTACTGTTAACTACAGTATCTCCACCCTCCTACGTCCAACAAAACTTTGTCTATTTACTATAGACCTCTCACCAACACATCTACTTGCTGTACCAACCACTAATTCCAATTTTAAGTTTCTCGTCTATCCGACGCAATTACTTAACGTATCATTACTTTCTAACATCTCACCACGACTACTCTAAGCTATCCTCCAGTCTTTCCTAGCACTCTTGTATCGTGACGATAATCAAACCGGTCACCCTCCTCGGAACACGTTCTCCAACATTCATTTTACTAACCTTGTTTACCTCCGTATCTTTCACTCTTATTTATCGGAATTCTTTCAGAACTGCAACCCACGCCACTTATAACTGACAGCAGACCTCTCTTTTCTCGTTCCTGTTAAGAATACTAAACATGTTTTATAAAACATCATTCAGAATGTTAACTCCGTTTTCGTCATACAACTTCCATAATTTCCTTCCAACGTCAGATATTCTACGAAAAGACATCACAATTCTCCAATCATTTTCTTTCTATCTCTCGATTTTCGCATACTCTATGTTCCACGGTTTATCAACGTCACTTATCAACCACTCTTCTCATATTCACACGGACAATGATACACAACCTCGCTCTCATCTCACGACTACTCTCGCATCGCGACAACCTAACGTGTCCATACTATTACTACAAAAAACAATTTAGACGCCAATTCAACATTCCAGCAATCACTCACCACAATCTAAGCGTATTGATCTCCTCTACACACATTGACACAAGACATATCAACGCCACTCTTACATTTTATCTATGTATTTCACTTAGGCGACGTCACCACACCTCTCTCCTACTTCCTTCATCACGACGAACACCTGTCTGACTACAGTTATACTCACGTATGAACAACGCACAACCAGACGAATTATTCCAGAGGACTTTCTCAATTCACTGCTTTCTTATATCTCATTTACAGCACTATCAACTATCTCTCAAACAAACTTCATTCCAACAGGTCACTAATCTCGTAACTATCATTCTATACTTCTCCACACAACAACTTTCTCAGACTTAATCAGCTCTTCTTTCCCCACAAGCACGACGTAACTCGTATTCTTTAAGCATCAACTTCTACAGTCTTTTACTCTTAATATTCTCACGTTTCAACTGGCTATTTTACACACAGGATACTCAATTCCTCCTCAATCTATATCTCCTCACCAGACACTCTCGGTTCACCTGTCAACCATACTATACTTTCTTCTCAAACCAACAAGCAAAACTATCTCAGACATCACGTCACAGCTCTGAGTCGAACCATTTCTAGTACGAACCTTCATCCTCTACTAATTCTGTGCTGAATCTACCCTATTTTACTTACACCGGTTATACATCACTCGACGTGATTAACTCTCTATATCTATCCATTCCGGACAAAGGAGTATTTTTACCTAGTTTACTCTCCCTACATCACGAATCAAAACACACGATATCCTGTATTACGTAATCCACGTGGAATATCATTTTGCCGTACTTCTCTATCCTCAACAACACCATCGCCTACCCTGTACCATGCGATGCTACACCAAAAAAATTCATCTGCCTATTTTAGACAGCTCACATATCTATATGCTCAAACCGCAGTTCTTCTCATAAGCCAAAACTATTTCATTTTCCTTCTTCACCCAAGGAATTTTAACCGTTATAGAGTGTGTCCAAGTTAAATATTTCATTGTCTCTCAATACATTAACCCGTCTTTCTCTTATTATGTCATCATCACTATCTGTTGTCAACCTGTTAAAGTACTCAGGTCTTAATTCTCTGAGTTTTCTTATGTTATCTTCTGTTGTCGAGGAGTAAAATCCCGCTATCTGTCTATCACTATTCTTCTTCTTAAATGATTTCTTCTATTTCCTTTATTTGCGTCGGTCTGCTCACTGTTTCCTGTATACCTTACGTAACGTTTGTACTTCCCCATTTCGTCTTCAGATGACACACTGACAATAGTTCCCTCATCAGATTCATAGTAGTAGTTCACCGCAGCCACGTCGATTCCATTCCCATAGTCGCCTTTAGAACGTCTGAGTTTCTTTCTCTTTCTTGGTATTCGTCTCTTAGCCTTCCCTACTTTCTTGTCATACAAACCAGTATCTAGTTCTAAAGAGTCACTAACCAAAACTCTGTCCGTCTGTCCACCAGCAACTATACCGTATGAGGGAACATCACGCTTCGATTCAGGATCTGCTCTTATTGCACTTCTCTCATTCTCCGAATCATCAGTATTAATATCTGTTTCAGCATCACTATAATATGCGGCGGTAGGAATATCTTCTCCGTAACCTGAACTCTGGCAGCTAATATTCCTACACCATTTGGGAATTAGTTTCATGTCTATACCTGATGAACTTGACACGGTAGTACCTCTATTAACTATCATACTACTATTTCTTTCTTCAATACTTCTCCTCTTTAGGCTTTCTTTCGTTCTTGGTTCTCGTCCTGTCTATCTTTCTTAACTTCAACCTTGTCTCCCTTAGTCAAATGAGTTGGTTTTGACTGAGTCTCTATTAAGTCAGTTTGACTTCCCTTTGTTATCTTGCCGGCTGGTTGTACCTGGACCTTTTTCTCTACTGTATCTACCTGAGTCTGTGTACTATTTTCTATCGTATTACCTGCCTGCGTCTGTGTCTCTCGGTTTCTTTTCTTTACTAATACCGTCGTCTTCTTTTCCTGTTCAATCCTAATATTGGCCAGTACTTTAGGAGTCGTTGAATTCTTATCTTTGTGTTCTACTCTGTCTTTCGATCCTGACTTCAAATATTGTCTTTGTCTCTTTTCAAACCAGTCGTTACGTCTTTTTCTAGCGGTTGCACTGTGAGAGGGCCAGTCCCATGATTTCTTTGAAAAGTTTCTCTCACGCCCATTTTTGTATTTATAACTAGCTATACCAGTCCGACCTTTCACTATTACGTCTGTTCTTCTCACCGTCTCTTACCCTATAAGCATTAGGCCTTGGTTCATCATAACCATATTGTCTTTTGTCTTTATTAAGCAATGGCTGTCTCCTGTTATTCTTTCCTACTCCATTACAGTCTACCATAATTCTATAAGGGTCTTGTCTAGTCGTTCTGTTCTTCAATGTTTCCACAAAATTCTCTACTTCCGTAATTGACACCTTTAATTCCCCCAACCATGTACTAACACGTTGTAATTCCCCACACAAGTAATTCATATTAACTTCCTTTGAAATATCTATCAACCTGAAACAATATTTTCACTTCTTCTTCGGTATATTCTTTGGTACCTGGAGAAAAAAAAACTTGTCCTGAGTTCAGCTGAAATATGCCTGATTCTCCACTATGCTGTGCTGGGTCTGCTATACTGAAATATTCTTATATAGACTAAGCAAACAATTTCACTTTGTAATTTACTAACTTAAGAAACACAAATCGCTTATTTCATAAGAACAGTTCAATCAGTTACCAGGTTTATAAATTACCCTACTTCTGTTTCTCGATCCAAGCACGACGTATTTTCCTAGGCTCGCCGTCAGATCACACTCAACGCTGTAGTAGTTGAAACCAATCGCGCCCCTCAGGTAGTTCGTTCGTTCTTCTCAGGTAGTCTCTCTTCTTGGGATGCTCAGTACCGTGCTTCAACCCTTGGTTGGGTCCCTTCTGAGATGGAGTACATCATCGACGTCTTGAGATAGTCTGACACACAACAGCGAGCGGCTCTCGATTGCAGTAGAGCCCCGAGATAGTCTGACTCGTCAACGAAACATTGGGCAATCCTTATTTATTTGCTGTCTCGATTGTCTTTTACCAACGTTCTTTTTTCTATTTGTTAGCGTTCAGAACGAAACCTATTAACATTGAGGCTGAACTTGATTGTCTTATTGAAAAGTTCTTTCTCACCTGACTCAACGATCAGACAACTGGATTTCTGGGTTGCCCTTTAGCCAAACTTCTGCTTGCTCAAGACATGATCAAACTGAGCCGACTTTCAGCACACTCCTCGTTCGAGATATTGATTTACTGACTTGAACTTGACACGTTCGGCAGAGTAATGAACGAGAGGAGTCGTTATGATGGTGTTTGCAGGCGCTGCCACCCGTTATGGTAAGTTGGGTTGGCTTTCACTCTTCTCTTGACGCCAATTTATTTGTTATCTCAAGTCTTGAAAAAGACTTACAGACAACCGCCCCTGGCCGGGCTTTTGGTCGCTGTATTCACAGATAACTTATACTTATTGGCCATCTTTCCCACTGCGCCTTGTTACGTTCAATGCTTGTTCAAAAGCGCGCCGAAATTGTTTCTGGCGATTTAGACAAACGGAGCAAGGATCATCTTCTTAGTTTTTGGCCTCCGCGATGTTATATAGTATACGGCCTGACTTCGCGTTGTTACTCTGTAGACCGGATTATACCAGGCTCGAATCCTCGGTCGTAGGCTCCAAAATTAGTCCTGTAACAGTGTGAAGGACTAACAAAGACCTGGTTTCATATAAAGACTGTTTATTTTCTTCACGATGACAACATGGCTTCTTTCCAGTTCTAAGCCGGGATGTGGACTGTCCCCTGACAACCCACTACGTCACGACTTGAGCATCTCCCCCCATTCTCCTCCGATGCTCAATCGTGCCGTAGCCTTTTTCCACCCCCTACTCTACTTCTGTTACACATAAAAAGCAACAAATCAGCCACAAAATTAAGCAACCATCCAACCTGTCAGCCTGCCTGCCTGTCTACTAATCAACCTACCTATCTACCTACCTATCTACCTACCTACCTACCTACCTATCTACCTACCTACCTACCTACCTGCAACTCTTTCCAATTATAGGCAGACGCCATATCTCAAAGCCACAGCAACCTCCGTAGCGCGAGAGAGCACCAACCAACTGCTGCCGGAGAGACATCAATACCTGAATATTGAAGAAGAATAAAGCATAACGCCGACTGTGTTCGACATGTCATGCAACAGGTGCACAATTTGTATGTGGATCACACACCTAACTTGCCCTAAACAGGTGTTCTGTGCTCGTTCAGTTGTCATCTCAGTTGTTGCTATTGTGAAGTAATATTCTTGGTCGGATGGGTTGAAAGTAACTATCTGGTACAGAATGAGTTGGAATAACAACTTCGTGGAACACAGTAAATTAAAGTGATAAATATCTGTACATAATGGGTTAAAGTAATAACTGAGTTTCGGGCACAGAATGATGTTGTTTTTTGTTTTGTTTGATTGTTACAACGCGTAACACTCTGAGTGAGCTAAGGCAAGCTAGGAAGGATGTTCAAAAGGCTGCCAGGCAGTGTGCAAATGATTATTGGATCAAGTTATGTGAGTCCATTCAAATCGCAAGTGATAAGGGAGACATAAGAAGCATGTATGAAGGAATAAAGAAAGCCTGTGGTCCAGTGATCAAAAGAAGTGCACCATTGAAAACCTTGACTGGAGAAGTCATCACTGATAAGAAACAGCAGATGGACAGATGGGTAGAGCACTATTGGAGCTTTACTCAAGTGAGACCAAACTAGCGGATGATGCCCTCAACGCCATAGAGGCTCTACCAACTCTTGACCACCTGGACACACTTCCCACCATAACAGAAGTTAAGTGTGCTATAAATGAACTTGCATCTGGCAAGGCTCCAGGTAAGGATGGGATTCCAATAGAGGTTATCAGGAGTGGGCAAGACGCACTCACTATACAGATCCACCAGCTAATAGAGCTATGCTGGCGATGAAGGACAAGTCCCACAGGATTTCAAAGATTCAAGCATCATAACACTGTACAAGAACAAGGGCGATCGGAGCGACTGCAACAACTATAGGGGTATCTCACTTCTGTGTATTGTTGGAAAAGTATTTGCCAGAATTGTTCTGCGCAGACTTCAAGTCCTAGGAGATCAAGTCTACCCCGAATCACAGTGTGGCTTTCGACAGAACCGGTCTACCACTGATATGATATTCTCATTGCGACAAATGCAAGAAAAATGCCGTGAACAGAATCAACCACTGTTTATTGCCTTCATCGACCTCACAAAGGCATTTGATTTGGTCAGTCGTGAGGGTCTGTTCAAGGCACTAAAGAAGATTGGCTGCCCACCAACTCTTCTGTCCATTGTGGAATCGTTCCACACTAGGCATGAAGGGTATAATCAAGTTTGATGGTGCAACTTCTGAAGAATTTGAAATCAAGAGTGGAGTTAAGCAAGGTTGTGTACTAGCTCCCACCCTCTTTGGAATATACTTTTCACTTCTACTGAAATATGCATTTCGTGATCAGGATGGTGGTATATACATTCACTCACGCTCAGATGGCGGCCTCTACAATGCTCAGAGATTGAAGGCTAAGACCAAAATTAGGAGGGTACTGATCAGAGAGTTGCTTTTTGCAGATGATGCTGCAGTTACGACCCACTCTGAGGAAGAATTGCAATGTCTACTATCTGCATTCTCCAATGCTTGTTCTGAATTTGGTTTAACAATTAGCAAAAAGAAGACACAGATTATGTCACAAGGTGCACATGGGGTACCATCAATCTTTATTGACGACGCCGAATAGAGATAGTAGACCATTTTACATATCTAGGATCAGTGGTAAATAGCAAATTATCCCTAGATCAGGAAATCAACATCCGGATTGGTAAGGCAGCAACAACAATGAACAGGTTAAGAAAAAGAGTCTGGGAGAACAGGAAGCTTACTGCCAAAACAAAAGTCCTTGTCTATCAAGCCTGTGTCCTTAGTACTCTTCTCTATGGCAGTGAAACCTGGACAACTTACTCACACCAAGAGAACAATTTAAACAGCTTTCATATGCGGTGTCTGCGAAGAATTCTTGGTATTAAGTGGCAAGACAAAATCACAAATACTGAAGTATTGGAAAGATCAGGTTGTGTGACAGTTTATTCCATGCTCAGTCTTCGTAGACTTAGATGGATAGGACATCTTAGGAGGATGGATGATGGTAGAATACCAAAGGATATCTTTTTTGGTGAATTACAGATGGGTAAGAGATCTCAGGGTCGGCCTCTACTAAGATACAAAGATGTGTGTAAGCGGGACATGATTGATACAGGCATTGATAATGCACATTGGGAGCAAGTCGCCGCTGAACGTGTTGCATGGAGGGCAAATATCAGAAATGGAATAAAGTCAAAGGAGAAAATTATTGCAGAAAAGTCACACACCAAGCGTTTGAGACGTAAGATGGTGCATGATGGTGGAAATGACCACGTGTTCACATGCACCCACTGTGAACGGACATTTACAGCGCAAATTGGCCTTATCAGTCACACTCGCTACCGCCATAGTTAAAAGTTATTATGCCTTTTTAAAGCACAAACTATCGTCTGTCAAGACGGCAAGGTGCCAATGTTGATTGTTTTGTTTTTTTATTTCGCTCTCTTTGAGCTTAATTGTAGTCTATACACACTGCTTCATGTAGTTCTGGACTAGATTTTGCGTGTGGATTAGCTTTACTATTAACAGTGTCTCTTGCCATCAGGCGAACCCACTCCGACTTTAGGGAAACTTGTAATTTACGTCGTCAAGGATGAGAGGTCGATATTTTAGTCCAACTGTCCGGTGTAGGTGTTGAACCCCTTACCTCGGCATCAGCACATTGGAAGTTTAAGAACAAGCGTTCTTTTCCATTCAGCCATACTGACCTCCTAACAACTGTATGACATATAATGGGTTAAATTAACAACTGTCTGACTCGTTAGTTAGTCAGTCAGTCAGTCAGTCAGTCAGTCAGTCAGTCAGTCAGTCAGTCAGTCAGTCAGTCAGTCGAGGTTCCAACTTCACGGCAACGGGTCGTCCCCATTATGCTCCGTTCCTGTGCCAGTGAACATCACACAAAACGCTCCCCACTGCCCCATGTGAAAAGTGGAATAGACGGGAGTCTCGGCATTCCAACAGCCCGCACAGGTGAGTGGCACCTTACAGTTTTGAGAGACCAAAATAAGTGAGTTGGAATTTGGCCAAAATTCCATCTCACAATGCCTGGGCAGAGCTTCAGAGAACGTGTGGTGCCCAAAAGGCATGTTCCCTCCCTCGGCCTTGCCTTGTTTGATCCAGAGGGATGGATACCCAACACGTCTGGAACAAGGTACTGGTACACTGTGCATAATGCCGCCGCCAGAATGCCAACACAAAATTCATCCACGAAAATCACAGTTCATCGTCAATGAACTCGACGGTCACCAGAAAGACCTCATTGACCCGGGTTTTCTCATATGGCTCGGTCTTTTACAGCAGGGCGACCCTCCGAAAGTGTCGCATAAAGCACGAACTACGCAGCTTCAGCGCCGACTCCCGGGAGTCTCCTGAAAAATGCACTCGTGAACCGAAAAGGCAAATCAAATCAAATCAAATCAACTTTATTTTAAAAGGATCACAAATTGGGCACGCAGGCCTTTGTTACATTCGGCCCTTCCAATCACTCATCTGTCGTCCATCAAGAGCATTATACATTCACATACGAAGAAAAAAACATTGTGGAATGAATGTTGTAAATATAAACAAGGCAAATTACCATGTTATGAGGCCCATCTCCACCTACCCACACATCACCACACCCACACATCAAGCCACCCACACACACACACCCAGTGACACATAATACCCCACCAACCGACCCATCCCCCTCCCGCACATCTCCCACCCACACACACTGCCCTCACCTGTTCCCCCAAACCAAACACACTCGCCACCCACACAAACATCCCCCACCAACCCACACATCCCGCGCCCACCCACATACACATCCTAACCCACACACCCATCATCATCATCATCATCATCATCATCAGCAGCAGCAGCAGCAGCAGCAGTAGTAGTAGTAGTAGTAGTAGTAGTAGTAGTAGTAGTAGTAGTAGTAGTAGTAGTAGTAGTAGTAGTAGTAGTAGTAGTAGTAGTAGTAGTATTACTAGTACCAAGAACAGCAGCAAGAGTAGCAACTGAAACATTAACACATTTAACAACAACTGCAGCAGCAGTAGAAGCGTCACCACCACCACCACAACCACCACCATCACCACCCCACCCCACCACCACAACCACCCCACCACCACCACCACCACTACCACCACCACTACCACCACCACCACCACTACCACCACTACCACCACCACCACCACCACCAACAGCAACAGCGCTAGTAGTAGCAACAGTCTCTGTAACAAATTTAACAACAGCAGCAGTCAGTAACATAGTTCTCCCGTGTGTACAAGCTTTAACAACAAACACTAAGTTCTGCACACCACAAGCGAGCACACTGCACGTGCACGCACACGCGTGCCCTCATTAAACTAGCCATGCGCACCAAATCACATCAATGGTTGTAATACCTGCATTTTTAAAAAAGAAACTCTCAATAAATTACCGCTAAGCTTAGGGACAGATCGGCCGCCTATTTCCTCCTCGCTCTCAGGCTTACAACATGTGATGGCGCTACCACAACATCGACCCTTAGCAAGAAACTGCTTCAGAACAATTACAATTAAACCGAAAACGTGTCTGTCCTGAACAGGTGCGCTAGTGTAATGGTTAGGAAGTTACAATGATAATGGTGCCGGACCCCAACATGGAGGATAGGCGGATGAGGAGTTAAGGACTCTGGACTTTTATGCTTGTGGCTACGGTTTGCTTACGCATTTTCCTCTTGTTGGAATGGTAGTGCATGGTTCCTTCGCCCTGCTTCTGAGCTGAGTGTGTGGTGCGACACTGTGAGCTATGAATTTCGTGTGGAGTAGAGAGTTTTAACATCTGTCCGCGGTTGTTTGTAGCGTTAACTGCATGTTCAGAAAACTAATGACCGGAAGGTCGCTGGACTAACTGGGTTGCCTTATGCAGTAATGTGCGGCTGCTGGTTTTCTAGTGACTGCCGCTTCCATCGAAGATGAACTGTATATGTCATGGCCGACTTTTGTGTTGGCATTCAGTCAGCGGCATTACGCACAGTATACATATGAGAGTAGTCGGTTTATAGAGGCTCCTGTCTGTTCCAGTTTTCTCATGGGGCAGTGAGGAGCAATTTGTGTGATATTCAATAGCACAAGAACGGGGCATGATGAGTCGGGTCGCCCCATTATGCTCCGTTCTTGTGCCAGTGAATATCACACTGGTTTTTCCGTGGTTTTGCCGTGAAGTTGGAACCGCGACTAACTAACTGAAAATGGTATGAACACAGTCGGACGAGGTTTGTATCCCAGATCTCTGCGTTCGCTAGAGAAGGAAGAGACTCTCCATTTATTCCGTTTGTATGTGTGTATGTGAGGGAAAGGGGGTAAGGGGCGGTAGAGTACTTTCTAGACTCTTGCCTGCCGGTCCCGTTATAATGGGTTTGTTTCACATCGGGGCGATTCCGAATTTTAAAAATTAGCCTGTGCTCCCCAGCCTTCAGTTAGTACCAGGAAATATCGTGGGAAGTAAAGGCGGCCAGTAAGGCCTCATCAGCCACCGAGTGACGATTGGTCCATGAGAATAAGTGTCAAACACCATTTGACCAATGCGTCTTAAGGATGCGTTAAAGGGTCGTTGACTTGTACAGGGTGTACTTTTAATGACTGTGCAGTGTTTGAAAATATTGCCGTCCAAGTTTTTTATTCACCTATTATGTGCATGAATATATTGCTGAGGAGCTGCTGGCCGAGTGTCTAGAATGCCGGATTTTCCTTAGGGAGAACCGGTTTCGAATCCTCAGTACGGTGTGGAGTTTTTTTTTCTTTTTTTTTTCTTTTTCTTTTTCTGTCGGGTACATAAAGAAAACTCTAACCTGCACTGTTCGTGGCGACTGCACTAGCCAGGCTGCCTTAATTCCCCAGGTTCAAGACCTCCCTGCCATACACCGCAAGGTACTATATGGCAGAACATGATGACAAACAGTTGCATGAACTTTACAGAGGGTGAATACAAAACTTGGACCGGCAATACTTTCAAACACTACACAGGCATTAAAAATACACCCTATACTTTGTCTGCCTTGGTCTAGTTACGGTTTGAATGTTCCCGTTTCTGTGCTTTGTTCAGTGTATAATTGTTCTATAGAGAACCCTTTCTTGTATATGACTATCATCATCATATGATGAGGGTCATCATGGTCTCCGGTGCGCTGATGTCGAGGTAGCGGCTTCAGCCTCTACAACGGTCAATTGGACTAAAATATTGACTTCTCGTCCTTGACTCGAGGACATAAATTACAGGTACTCCAGAAGTCGGGGTGGGTTCTCCTGAAGGCGAGGGACACTGGTAATAAGGAAAGCTAATCCTCACGAAACAAATTAGTCCAGTGTACTAGAAGTAGTAACAAATGTATGCACGACGCTTGAGTTCAAAACGATCAAACGTAAACCACGTCACAACAAAATATGTCAGGTGGGAAATCAAGGTAAGTAAACTGAGCTATGAACACGAACATCATTACGAATACGAACGCACTAGACAACATAAAAATTGATGTCTATAGTTACCGACCCCTTCGCCACAGACGCCTCCGTGCTTAAACTCATTCATTCATTCATTCATTCATTCATTCATTCATTCATTCATTCATTCATTCATTCATTCATTCAGTAGCATGCCCCTTGCAGAACCTCGCTTCCATAACAACCATACAGAAAACTTCTCGATCACAAACAAATGTCCCGCGTCAGATACACCCATCTGGAGATCATCTGCCACATCCGGCAGCCATCTTCTCTTTGGCTTAATCTACTGAGTATAGTAACACTGCCATGGCTAGAGTGTTGGAAGCTATAATTCTTTATCTGTTGTCATTTGGAGGTGACAGGTTCGAATCCCAGTCGGTAACTACAGCTTTCAATTTTTTGTTGTTGTCTCGTGCGTCCTCTAGTCTCATCTCCCTTCGTGTACTTCTATGAGCACCAAATAGTGCATATGTGTGTATTTATGAATTCTAGGTATATAAAAGTGTCCTTTGTGTTACGGTTAGCCTACTGTATAATCTGCCTGGTTCCGGTGGCTAGAGGAGACTACCGCAACACACGTTGTGTTCATTACGGATTCAAAGAATATGCTTAGCAAGGTGGAGAAAGGAATGTTTCGTGTGGAATGGCTCTCGTCGCTTCAGAGGTCACAGATTGTGAGAATTGTATGGATATTTTGCCCTGGCCATGCGGGTGTACGGGAGAATGAACAGGCTGATAGACCAGCAGGGAATGCATCTCTTGGTGGTATCTTGCCTATGGACAAGGAAGAGGTGGGCGTGCGCTTGTGGGACCAGGTGGAGAAGGCGGAGGAACAGATCGAGAACCCATATGTGGAAAGAATGAGATTGCGGGGGATCGGCAGGGGTTCTGGAAGAATCTCAAAACTGAGAGGGAAGACCAGGAGAACATTTAATCAGATAGGGGTGGGAACGATTAGTAGTATGACTCTTCGCTGGCTGTTGAACGAGGGGACTGAGCACGTATGGGAATGTCCTGAGTGCAGTGATGTCGGTTCTTGACTCAACTCAACTCAACTTAACTCTGCCAGGTTAACTCGCGACTTATCTTTATGTTACTGTTATTGCATAATCTGCCAGGTTAACTCGCGATTTACCGTTTAATGTGCTCAGGCTTTAGGTTGATTGCATGCCCTTTACAGGACGTCGCAATCAACCTCAGTATTTTTGGCTATCTGTGATTTACTAGGCAAGTTTACGTGCTGTAGTTTGCCAATGCTTTATGGGCGACCGACGCTCATAGAATGGTTAAAACTCAACATAATTGCCTGCAATTGATTTCGAACGCTTTA
The DNA here is from genome assembly GCA_014155875.1 of Cepaea nemoralis. NCBI lineage: Eukaryota > Metazoa > Mollusca > Gastropoda > Stylommatophora > Helicidae > Cepaea > Cepaea nemoralis. Next base: position 14,556 of record JACEFZ010016653.1, read on the forward strand.
TGCGGGACTGGGAATCTCGTTCGCTATCTCTTCGTCACAGACGCCGTCTTGCTTTGACTACTGAAAACAAAGAGTTTAAATTTTATTGCACCCGGTTTTATCCCATATAGGCTACTGAAAGTAACAACACTACCTTGGTTGCAGTGTTGGGAACTATAATGCTTTTCCTTCCTGCGTGTGTGACCTAAAGTTGTTGTGTTCACATCTAACTCAATGGTTCGAGTCCAGTTAAGGATCATTGATAAACGCTTTCGATAACTGGCATGGCACGTGATGGTCACGATGATTTGTGATTGGATAATCGTTATGATTAAGTGTCATCTCCGCATTGATACTTGACAATATTAACTCTCCAGCACACTCTTTGCCTGCGTGTTTACAGCACATACGCTCTTCGTCCAGTACATCAATCCATGTTGTGTACCCACGGGGAATGCTGAAGCAGGGGCTGGGTTATGTTTGCCACCAACGACCATAACCTGACAGTTTATCTTCGCTATTTCACATTCATCCATTTGTATGTAACCAGGTACGTATGTACCAAGATGCGTACCACTATAAGTGCCTTCTGTTAGCCTTTAAGGTAACTGGGTTTTCATGAGGGTTAGTTTTGACAGGTAAGATTCACATAAATTAAGCTGTAATAAATGCCTCATGTGTCTCACTTATCATTTGTGACACATTGGTCGTATACAGAATTGATTGATGGTATGATCTGTCTGTCTATCTCTCCCGTCCGTCAGTCCGTTCGTCCGTCCGGCACTTCCTCCATCCGTCCGTCAGTCTCTTCCCCCGTCCCTCCGTCCATCCATCCATCCATCCATCCATCCATCCATCCATCCATCCATCCATCCATCCAACGAACTGTCCGTCCGTCCGTCCGTCCATCCATCCATTTGTCCGACCGCCCGCCCGCCCGTCTGTCTGTCTGTCTGTCTGTCTGTCTGTCTGTCTGTCTGTCGTTCTTTCACCTCTGTTAGCAATGTCTGTCTCTACATGACAGCCGGTCCGTGCATCTACTGTTTGCCTGTCTGTAATATCATAATTCTTACATTTTTTAAATTTTTACAGTTTTAGTCTGTATCTGTCTGTCATTTCCTCGTCTGCCTTATACACGTAAAGAAGAGTCTTGCCTACCACCACCAGCAGCAACAGCAACAGCAGCAGAAACAACAACAACAACGTCCAGTAAGACAAGCCTGACATGAGCATGTGGAGTGTTAGGAAGATCTGTGTAATCTGGGCGGATAGAGGGGGAATAGATGGCCAGTGTTTCTGTCCCGTACCGATCGTTGAGAGCTGGATCCAACCCACGACCAACCCCGCCTATGCATTTGTCGGCATATAGTTCTAGCCGCTAAACCAACTCGCCCGTAACTAACCAACAAAGGACAGATAAAAAACAGACACAGCGAACAGAAATCCCATTCAACATTTGGCTATCTCTACCAACAGCTGTCAGCAAGCGTCATTTGCATCCGTCAATATACGTATCTGTAACATATTGTCTCCGACGCGGAATTTGTCTACACCGAGCCACCTCGTCAACTGTAAACATACAGTCACTGAACAGAAGGTAACACAGGGAGTGCTTCCGTCCTGCGTGAGGGATACACAAACAATTAATGCTGAAGAAACACGTCCCGGGATTTCGAGCATCTGTGTCAAAAAGTCCACTTCAGCGCTAACTTGAGGCCAGCATTTTGAGACCATATTTAGAAAGGGATAAAAATAGCAGCCTTCGCAAAACTCATTTTGTTTCGAGTACATTTGAAAATTCCGAGCAATACTTTCGTATATTAGAATATAAAAATCAATGTTGAGTAAAATATAATATTAGGTGTATTTTTAATGACTGTGGGGGTTTTGCAAATATTGCCGTTCCAAGTTGTGTATTCACCCTCTGTGGAGTTCATGCGAATAAAAGGTAACTACTTGGAACGGCAATATTTTCAAAAACCCCAAAGTCATTAAAAATACACCCTGTATATTTAACTTACACAAATGAATAAATAAAACAAATGTACCCGTATGTTGGTGCTGTCATAATGAAGATACAATTAAAGTCATTTGTTTATATATATAATAAAACTAGGAGCGTGGGGAAGGAGGAAGAGGCTGGGGAGGTGCAAGAGGTAGTAGTAGCAGTCGTAGTAGTAGTAGTAGTAGCAGCAGCATCAGTAGCAGCAGCAGCAGCAGCAGCAGCAGCAGCAGTAGTAGTAGTAGTAGTAGTAGTAGTAGTAGTAGTAGTAGTAGTAGTAGTAGTAGTAGTAGTAGTAGTAGTAGTAGTAGTAGTATGTGTTGTTGATAGTTGGTAGATACACAGATAAATAGAGAACCGGGGACAAAGGATAATACTCCACCAATTACATATGCAAGAAATGATAAATTGCCATACCACGAGCGCATTTATTTGGAAGAAACGGTATTGATCTACTTTCTTGTATTGTGATAGTCGCTATATGATGCATTCGGCTATTGGGGAATAGTTGCCATATATCACAATCAACGACAGTAATACAGTAGACAACATCGCATCGGGCTAGTGTAATATGCGTTTCCTTCGTCTAGGCACATCTGTGTACATAAGTGGTAGAAAATGTAAAGAACTCTTTCCCACGTATTGAGGTGTGTTAGTTATATGGTCTGTCATTTTTCCATGATACCTATCCCGTTCAACCTCATAAGAGAAGTTATAATTAGGGCCCATCCCAGTCTCAGATTAATAATCATGTGACCGAATCGGCCAGATTTCGGAAATTAATTTCAAAGGTATTGTTGTCCATAGGAGGCCATGACTGATGTATCTCGTAGTTATATCGAGTAAGCCCTGTATTCTTTATAGAAACAGTGCTACGAAACTCACTTGATTATGATGATAAGTTATAAATATCCGTCCATATTTACATCCATAGACCCATCCATCAATCCATCCATCCATCCACCCACCCATCCATCCACCCAACTACCCACCCATCCACCCTTCCTTCTATCCATCCTTCCATCCATACATACATCTACATACCCATCCATCCATCCATCCATCCATCCATGATTCATCCATCCATCCATCCATCCATGATCCATCCATCCATCCATGATCCATCCATCCATCCATGATCCATCCATCCATCCATCCATGATCCATCCATCCATCCATGATCCATCCATCCATCCACCCACCCATCCATCCATCCATCCATCCACCCATCCATCCATCCATCCACCCATCCATCCACATACCCAGAAAGGAGCTCAAAGGACATACAAAAACAGACACTGCGAACCAAAACCCCATTCTACATTTGTCTATTTCTACAAACAGCTGTTACCAAGCGTCATCTGCATCCGTCAATATACGTATTTGTAACACATTGAATCTGACACAGAATTTGTCTACATCAGAATCCACCCACCCACCCAGACACCCATTCATCCATCCAATGCTTCGATTGTTCATCCACCCACCTACCCACCACCCATCCGTCCATCGTGTTTGAACAACAGTAAAGATAGACATATAAAGTAACGACTGTTTGAAAACTCAGCACTCGATGGGTCACTACCATACCTGTCGCCTTTACACCCCCCCCCCCCCCACCCCACCCCGAAATTTCCTTATACTTATGTTGGGCTTGCTCGACCTTAAGTTCCAGATCAATTAAATTAAGACCACGCCTAACTGGGGATTCGATCACAGGACCACCGGACCGGTAGGTAAGCGTGCCACTAGTTCCCGGTGTGTGAATAGTTTGTGTCACAAACACACACTTCCATTTGGTTACCGTCTTCTTACTTGTTCAACATTGCTTCTTCAACATTGGCTGTTCAACATTGATTGTTCAACATTGGTCGTTTAGCATTGCTTGTTCAACATTACTTGTTCAACATTGCTTGTTCAACCTTGCTTGTTCAACCTTGCTTGTTCGACATTCGCTTGTTCAACATTACTTGTACAACAAAGCTTGTTCAAATGTGCTTGTTCAACATTGCTTTTTCAAATTTGCTTCTTCAACATTGCTTCTTCAACATTGATTAACATATTATTACTTCCACAAAGGTTGTTCAAATGTTCTATAGTTTATAACCGTATAACTAACAATCTCGGGTGAATATGTACAACTATATATAGATCATGTGAACAGAACTGGCAGAAATCGTAATGAGAAAATCAATGTGGAAAAACACTGAAATCATAGCGGTAGACAGCACAGAAATAGAAATAAAGATCTATATTGAACATCGACAGTTAAGGAAAGAAAGGTTTTGCAAATACCACGACAGCTTAACATGGAAAAATCTATGTAAACACATCATAAATGCAGTAAGTCCCGTCGAGTCTTGGGATTAATGCCACAAGCGCTACAGAACAAAGGCGTGGAACTAGGAACAAAAAGAGCATCGGTCAACAAAATGTTTCCTCGCAATCGGTAGTGAACTGGTTAGAGAGGGATGAAAATAACCGCTTTTGCCAAACTTATTTTGTTTCAACAACGTATGAAAACCACTAAAATAGTGGTTTCCATGACTAAAAGGATATTAATACTGTAAATATATTGTTTAATGTTGAAAGGGGAACCACATTATTAGGTGCATAGAGCCAATGTATCACCAGGCAAGCTGGCATCTTGGTTAGTCCTCCACCGCTCCCAACCTTACGTTGTTGATGCCAGATATGTGCAGAGAAGGCAAGCACACATTGTAACAGAAGAGATGAAATTCCTGCATAGAACATTTAACGTAAGAAAAAGAGACCAAATAAAAACACACACAGACACACTTACACAAAAAGCAGAGTTGAAATTCCTGCATAGAATACTTAACGTCACAAGAAGAGACATAATAAGAAGAGACGCAAAGAAGCAGGTTTTTGTAATACAAGCAAAGAAACAGATCCATTTCACACGCCTAGGTGAATATTACGCATATAGTGTTAGTCCCACAGGCCTCTGTGACGAAGCGGCAGCGTTTCTGGCCGTTTGCGATTTACCAACATGGCGGTTAGGCATTGGCTTGCCGAGATTCATGTCTATTCCACTTTTCACATTGGGCAGTGAGGAGCATTTTGTGTGATATTTACTGGCATAGGAACAGAGCATATACTAACTAACTAACTATCTAACAAAGCAACCAACAAACCAACCAACCATCCAACCAACCAACCAACCAAGCATCCAACCAACCAAGCATCCAACCAACCAATCAACCAACCAACCAACCAACCATCCAACCAACCAACCAACCAACCAATCAACCAACCAACCAACCAACCATCCAACCAACCAACAAACCATCCAACCAACCAAGCATCCAACCAACCAACCAACCAACCAATGAACCAACCAACCAACCAATCAACCAACCAACCAACCATCCAACCAACCAACCAACCATCCAACCAACCAACCAATCAACCAACCAACCAATCAACCAACCAACCAACCAAACAATCAACCAACCAACCAACCAAGCATCCAACCAACCAACCATCCAACCAACCAACCAACAAACCAACCATCCAACCAACCAACGAACCAATCAACCAACTAACCAACCAACCAACCAATCAACCAACCAACCAACCAACCAACCAACCAATCAACCAACCAACTAAACAACCAACCAATCAACCAATCAACCAACCAACCAACCATCCAACCAACCAACCAACCAACCAAGCATCCAACCAACCAACCAACCAACCAACCAATCAATCAACCAACCAACCAACCAGTCAACCAACCAACCAACCAACCAACCAATCAACCAACCAACCAACCAACCACCCACCCAACGACAAGTTTACGTTCACTTGTTTGACATTACTTTCTGTACGACTGACGCTCATACTGCTCTTAAAAATCAACACAAGGCGATCTGCTTCCAAATCTACCGCAGCCGATTTTGAATGCGGTTTGTGGGATTGCGAATAGCGTTCGCTACACCCTCGCCACGGATGCCGGCTTCGTCAAAAGAAGAAGTGAAAATTGTGGCTTTATTTATCGGGAGTGCTTACAGACAGTGTTCAATGGAAATCAATAGCTCACGGAGAGAAGATCGTTTTCACACACACTGGTTTTATTTTTATTCCTTGGACGGATCCAAGGTCCGCTTGAACTCAAGCGTAGTCCATACACGTGTTAGTAATTCTATTGTAGTGGACTGATTTTTGTGTGTGTATTAGTTTTCCCTATTATCAGTGTCCCTCGCCATCAGGCGAACTCACTCCGACTTCAGACATACTTGTCATTTACGACCCTAAGTCAAGGACGAGATCTTAACATTTTAGTTCAAATGACTGGTGTAGGCGTTGATACCCGCTGTCTCGGTATCAGCACACCGGATGTTTAAGAACGAGCGCTCTTATCTATTCGTCATGATCATGATGACCTTCGCATATATCCGTGATTTTAATTTGGCTTTGTCAGGATCAGCTTAATTGCACAACGATAAATCGATAAAATCCATAAATGCTTCAATCTCATCCTATAGATAACACAAATACGTTTCTCAACACGGAGCACGCATTTTCTACCACAAGCCCGGATTCCAATTTGCGCATAACAGAAACACAGTTTTCAGTTGTGATGTTACTAATTCTACAGTTACACTCATCAATGTCTTATATCTCTAGTTTATTCAACAACTGCCACATCGGATTGTTATGTCCTGTGTGGAGACTGAAGATTGCTACTTGTTCACTTCGGTCGAGTTGGTATTATGCACCATCTTTCTGCTCTGATTTCCACTTGGTTCTAAAAGTGCTTCTTTTAACCACGTGGCCTCAAAAGACATGCGTTATGTCTGTATCAGACTGAAACAATCTTACAACTTCTTTTGGTAATCCCTTAACCTCTTCATGTCCAGATACGTTCCAAAGACAAGATCCGTTGTATTCCCTTTTGACTTGGAACAGCTCGGCTGCTTCCAGCCCACACTTGGAGGATACAGACGCAACAAAGAGTCATGGCTGAATGTGGCGGTCTTTGCTCAAGATGTTTACGAAGGATTTCAGGTCAGAGAAGAGACATGTGCGGCCGCCATAGACTTAGAGGACGCATATAATAGAGTATCTTTCGAGCACTTGATGCAAACCCTCCTCAGGCTGAAAGTGCACCCTCACCTTGTACGATGGATAGCTGCAGTTCTGCTCCAAAGGAAGGTGGTGCTAAGATGCGGGAGTTGGTCTTCTGAGCCGATAACGATATGTCCAGGATTGCCGCAGGGTTCACCACTGTCACCAGTACTATTCAACGTGTATACGGTGCCGATCACTGAACAACAGTTGGACGGGAGGGGTAGGACTCTGTCATTCGTTGACGACATCCTCGTGTATCGACAGGGTCGAGATAGACAGGCGGTTGCCAATGATATGCAGGGCGAACTAGATCGAATTTCCTCATGGTGTGCTGATGCCGATGCCCTTTTCAACCCTGCAAAGGCAACTTGTTACATGGTTCTCACTAAACAACCATATTGTGAAAACAGACTTGCCGGCAGTAAGAATGGATGGGAGCAGTTTGAGTAGAACCCAGTCAATGACATATCTTGGCGTGAGGCTTGATCGTAGCCTGTCCTTCAGAGATCATGTCGATTATGTCATAACGAAGGCTCGAAAAGGTTTGTCAGCAATGAGAGTCATGGCGACTGCCAATATCGAGCAAAGACTGCTAATACTTCTGTTCCAAGGACTTGTGCTTTCACGCATCGAGTATGCCCTGGCCATCCTCACTGTCAGCCCTACACAGATTGGAAGACTTGAAAAGGTAAAAAACGAAGCCATGCGCATCATTTTGGGCTGCACGAGAGACACCAGCTGTGTAGCAATGAGATACCTCCTTGACTTCCCGACAATGGAACACAGGATCAAGATCTGGAGAGCTCGTGCATACTTAAAAATAAGTGCAGATGAGCAGCACCCTCTGCATGACGCTATATTCAGAGAAAAGGGTGACAGGCTAAAGAGGGGCAAATCATGGATGGGTCGGGCGGAAGATGTCGTCAGACAGGTCTGCAGTCTTACCAGTATCAACCCCGGCAAGGAATGGGTGCCGGTGCCTCCAGCTTTTAAGTGCACTTTCTCCTGCATTATCACACTCGACAGACGGTGCAGAGAGCAGAACCCTGCCGCTGTCAATGCAGAGGTTAACGCGCTCATCTATGAACACTCAGATAGCCCCGAAGTGCTCATCTATACAGATGGATCTGTTGTAAAGCAGCAGAGAAGTGCGTGGGCATTTACAGCCCGTTCAGCGGGCCGAACCGTTCAAGAATCCAGTGGTGCCCACTCTATGACCACGAGCAGCATGACGATGGAGGTGATGGCAGTTACACAGGCTTTCATATGGCTGGAATCACAGCATTATACCAACGTGTGTGTACTAAGTGATTCAATGAGCATGATTCAGAAGGTCGAAGCTGGATCTGTACGTAGACAGTGGACTGAATCGCTGCGGAAGTCTGTTGTCCGTAAAGTCACCTTCATCTTCGTCCCGGGACATGCGGGAGTCGAGGGAAATGAACGAGCTGACAAACTGGCTGGCTCTGCACCCCCTGTAGATGGCCAGCCCATGGATCGTGCCGATGTTATTAACGTCCTTAAAGATATGGCGAGAACAGAGGACTTTGACGTCAGTGATTCCACATCGCTGTCCAGGATGAAAGACCTGGGAGTAAGAATCGGCACAGCCAGACGCGAGAGGTACATCGGGAAAACAAAGCGCCTCGTCAACCAACACAGAACTGGCACTATTAGCCACCGGACGCTGATGAATATGCTGGGGGGGGGGGGGGGGGGGGGGAGGATCTGAGCACCTATGGACATGTCCGGAGTGCAACGAAGATACCCCAACTGATAACTGATAACTGACTGATTCCCTTTTGGATTGTGGACTGTCCACGAGATTCAGCTGGTCTTAAAACAGTCGCTTAAAAGACGACAGGATCGACTTCATTACACCTGGTTTTTATCCCATATGGCTCAGTCTCTTTCCGCAGCGCGGAAAGAGTCGCACAAAGCACGAACTCTTTTCTGCGCTCCATATTTTAGATTCAGACGAATGCATCCAACTTCATTTTCTATTGTGATTTAAGGCGGTGGTTCAGTAAATGATTTTTCCTATTAGAAATCTATTGAAATTACAAAAACAGTATCGTGGAACACGTGATATTCAAAGAGACATCTAGATAGAAATAACAGTCGTTAGTTTAACACGAAGTCTAGTAAACTGTGTCCCTAGTAATAAGTACACAGAAATCACCGTCATTAATTTAACAAGGTTAAGAGTACATCGTGTTCGTAGTAATAAGTACACAGAAATCACCGTCATTGATTTAACATGGTGAAAAGTACAAGAGGATTGTCTGGCCGAGTGGCTAGAACGCCGGGTTCCCCTTCAGGAGACCCAGGTTTGATTTCTCGGTAAGGTGTGGATTTTTTTCTTTTGTCGGAGGAAAGAAGAAATTTCTAACCTGCCCAGTTCACGCCGACTGCATTAGTCAGGTGGCCTTAATGCCTCAGGCTCAAGACGCCCCTGGCCTACACTGAAAGGTACTATATAGGCAGTAGGTGACAGAAAGACAGAAGAGTATATTGTGCTCCAGGTAATAAGTACACATAAATCAGTGTCATTGATTTAACACGGTGAATAGTAAATTGTGTTACAAGTAATAAGTACACAAAAATCAAAGTCATTGATTTAACACGTGTTGCCGGTCTCCGTGGCTAAGGGCTTGCGAACGCGGTTTGTGAACCTGTATACCCGGGTTCGAAACACAGCGGTGCTAGTTTTTTTTCGAAAAAAGGTATAGGTGCCGGTCGTTCAGAAAGCAATGGCAAACTAGTGAACGTAAAATTTGCCCAGGAATCACGAACAGCGAAAATACTGGGGTTGACTGCTACGTCCTGTGAAGGACATGCAACTAAATTTTTTTTAAAAAGTAAATTGTGGTTCAAGTAATACAGTTAGTTGCATATCCTTTACAGGACGTTTGCAGTCAACACCAACATTTTTTGCTGTTGTTGATGTCTTGATAAGTTTACGGTCAGTAATTTGCCATTGCTTTCTGGATGAATGGAACCCAAACCATTTCATAAAAAAACCAGCGCAACGCGATCTGCTGCCATATCGCGTGCAGCTGTGTTTCGAACGCGGGTATGCGGGATCACGAACACCGTAACACCTTCGCCACGGAGAACGGCGTTCCATGTAATAGGTACACAAAATCACAGTTATTGATTTAACACGGTGGAGAGTACATTGTGTTCCAAGTAAAAAGTACACAAAAATCAGTCATTGATTTAACACGCTGACGAATATATTGTTCTCTAAGTATTAAGTACACAACCATCAAAGTCATTGATTTAATACGGTGATGAGTACATTGTGTTCCTAGTAATAAGTACATCGAAATCAAAGTTGTTGATTTAACACGGTGACAAGTACATTGTGTTTCAAGTAATAAGTAAACACGCATCAACGTAATTGATTTAACACTGTGAAGAGTACATTATGTTCTAAGTAATAAGTACATCGAAATCAGTCATCCATTTAACACGGTAAAAGGTAATAAGTCTACAATGTACATTGCATTCCAAGTAATAAGTACACAGCAATTAAAGTTATTGATTGCTTTATTATCTCTCCTCTCTCTCTCTCTCTCTCTCTCTCTCTCTCTCTCTCTCTCTCTCTCTCTCTCTCTCTCTCTCTCTCTCTCTCTCTCCTCCCTCTCTCTTCCAATATTCTTGTTCGTACCCCTTCACACTGGCCCATTCCCACACTCACACACCGCATCACCGCCACGTACAAACAAACCACATCCCCCCCCCCACTTTAAATGTATTGCTGTAATTGCTAGAGATTCATCGACCCAAATAAGTGCTCTCAGGTGCCCCTGACCTCCCCAGCATCAACCCCACCCGTAGTCGTGGTAGTAGCACTAGAAAATCAATACCGCGTACCCACCATCGTTTAGCTGCCCGTTTGTGGGGAGTGGGTGAGTAATACCTGGGTATTGATTAAACATTGGTGCTCAACTTAATTACAAAGCCCCGGATATTCGACTGATGGCTGTCAATTCATGCGGGCCGCTCCAAACACCCAGAATCTCTTTGCTGTACACACAGTATTGATGGGGGAAGATAGCGGCGGTGCCGGCAGGGAAGGCATTTTTTTGTTTTTTTGTTTATATGGTAGTGATATGTCGGTTCTCAGATACGTTTTCTGTGGGATTTCCCGATTTTGTGTTCATTGATAAAAACTTTTGACGAAACGTTTCGCGTTTGTTGAATTCATGTTTGCTGAGGTCTTGTTTTTTGGGCTATTGTTTGTTGAGCTCTTATTTGTTGTAGCTCTTGTTTGTTGTACCATTGTTTATTGAACTCTTTGTTTGTTGAGCTCTTGTTTGTTGTACCATTGTTTATTGAACTCTTTGTTTGTTGAGCTCTTATTTGTTGAGCTCTTATTTGTTGAGCTCTTGTTTGTTGTAGCTCTTGTTTGTTGTAGCTCTTGTTTGTTGTAGCTCTTGTTTGTTGTAGCTCTTGTTTGTTGTAGCTCTTGTTTGTTGTAGCTCTTGTTTGTTGAGCTCTTATTTGTTGAGCTGTTGTTTGTTGAGCTCTTGTTTGTTGTAGCTCTTGTTTGTTGAGCTCTTGTTTGTTGAGCTGTTGTTTGTTGAGCTCTTGTTTGTTGAGCTCTTGTTTGTTGAGCTCTTGTTTGTTTGAGCTCTTGTTGTTGAGCTATTGTTTGTTGAGCTCTTGTTTGTTGAGCTCTTGTTTGTTGAACTGTTGTTTTGTTTGTAGCTCTTGTTTTGTTGAGTTCTTATTTGTTGAGCTCTTGTTGTTGGAGCTCTGGTTTGTCGAACCTGGTTTGTTGAACTCCGGTTTGTTGAGCTGTTGTTTGTTGAGCTGTTGTTTGTTGGGCTCTTGTTTGTTGAGCTTCTAGCTTGTTGAGCTCTTGTTTGTTGAGCTCTTGTTTGTTGAGCTCTTGTTTGTTGAGCTGTTGTTTGTTGAGCTGTTGTTTGTTGAGCTCTTGTTTGTTGAGCTCTTGTTTGTTGAGCTCTTGTTTGTTGAGCTCTAGCTTGTTGAGCTCTTGTTTGTTGAGCTCTTGTTTGTTGAGCTCTTGTTTGTTGAGCTCTTGTTTGTTGAGCTCTTGTTGTTGAGCTGTTGTTTGTTGAGCTCTTGTTTGTTGAGCTCTGTTTGTTGAGCTCTTGTTTGTGAGCTCTAGCTTGTTGAGCTCTTGTTTTGTTGAGCTCTTGTTTGTTGAGCTCTGTTTGTTGACTGTTGTTTGTTGAGCTCTTGTTTGTTGAGCTCTGGTTTGTCGAACTCTGGTTTGTTGAACTCCGTTTGTTGAGCTGTTGTTTGTTGGCTCTTGTTGTTGAGCTCTATTGTTGAGCTCTTGTTTGTTGAGCTCTGTTTTTGTTGAGCTCTTGTTTGTGAGCTGTTGTTTGTTGAGCTTTGTTGTTGAGCTCTTGTTTGTTGAGCTCTTGTTTGTTGAGCTGTTGTTTTGTTGAGCTGTTGTTTGTTTGAGCTCTTGTTTGTTGAGCTCTTGTTTGTTGAGCTGTTGTTTGTTGAGCTCTTGTTTGTTGAGCTCTTGTTTGTTGAGCTGTTATTTGTTGAGCTCTTGTTTGTTGAGCTCTTGTTTGTTGAGCTGTTGTTTGTTGAGCTGTTGTTTGTTGAGCTGTTGTTTGTTGAGCTGTTGTTTGTTGAGCTCTTGTTTGTTGAGCTGTTGTTTGTTGAGCTGTTGTTTGTTGAGCTGTTGTTTGTTGAGCTCTTGTTTGTTGAGCTCTTGTTTGTTGAGCTCTTGTTTGTTGAGCTGTTGTTTGTTGAGCTCTTGTTTGTTGAGCTCTTGTTTGTTGAGCTGTGTTTGTTGACTCTTGTTTGTTGAGCTCTGTTTGTTGAGCTTGTTTGTTGAGCTGTTGTTTGTTGAGCTCTTGTTTGTTGAGCTCTTGTTTGTTGAGCTGTTGTTTGTTGAGCTGTTGTTTGTTGAGCTCTTGTTTGTTGAGCTCTTGTTTGTTGAGCTCTTGTTTGTTGAGCTGTTGTTTGTTGAGCTCTTGTTTGTTGAGCTCTTGTTTGTTGAGCTCTTGTTTGTTGAGCTCTTGTTTGTTGAGCTCTTGTTTGTTGAGCTGTTGTTTGTTGAGCTCTTGTTTGTTGAGCTCTTGTTTGTTGAACTGTTGTTTGTTGGGCTCTTGTTTGTTGAACTGTTGTTTGTTGAACTGTTGTTTGTTGAGCTCTTGTTTGTTGAGCTGTTGTTTGTTGAACTGTTGTTTGTTGAACTGTTGTTTGTTGAACTGTTGTTTGTTGAGCTCTTGTTTGTTGAGCTGTTGTTTGTTGAACTGTTGTTTGTTGAGCTTTGTTTGTTGAGCTGTTGTTTGTTGAGCTCTTGTTTGTTGAGCTCTTGTTTGTTTAACTGTTGTTTGTTGAGCTCTTGTTTGTTGAGCTCTTGTTTGTTGAACTGTTGTTTGTTGGGCTCTTGTTTGTTGAACTGTTGTTTGTTGAGCTCTTGTTTGTTGAGCTCTTGTTTGTTGAGCTGTTGTTTGTTGAGCTGTTGTTTGTTGAGCTCTTGTTTGTTGAACTCTTGTTTGTTGAGCTCTTGTTTGTTGAGCTCTTGTTTGTTGAGCTCTTGTTTGTTGAACTCTTGTTTGTTGAGCTCTTGTTTGTTGAGCTCTTGTTTGTTGAGCTCTTGTTTGTTGAGCTCTTGTTTGTTGAACTCTGTTTGTTGAGCTCTGGTTGTTGAGCTCTTGTTTGTTGAGCTGTTGTTTGTTGAGCTCTTGTTTGTTGAGCTCTTGTTTGTTGAACTCTTGTTGTTGAGCTCTCTTGTTTGTTGAGCTCTTGTTTGTTGAACTGTTGTTTGTTGGGCTCTTGTTTGTTGAACTGTTGTTTGTTGAGCTCTTGTTTGTTGAGCTCTTGTTTGTTGAGCTGTTGTTTGTTGAGCTCTTGTTTGTTGTAGCTCTTGTTTGTTGAGTTCTTATTTGTTGAGCTCTGTTGTTGAGCTCTGGTTTTGTCGAACTCTGGTTTGTTGAACTCTACGGTTTGTTGAGCTGTTGTTTGTTGGGCTCTTGTTTGTTGAGCTCTAGCTGTTGAGCTCTTGTTTGTTGAGCTCTTGTTTGTTGAGCTCTTGTTGTGAGCTCTAGCTTGTTGAGCGGTTGTTTGTTGAGCTCTTGTTTGTTGAGCTCTTGTTTGTTGAGCTGTTGTTTGTGAGCTCTTGTTTGTTGAGCTCTGGTTTGTCGAACTCTGGTTTGTTGAACTCCGGTGTGTTGAGCTGTTGTTTTGTTGGGCTCTTGTTTGTTGAGCTCTAGCTTGTTGAGCTCTTGTTTGTTGAGCTCTTGTTTGTGAGCTCTTGTTTGTTGAGCTGTTGTTGTTTGAGCTGTGTTTGTTGAGCTCTTGTTTGTTGAGCTCTGGTTTGTCGAACTCTGTTTGTTTTGACTCCGGTTTGTTGAGCTGTTGTTTGTTGAGCTCTTGTTGGTTGACTCTTGTTTGTTGAGCTCTTGTTTGTTGAGCTGTTATTTGTTGGGCTCTTGTTTGTTGAGCTCTGTTTGTTGAGCTGTTGTTTTGTTGAGCTCTTGTTTGTTGAGCTCTTGTTTGTTGAGCTCTTGTTTTGTTGAGCTCTTGTTTGTTGAGCTGTTGTTTGTTGAGCTCTTGTTTGTTGAGCTCTTGTTTGTTGAGCTCTTATTTGTTGAGCTGTTGTTTGTTGAGCTCTTGTTTGTTGAGCTCTTGTTTGTTGAGCTCTTGTTTGTTGAGCTGTTGTTTGTTGAGCTCTTGTTTGTTGAGCTCTGGTTTGTCGAACTCTGGTTTGTCGAACTCTGGTTTGTTGAACTCCGGTTTGTTGAGCTGTTGTTTGTTGGGCTCTTGTTTGTTGAGCTCTAGCTTGTTGAGCTCTTGTTTGTTGAGCTCTTGTTTGTTGAGCTCTTGTTTGTTGAGCTGTTGTTTGTTGAGCTCTTGTTTGTTGAGCTCTTGTTTGTTGAGCTCTTGTTTGTTGAACTGTTGTTTGTTGTAGCTCTTGTTTGTTGAGCTCTTGTTTGTTGAACTGTTGTTTGTTGTAGCTCTTGTTTGTTGTAGCTCTTGTTTGTTGTAGCTCTTGTTTGTTGTAGCTCTTGTTTGTTGTAGCTCTTGTTTGTTGTAGCTCTTGTTTGTTGAGCTCTTATTTGTTGAGCTCTTGTTTGTTGAGCTCTTGTTTGTTGTAGCTCTTGTTTGTTGAGCTCTTGTTTGTTGAGCTCTTGTTTGTTGAGCTCTTGTTTGTTGAGCTCTTGTTTGTTGAGCTCTTGTTTGTTGAGCTCTTGTTTGTTGAGCTCTTGTTTGTTGAGCTCTTGTTTGTTGAGCTCTTGTTTGTTGAGCTCTTGTTTGTTGAGCTCTTGTTTGTTGAGCTCTTGTTTGTTGAGCTCTTGTTTGTTGAGCTCTGGTTTGTCGAACTCTGGTTTGTTGAACTCCGGTTTGTTGAGCTGTTGTTTGTTGGGCTCTTGTTTGTTGAGCTCTAGCTTGTTGAGCTCTTGTTTGTTGAGCTCTTGTTTGTTGAGCTCTTGTTTGTTGAGCTGTTGTTTGTTGAGCTCTTGTTTGTTGAGCTCTTGTTTGTTGAGCTCTTGTTTGTTGAGCTGTTGTTTGTTGAGCTCTTGTTTGTTGAGCTCTTGTTTGTTGAGCTCTTGTTTGTTGAGCTCTTGTTTGTTGAGCTCTTGTTTGTTGAGCTGTTGTTTGTTGTAGCTCTTGTTTGTTGAGCTCTTGTTTGTTGAGCTCTTGTTTGTTGAGCTCTTGTTTGTTGAGCTCTTGTTTGTTGAGCTCTTGTTTGTTGAACTGTTGTTTGTTGTAGCTCTTGTTTGTTGAGCTCTTGTTTGTTGAGCTCTTGTTTGTTGAGCTCTTGTTTGTTGAGCTCTTGTTTGTTGAGCTCTTGTTTGTTGAACTGTTGTTTGTTGTAGCTCTTGTTTGTTGAGCTCTTGTTTGTTGAGCTCTTGTTTGTTGAGCTCTTGTTTGTTGAGTTCTTATTTGTTGAGCTCTTGTTTGTTGAGCTCTGGTTTGTCGAACTCTGGTTTGTTGAACTCCGGTTTGTTGAGCTGTTGTTTGTTGGGCTCTTGTTTGTTGAGCTCTAGCTTGTTGAGCTCTTGTTTGTTGAGCTCTTGTTTGTTGAGCTCTAGCTTGTTGTAGCTCTTGTTTGTTGTAGCTCTTGTTTGTTGTAGCTCTTGTTTGTTGAGTTCTTATTTGTTGAGCTCTTGTTTGTCGAACTCCGGTTTGTTGAGCTGTTGTTTGTTGAGCTCTTGTTTGTTGAGCTCTGGTGTGACAGCTCTGGTTTGTTGAGCTCTGATTTGTGAAGCTCTAGTTTGTTGAGCTCTTATTTGATGAGTTCCGTTTATTTATAATTATGTGTATTACAAATAAGGCTCTTTCTTGTTGTTGGCTGTGTACTTCTTTTCCTCCTTTTTCTCCTTCGCCTAGTTATCGACTACCACCATCTTCTCCCTTCTCTTCATCCTCGACATCATGGTACTTCTCTTCGGTCTTTTTTCTCCTTTTACTCCCCTTTCTCCTCCTCCACCTACTTCTTCTTCTCCTCTTCCTTCTCTTTCTCTGATTCTGCCTACAGTTTTGCTAACTACTTTACATTCACCACCCCTTCTTAATTTCCACGTAGCGCTTTCTTTCTGTAATTGTCTTCCATTGTTATTAGTTGTTCTTATCATGTTTATTTTTTTTCGCCGGTGCTACGGAGTTCGTACACTGAGCTGAGTTTCTCCAGACTCAGGTTTGAGTTAGGAGAAGAACGGAGCACTTATGGGTTGCACCCGTGTGCCGTGATGTTGATCCGTCTACTAAACTAAACTAAACTAATGTTTATTTTCTAGTGTCTAGTTTATATTTTTCGTCCTTCCAATTTCTTCCGCATTCACAACGTCTACACATCTAAACGACTCCATAAACCTTGTTCTACTGGTGTAATCCATTTAGTGACACCAGATATTCAAGCGGACAGTAGACTTCCCACACACGCTCTAATCCACGCATCTCACCGCCACCATCTCTGACGTTGTCGCTGGTTACACGAACGGATGCTCAAATTTCTCACACAATTTAGTCTGTGGGATTCTAGTCTTTTTATTTTTTGTTTTGTAGGCAGAAACTATAAATTAGTGCTAATATACTTCTTTAGTACAGGAGCTATAAATTAGTGCTGCCAGATCGCTTTAGCACATAAACTATAAATTAGTGATACCAAATCTCTTTAGCATATAAATTATAAATTAGTGCTCCAAGATCTCTTTAGCACATAAACTATAAATTAGTGTCAACAGATGTGTGTTCATGGTCTGAGACTGGTGCCAGCCGGGTTCAAGCACAGAGAGGTGTGAACGAGATTCCCTCCTGTAAGGAGATTGTCTGATGTTGGCGGCACTTGCTGCTGTCAATCAAACAGGCACTTCAATGTGAAGTACGGACAGTGAGGCAGATAACGAGGCTTCGTCCTTCATTTAATTCAAAATGGAAAAGGTGATATTATTCCTTCTGGTTTCTTGCGGATGGAATAATAAAAGTTAGAGTAGTAGTAGCAGCAGCAGCAGCAGCAGAAGTAGTAGTAGTAGTAGTAGTAGTAGTAGTAGTAGTAGTAGTAGTAGTAGTAGTAGTAGTAGTAGTAGTAGTAGTAGTAGTAGTAGTAGTAGTTGTTGTTGTTGTTGTAATAGTGGTAGCAGTAGCAGCAGTATCAGCAATAGCCGCAGCAGCTCAACAGTGGAGGTGGTGGTAGTAGTAGTAGTAGTAGTAGTAGTAGTAGTAGTAGTAGTAGTAGTAGTAGTAGTAGTAGTAGTAGTAGTAGTAGTAGTAGTAGTAGTAAGACAGCAGCAGCAGGAACAGGAGCAGTAGCAGTAACAGTAGCAGTAGCAGAAGAAGAAGAAGAAGAAGAAGAAGAAGAAGAAGAAGAAGAAGAAGAAGAAGAAGAAGAAGAAGAAGTGGAGGAGAATTAAGGGGAGATAGACGAAGAGAAGAAGGAAGCGGAGTAGAGGAAAGAGGACGAGAAAGGGGAAGAGGAGGAGGAGGAGGAAAAGTAGGAACAGGATGAATAGGAGGAAGATACAGAGAAAGAGGAAGAAGTAGAGAGAGAGAGAGAGAGAGAGAGAGAGAGAGAGAGAGAGAGAGAGAGAGAGAGAGAGAGAATAAAAACAGGAAGATAAATGGAAGAAAAAGAATGGTATAATAATAAAAATCGAAACTAGATGAAGCCAAGATGGCGGCCGGGGGTGCAAGGCAAAAAGAATAAGTGTAATACAAAAACCCTGAACATATAACCATACGTGCAATCGCTACTGCCAATGACAAGATCCGAATTCGGGGACAATCTCATTCTGATCGTGTGGAATTGTTGAATCTCAGTGTTTTACCGGCAACGAAGAACGTCTGCAATCTGTATTAAGTATTCGAAAGTAAACGCACGTGCACGCACAGCAAGGTTAATGTTTATACCCGTAGGTAAGATTCCTCTCCCACACCCTTCACCAGTTTGTAGAATTGTGATTCGTTCAGAAATTTCTGAGTAATTTTTAAATCCTGGAGCGGAAACTCCTTGACTCAAGGGAGAGCAACGTGACTAGAGCACCGAGAGCGAGAATAAACAAAGACTGTTTAATTTGCTTATCTCCCCTAGCGATAAATCAACATAAAAGCAAATTAAGTTAACGAGTTTGGCCATGTGGTGAGTTTAGACTGGCAGAACGGGGAACTGGAGGACAGATCGAGGGATATATATATATATATATATATATATATATATATATATATATATATATATATATATATATATATATATATATATATATATATATATATATATATATATATTGAAATTAAAAGACACAAAATAACCGAGAAGTTAGTTGCATATCATTTACATGGCGTTGCATTCAACCCCATCATTTTTTGGCTGTTTGTTATCTTTTGGCAAGTTTAAGTTCAGTAGTTTGTCATTGCGTTCTGAACGACCGGCATTCATACCATTGAATGCAAACCAACGTAAGCCGTCCTTGTGCAAGCAGAAAGACACGTTAGTCAGTTTAAAATTACCGTGGTAGACAATCGATATTACTGTGCGAATATGTGTATATTTCAGATTGAAGGATTTATATAATTAATTCACGTAAGTTGTGTGATTTCTGCAGTATGTACCTGATGAGATGCAGCGAATATGCCAGGCAATAAATCGTGCAATCTATTGATTGTGTCTTCGTTATTCAAATTATCTATTAACTAGTCCAACAAGAAGTAACAACCCTCTATATAACTACAGCAACAAGAAGGTGCCAATACTAAATATATGCACCACACGATCATTAACAATTCCAATATAAGCTTTACTAGAACACGATAACAAGTGACATAACGAACGTTGCAGCTAAAGCCTTCGTCAGCACACAAACAACAAACACAAAAATATTATAATGACCGCTCATCTGTCGTGCAGATCTGCCTTGTGATGAACTCGACTTGTGTATAACATGTGCCTCGTGCAGGTACAAGAGAACACGCGGGAAATGCGTGCTGAACCGAAACAAGGCATTGGAAGGGTGATAAGAGAGCTATAGCTCTTAAACTTCGTGTACGCTGATGACGGGGTAGAGGGATCATTTACTACATGTGTCAATGTGCACTTCACATTTGACTTGTCGTTCAGGAAACAATGGCAAATGACTGAATGTAAAATTGTCTAGAAAATCAGCATGGTGTTCGGGTTGATTACGACGCAAAGAAAATTACACAAAATAGACAATATAATCTGATTAGAGAAATTAGACGCAGACGGTCAAAACTGTGTTTGGGCACGATATGAGAAGAAATAAACTAGAGAACTTGGTGACGACTGACGGGATTGCGAGGGAAAGAACAAAGGGAAGGCAGAGAAGTAAATATCTAGATGGCTTGTCCACATGGCATAATGGAAACAAGAACACAGAGCTGATGCACGACTCTGGTGATCGTGTGAGATGGCGAAACATGACCGCCCACGCTTATCAGCATGGCACATGATGATGATAAATATATGTAGACCTTTGAGACAGTGACAGCACTCTGAAAGTCAGTGTTATGCTCTGCTCGTTATTTATATCGTAAAATTCTCTGTCGCTACATGAACAGTTCCGTCTGGTTTTCTCCTAAGGTAACTAGGTCGCAATCTTCCCTGAGAACAGCCTGCTCCTGTGGTTCTACTGAGTGAGGTCCCCAGTTCTCTTGCCAACATCAGCCATGTCCGTGGAGGTGCTAGATCTGGAGCAGATAGTCAAAGACTACGCCGAGGAGTTCCTGGACGGGGAGCAGAGGAAGCAGGCGGACATCAGGAACCCCATCATCGTCTGGGATCGCATGCACGTGCTCTATGGTAACATCTGATGTCTGTGTTTTGTTGCTTTCCTCATCCTCTTCCTTTTACTCCGCCTCCTCTTCATCCTGCTCCTGTTCCACATTATCGCTTTCTCTCGCTTTTAGTCTATCTCTTCCTCCCCCTCCTCCCACTCTACTCTCTCCCCGCTTTTCCTCGCTCTCTCTCTCTTCCTCTCCCCCCTCCCACTCTACTCTCTCCCCGCTTTCCCCCCTCTCTCTATCTTCCTCTCTCCCCTCCCACTCCCCACTTTTCCCCTCTCCCTCTTCTCTCCCCTCTTCACACCTCTCTCCCCCTTCCTCTCTCCCCCTTCCTCTCTCCCCGCTTTTTCCCTCTCCACCTTCTCTCCCCTCGTTCCTCCTCTCTCTTCCTCTCTCCCATCCCTCTCTACTTTCTCCCTTCTTTTCTCTAATCTCTTCCTCTCAACCCCCTCTCTATTCTCCCCCCTCTATCTGTACTCTCTCTCCTCTTGTTCGTGAGGCGTGAGAGTGAATTAGTGAGCGCAAGAGTGAATGAGTGAGCGGAAGAGTGAATGAGTGAGCGTGAGAGTGAATGAGTGAGCGCGAGAGTGAATGAGTGAGCACGAGAGTGAATGAGTGAGCGAGAGTGAGAGAGAGAGAGAGAGAGACAGAGAGAGAGTGGTGTGTGTGTGTGTGTGGTGTGTGTGTGTGTGTGTGTGTGTGTGTGTGTGTGTGTGGGAGCATCACTATTTTTACATCACATACTTTTTATGTACACATTTTTCTCCATGTTTAACATTTTTATGAGACTGCTCATGACAAGTGTCAGTGTATGTGTGTGAGTAAAGTGTGGGAGGTTGTTCATACTAGTTTCACTGCTAACTTGAGACATTTTGTATGTGCCTAGATGTGAGGAGGTGTGAGTGTGTGTGGAGGATGTGTGTGAGTGTGGGGATATGTGTGGGTGGGGGATGTGTGGGTGGGGATATGCGTTTGGATGGGTTGGGGTGTGTGGTTTTGGTGGGTAGTGATATTTCTGGGTGTTGGTGGGATGTGTGGATGGATGTGTGGGGGTGAAAGTAGGGGTGTGGGAATGGGTGTGGGGGATGTGTATATGGGTGGAGGATATGTGTATGGGATGGATGCGGGGGATGTGTGTTTATGTGGGTGGAGATGTGTGGATGGTTTGAGGAAGTATGTGTGGGTGGCGGGGTTGTGTGGGTAGGGGATTGTGTTGGGTGGATTGGGGATGCAAGGGCGGGTGGGGAGAAGTGTATGGTGTGTGGGTGTGAGATATGTATGTGGTGTGTTGGTGCGGGATGTGTGCATGATGTGTGGGTGGAGGGTATGTTTGTGGTGGTATGGGTGATGATATGTGTGTGGGTGGAGGATAGTGGGTGGTGTGGGGGATGTGTGTGATGGGTGCGGGGAATGTGTGTATGGGTGGGGTATATGTGGGGGTGAGTAGGGGATGTGTGGTGGTTGGGGGAAGTATGTGGGGGTGTGTGGGTGGGAAATGTGTGCGTGGATGGGGAATGAGTGGGTGAGGGTGTGTGAGTGGCTTAGGGTTGTGTAGGTCGGAGAGGGAGTTGTATGTGTCGGGATGGGATGTGTGAGTGGGTGGAGGATGTGTGTGGGTAGGGGTATTGTGATCGTGAGATGTTTGGTTGGGGGTGGGTGGGTGGGGGTGTGGGTGCGTAGTGGAGGATGTATGCGTGAGTGAGTGTGTGTTGGTGGACGGGTAGGGAATGCGTGTGTGGGTGGGGAGAGGTGTGTGGTGTGTTGGTTGGGGATATTGTGTGGGTGAGGTATGTGTGTGTTTTGTGGTGTGTGAGTGGGGGTATGTGGGGTGGATGGGTAAGGGTATCTGTGTGGGTGTGGGTGGGAATATTGTGTGGTATCTGGGTGGGGGATATGTGTGTGGTGTGTAAGTGGAGATGTGTTGGTGAGGGATATGTGTGTGTATGTGTGGTGCGTGGGTTGGGAATATTGCGTGGTAGGGGGTGTATGTGATGTGCGGGTGGGGGATTGGGTTAAGGCATGTGTGGGTGGGTGGAAGTTGTATGTGTGGGTGGTGGGGTGTGTGTGAGTGGTTTGGGGATGTATGGGTGGTTAGGGAGATGTGTGTGTGTTTGTGGGGGGGGGGGGGTAGGGACATGTCAGTTGGTGGGGATGTGTGTGTATGGTTTGGGGATGTGTGAGTGGATGTGTGATGTGTGGGTTGGTGGGGGATTGTGTGCGTGGGGAGGGGAATATGTGGTCGATGGAGATGTGGCTGGGGGATGGGTGGTTTGAGGTGTGGGTGGGGAGAGGATGTGTGGGTTAGGATGTGGATGGGCGTGGGATGTGTGGGTTAGTGGGGGAATGTTTGTGGGTGGCGAGTGTGTTTTGGTTGGGGGATCAGATGAGGGTAGTGTGTGTGGGTGGGGGATGTGCGCGAGGGGGATGGGTCGGTTGGTGGGGTATGTATGTGTCCCTGGTGTGCGTGTGTGTGGGTAGGTGGGGGTGTGTGTGTGGGTGGGGTGATGTATGGATAAGTGGGAGATGGGCCTCATAACATGGTAATAAGCCTTGTTTATGTTTACTTTTCACAATGTTTATTTTTCTTCCTATGTAAATGTACAATGCTCTTGATGAATGAAAGACGAGTGATTGGAAGGGCCGAATGTAAGACGGGCCTGCGCGCCCAATTCGTGACCCTAATAAAGTTGATTTGATTTGATTTGATTTGTTCCCTTTCTCTTCCTGACACCCCTCTCTCGCTACTCTCTCCCCTCTTTTCCTATCCCTCCATTTCCCCATCTTCTACTGAGTGAGGTCATCAGTTATCTTGTCAACATCAGCAACGTCTGTGGAGTGACATAAAGTTCGTTTGTTCGTTCCCCTCCCCCCTCCGTCTCTCTCTCTCTCTCTCTCTCTCTCTCTCTCTCTCTCTCTCTCTCTCTCTCTCTCTCTCTCTCTCTCTCTCATACCGCCTGCTCAATCCCTCTGTCCCCCACCCTCTCTACTCTTTCATGTCTTCCCACCTCTCTCCTTTCCCTTCTCTCTCACCCCTTCACCCCTCCCTTTCTCTCTCCTTTCTTACCTCTCTCACCTCTTTCTCCATCTCTTCTTTCCCTCCCCCTATTTCTCTCTCTCCCTCTCTCTCTCCTACAGCACCACCTGCAAATAAAATTGAAAAAAATACAAAATATGGATGCAAGAGGAAATGCCCCGTTTTAAGTCATTAAGCGCACTGGGTATATGGTGCTTGCCCTTTAGTTTAGATCAACTGATTGATGAGGTCAAAATCACTCTACCCGCATTTACTTCCATGAAATTTGATGTTACGTCGCCGACAGAGGCTAGTGGAAGAAGTTCCCTCATCGTAGGGGATTCTAACGCATAACTATAGGGCTGGAAAGCCGGTGTAATTGCCACACTGTTAGCTAAGCTGCTCGAAAACAATATTCTTCCTTCTTCCCTTATCCCAAAGAAAGAGTTCATAAATAAACAAACACTGTTTGTCGCTCATATAAGTAGAAGAAGGAAGTAGAGACTAGAGGACGCACTAGTTAAAAGTTGCATATCCTTTACAGGACGTCGCAGTCAACATCAGCACTATTTGCTGTTGTGATCTCTTGCCTAAGTTTACGTTCAGTAGTGTGCGATTGCTTTCTGAACGACCGGCACCCATACCATTTCGCAAAAGACCAACGCAAGGCGGTCTGCCCGTGGCTGTGTTTCGAAGGCGGATTTACGGGATCATGAACTCCGTCCGGAACTTCTTCGCAACGGAGCCAGCTGACACACTAGACAACATAAAAATTAAAAATGGGCAGAGCTGCATAGGATAGCTAAAGATAGGAGGACTTTGAGTGAAATGGTTGAGGCCCTGTGCCCCGATGAGAACAGAGGGCAAAACCAGAAAAGAAGTTTGTCATTGCTTTCCGAAAGAGAAGACAACGTTAATTTCCAACTGACATGTGAAAGATAGAACCCGCTACCCCGGCGTCAACGTACCGGAAGTTTAAACACAATCGCTCTAAACCTTGCAGCCACGAAGACCTCTAGAGTACATGTATTTAGCACAATACGGAGCTGTCTTTATCGACTACTGGAAGATTACTGGCGGCTGCAATAGTCAATGGAGCCACGATAGAGTGATAGCTAGACGCTCGACTGCCGAACGATCGACTGCCGACGCGATGGTCATCGGTTCGATCCCCACAGGGGCGGATTTACATTTATGCAATTGAGCTGGACTGCCGGATCTACCCAGCCTAAAATAGGTACCATGGTATCATTTCCCTGTGTTAAATGGGTTAAATTAACATTTGCCGATGAGAGAATTTGTTAAATTAACGTGTGCCAATGAGAGAATGGGTTACATTAACATTCGCCAGTGACATAATGAGTTAAATCAACATTTGCCAGTGACAGAATTTGTTAAATTAACATTCGCCAGTGACAGAATGAGTTAAATTAAGAAGTGTCGGTGACAGAAATGGCTACATTAGCAAGTATTTGTCACATAATGGGTTAAATCATCAATGTTTGTGACAGACGCCGTTAAATGAGCTGTAGTCTTGTGACAGATATGTGTCTCTAACAGAAGGGATACACTAACAATTTTCGGTGACAGAAGGGTTAAAGTAACAACTGTTTGTGACAAAATTGGTTGAATTAACACATTTGTCTATGACAGAAGGGTTAAATTAACAACTGTCTATGTCAGAAGGGTTAAATTAGCAGTGTATCATGTGACATAAATAGTTAAATTAACAATTGTGTGTGACAGAAAGGGTTAAATTAACAACTGTCTATGACGGTAGCCGATCTCCGTGGGGAAGGTTTTACGGACGCGGTTCGTGATCCCGCTTACCCGCGTTCTAAACATAACTTCGCGCGGTTTGGCAGCAGATCGCCTTGCGCTGTTTTTTTTTTTTTTTTTTACGAAATGGTATAGGTGCCGGTGGTTCAGAAAGCAATGGCAAATTACTGAACGCAAAACTTGCCAAGGCATCAACAACAGCAACCAATGCTGGTGTTGACTGCAGACGTCCTGTAAAGGATATGCAACTAACTAACTATGATGGAAGAGTTAAATTAACCATTGCCTGTGACAGAAAGGTTAAATTAACAGTGTATCCTGTGACAGAAAGGGTTAAATTAATAACTGTTTGTGACAGAAAGGGTTACATTAACAACAGTCTAAGACGGAAGGGTTAAATTAACCATTGCCTGTGACAGAAAGGTTAAATTAACAATGTATCATATTGCATAAAGGGTTAAACTAACACTTTTTGTGGCAGAATGGGCTAAATTAACAGTTGTTTTGACGGAATGGGTTAAATTCACAATATATGTGACAGAATTGGTTAAATTAACAATTGTTTGTAAGACAAAGGGTTAAAGTCACAAACTCGACTGCGTGGTTGAACATAACAACTGACCAGGCAGCAAGAGTTCAGTTCGTCGATCAATGAACCAATCACGGAATGCTTTCTCACATGCTAATGTTTCTTCCCCAACTCCCAGGGGAGACCAAGTACACACGGCCGGAGGTGCCTCCAACACCCACATTGCACGTTCCTGTTCAGCGCAAACTTCGTCAACAACACGCCCAAGACTCAAACCTACGCCCTGAGGACTGAAAGACGGACCCGGTCGTCGTGCTCCATCTGCTTCACCAAGGTCTACACATACGGTGGGGGGATCCAGATGAGACTGACGCCGCCGAACCCGGTCATAGAGGCCAATGCGGGCTTTCAGGCCAGTCTGACCAATGAGAAAAGTGAGGCGATATGGCATATGTGTGTATTTTCATTGTTGTTGTTGGTTATTTGTTGTTGCTGGTTCATTGTTGTTTTTGTTGTTTCATTGCTGTTGATGGTTCATTGTTGTTGTTGTTGGTTCATGGCTGTTGTTGTTGGTTAATGGTTGTTGTTGCTGGTTCATGGTTGTTGTTAGTTCATGTTTGGTTCATTGTTGTTGGTTCATTGTTGGTGTTGGTAGTTCATGCTTGTTGTTGTTGGTTCATTGTTGTTGGTTCATTGTTGTTGGTTCATTGTTGTTGTTAGGACATTGTTGGTTTATTGTTGGTGTTGTTGGTTCGTTGTTGTTGTTCATTTCACTGCTATTGTTGTTTTCGTATTTATTTCATTGTTGTTGTTATTTCATTGTTGTTGTTGTTGTTGTTTCATTGTTGTTTGTTGTTGCTGATTCATTGTTGTTGTTATTTCATTTTTGTTATTGTTTCATTGTTGTAGTTGTTTCATTGTTATGTTATTTCATTGTTGTTGTTTTATTGTTGTTGTTGTTTCATACTAATTGTTATTTCATTGTTGTTGTTGTTGTTTCATTGTTGTTGTTGTTTCATTGTTGTTGTTGTTTCATCATTGTTGTTGTTGTTTAATTATTGTTGTTTCATTGTTGTTTTTGTTTCATCGTTGTTGTAGTTGTTTTATTATTGTTGTTGTTTCATTATTGTTTTTGTTTCGTTGTTGTTGTTGTTTTATTGTTATTGTTGTTATTTCATTGGTGTTGTTATTTCATTGTTGTTGTTGTTACATTGTTGTTATTGTTTTATCGTTGTTGTTGTTTTATTGTTGTTGTTTCATTATTATTTTTTTCATTGTTGTTGTTGGTTCATTGTTATTCCCGTTATCAATGTTGGTGATGTTTTAATTGTTGTTTGTTGTTTCATTGTTGTTTGTTGTTTCATTGTTGTTGTTTTTTCATTGTTGTCGTTAATTCATTGTTATTCCTGTTATCATTGTTGGTGATGTTTTCATTGGTGTTATTGTTGATGTATTATTGCTGTTATTGTTGGTTCATTGTTGTGTTTTGTTTTCATCGTTGTTGTTGTTTGATGTTGTTGGTTCATAATTGTTGTTGATTTCACTGTTGTTGTTATTTGTATTTTTGATGTTATTGTTCATAGTAGTTGTTGTTAATGATAAAATATTAAAGAGGTAGAGAAGGACAGGGTGCAAGAAATAAAGTTAAAAAGAAGACATGAAATGTCAGGAACAAAGACAGACAGACACACAGACGGACATACACAGACAAACAAAAGAAATGGAAAACAAAAGCTGAAAATATAAAGACATTAAAAGGAAGACAGACAGAAGGGGGAAAGTTTGTTAAGAACAAAGAAAGACGAAAATAAATAAATCGGTGAAAGCTAACCACAAGAAAGAAGCAAAAAATAAATAAGTCAGTGAAATCTAACCGCAAGAGACAAGCAAACTACACATGTCGTTTAAACACTCAAAAAGTCTTATTTCTTTGGAGTGAAGTTACTGAAGACCCGGTATCAAAGTGGGACTTCGCGGGAACTGTGGTACGAAGATTTCTTTCCACTTTGACAATATATTTGCAG
Organism: Cepaea nemoralis; assembly: GCA_014155875.1. Lineage (NCBI taxonomy): Eukaryota > Metazoa > Mollusca > Gastropoda > Stylommatophora > Helicidae > Cepaea > Cepaea nemoralis. The sequence continues at coordinate 42,218 of JACEFZ010016653.1, forward strand.
CGTGTTCAACTTGCACATTCATTCATTCATTCATTCATTCATTCATTCTTCTTTTCTTCTTCTTCTTTTTCTTCTTCTTCTTCTACATCATCGTTTCTTCTTCCTTCTTCTTTTCTTCTTCTTCTCTTCTGCTTTTTATAAAAAAAAATAATTGCTTGCGGTCCTCCAGGGGCTAGAGCCCATGTCCCTGTGTGTCATTCGGTTGACCGCCTCTCCTGGCGGCCCTGGCAAGATCAAGCGCAGATTCTATACTTTGATCTTAGCCAAAAGGCCGCTTAGCCAAAATCCAAGAAGCGATTTCTCCCATGTCTGTATTGATTACACTGTCAGACAACTACTCGTGAACTGTTCTGTTTTGTTTTAGTGTTTCATTGATGTGGTACTATTTAGTTGCTTGCTGCTTCGAGTTGAGGAAAATGAAGATTAGTGCAAACAGAAAAGTAAATAACATTAAGGACTCTTTTCCACACCTTTACACATATTGAATACATGGTGCAGCCACATATTCCTCTTCTTCTTTCGTTCGCTTGAAATTTGTTTATAACCGCAATGGTGTCTCTTATATGAATTTAACTGTTTTTCTAAGTTCACTCTGTGGTCCATAGAGTTTATCTTCCACTGTCGTCTCTCTTGGCCAGAAGGTTTGCCTAGATATGTCGTATTTTGGGCAGTCCTGGAGTATGTGCTCTGCTGTCTGCGGAGCCAATCCACATGTGCACATGGCTGATTTGCCAGTCTTGAATGCTGTATACATGTAATTGCATAATCTATTATGTCCTATTCTGATGGGGCAAAATAATGATGTATTCTGGACTGTCCATAAGGTGGTATTCGTCTGGAGCTGGTGTTGGTGGCTTTTTAACTCATTTGATGATTCTTTTCTTTTGGTGGTATGCTACGGGCACATCAGGTTGTTCTTCTATTTCTCCTTCTGTAGCTTATCGATCAGCTCTCTTGTTCCCGAGTACCTTAACAGTGAGATGGTATCCACTGTATGGCGACCTTACGCTAGCTGCCTAGTTCAGGAAGTTGTATGCGTAGTTCTAGCAATTTCCCAATCAGGAGCGCCTCAAGCAATTATTTCTGGTGTCATCAACATTCGTCTAATCGACTATTCGTGTAATCGACTATTCGTCTAATCGACTATTCGTGTAATAGACTGTTCGTCTAATCGACTTATTATCTAATCAACTCTTCGTCTAATTGACTATTCGTCTAATCGGCTCTTCGTCTTATCGATTTTTCGTCTATTCGTCTAATCGAGAATTGCTATCCCTTCATGAAGGTGTCTGCCATACGTCTGAGCAGGAGCTATCCTGGTCAGTGGACAACGAGATCGAGGTGCCGCCTGGCTACCAGACCAAAGCAGAACTGGTCATCAAGGAGGACCATTTTAATGGCGATTTCCAAACACTGACCACTTTCGAGGGAAAGGTAAGTTGTTGGAATGTTGGAGATCAACACTCTTTAACCGTCAGTCATAAATGTGTGCATACCAGCACATGTGTACACAAACACACACACAATAGCACACACACACACACACACACACACACACACACACACATATATATATATATATATATATATATATATATATATATATATATATATATATATATATATATATATATATATATATATATATGGGAGTCTCCGTGGCGAAATGGTCAAGCCGTCTGACTCGGGCTCAGAAGGTTGTGGGTTAGATTCCGCGCCGCGTCCTTCGGCTCACGGATGCATTGTTTTCGGAGACTATTGGGGGTCGTCGCTGGAGCTACGGAGTTCGTGCTGTGTGCGACCCTTTCTGCACTTCGCTGCGGTAAGGGAAGAAAAGAATGGGATAAAAACCCGGTGCAATGAAGTCTTCCCAGTCGACTTTTAAGCGACTGTAAGCTACATTCACGCTTACGCATGCATCCACCCCACCCACACAACCACAACCAATACACAGCACCAACCTCATACAACAATACCAAGGCACACTGCTATCCACACGCATCACCACTCATACATCACCACCAACCACACATCACCACCACCCACATATCACCACCCACATATCACCACCCACATATCACTACCCACACAACCACCAACCGCACGTACTACCACCCATACATCACCACCCAAGGAGTTGACGTTTTGGAAGCAGGCCTGTTTGCGTTGATTTCAATGGTATGAGGCGTCGGCCGTTTGAAAAGCAATAGCAAACTATTCAACTAAAATTGCCTTGTAAATCACTTGTAGCGAATAAATGCTGGGGTTGATTGCAATGTACTGTAAAGGACATGCAACTAGCTCTACATTGACACACACTGTTGCTGATGCTTTCTTATTGTGGAACGTTTGTTATCCTCACGGTAAAAAACAAAGTCTTAAAAGTCGAGAGGATCGACTTCATTGCAACTGGTTTTATCCCATATGGCTCGGTCTCTTTCCTCAGGGCGACCTGCCGAAAGCGTCGCACAAAGCATGAACTCCGTAGCTCCAGCAACGACCCCCAGGAGGGCAAAAATTCACTCGTCAACCGTAAAGACGTAGCTCGGAATCGAGCCCACAGCTTTCGGAGCGCGAGGCAGAGGGTTTGACCACTCGCCACGGAGACTCCCTAAATGTCTACAACACGTGATGTTCCCAAACGGTCACCCATCTAAATACTAACCACGGAGAGCCATGACTTCTGCCCTATGCGCCGCTTGGGCTCAAGAGGACTAACTAACTAACTAACTAAATGGCCGTAGTCATCCCCACGGCGATCGCAGTTTACAAGACAAGACAAGAACACGGAACTGATCCGCGACTCTGGTGATCGTGTAACATAGTGAAACATGACTGTCCACACTTATTGGCATGGCATATGATGATGATGATGATGATGAATCGCAGATTCACTATATTGTCTGTCTGTCTGCAATGAATGAATCACCAAAACACAAGAAGTAGATTGTGAGCTTTACTAAACACGATTACAAGAAACAAATTGGACGTTGCGGCCAAAAGCCTTCGTCAGCATAGAACAAACAAACACAAACCGACACAAAACTACATGAAACACACTACACAATAATATTAAGGGTACTTATCTGAAGTCTGTATCCTAGCTGATGTCTGCACAGCAGTGGCGGGAAAGGCAGAAGGACGTTATAGAGAATTTGAGATAACGTGGGGATAACAAATGCTCTGCGTTCGAACAGTATCAGAGACTATGTGTGTGTTTTGTTTACTCTAGTGTAGTCCATACACACTACTTCTAGTAGTGCTGAATTGAATTTTTGTGTGTGGATTAGCTTTCCCTATTTTCAATGTCCCTCGCCATCATGCGAACCCACTCCGACTTCAGTGGTACTTGTAATTCACGTCCCCCAAATCAAGGACGAGAGGTCAACATTTTAATCCAACTGTCCAGTGTAGGGGTTGAACCCCTTACCTCGGCAGCAGCACACAGGATGTGTAAGAACACGTGTTCTTATCAATTCGGTCATGCGGACTTCTTGTTAGGTATTTCAAAACAATGTATCCCCTTATTGAATTTAAACAAAGACACCACACGCAACATATTGCACTATTTCTTGTAGTATTCGTTTCATTACGTCATCTCCTCGAAAAGATAGCTCAAGAAACATTTGAAGTTTGGGAACCGTTGATTCTGTGGTGGTGGGACGATTGCTCAGATATATCTAAGCGTTATCGATTAAGCGATTCCAACTGTTGCTATGTAAACAGAAGGACTTCCTGTTTAATCTTATACTTCTGTGGAGGTAACGTTCTGTTTATTCGAACAATGCCAGGGAGACTATGCACTTAGAATTTGAGCCAAAGTATTCTTCATTTGTAGACTTCATTTCATATATAACTCTGCAGTATGCACCTGCCGAGATGCAGCGAAAAATGCCAGGCAATAAATCGTGCTACCTATTGTTCTGAATTTCTGAAATTTAAATTCAAAATCCATCTTTTCTGTAGCTTCTACTTTTGTCTTAACTTGTGTTTCATCTGTTTGGCATCTGTAAATGTATATTATCAGTTTGTCATCTGTAAGTGTATATCATCAGTTTATCATCTGTAAGTCTATACCAGAAGCAGTCCACTGATCTCGTGTGTGTCCCCTCCCACAGATACTGGTGACGTATGAAAGCAAGAAGAGCAGGGAGCACATCACAACCATCAACATCTCCGTCAACAAACTCTTCAAGGGCCACAAAGACTTCGTGTTTGACCAGTTGGGCCGACCAACCTACACCGCCAAAGGCATATGTAAATGCAGATTCGGGGTGGAACAGAATGTGAAACTCACAGAATCGGCTATTCCCATTGACGATTGAGACTTGAACGTTTCAGGAATCAAAGGGTGCTTCCATTGTCACACTGAACGTGTGAATTTCGGGTTGTGTGTGAAACTTGAATACCCAGTGAAATCATTTTTGTATGTCTGATAGAACAAATGATTTTTATATAGGTATATCAGGGACTTCGTTGTGGTTTGAGTTATCCGGTACAGTAACTCATTGGCCCATTATCCTTGTGTGTATGTGTGTGTGTGTGTCTATTTGTGTGTATGTCCTGTTTGTCGATCTGTATATCTCTAAAGTCATAAATTTGGAAGTGACAGGTTCTAATCTCGGCATGATAACTATATCTTTCAATTGTCTTGTTTCTGTTTAGTCCTCTAGTATCTATTTTTTTTTGCTTCTACTTACCGATCGCCAATCTATACATTTAGATTTGTTTACAAGCTCTATGTCCGTCTATCTGTCTGTTTCTCAGTTTGCTTATCGTCCTGACTGTCAGTCCTGTTTGTTGATCTGTATGTCTGTAGCGGTTAAAGTCCTTTAGAGAATACGTGTGTCAGTGTATGTATATATGAGTGAGTTTGTGTATGTATGTGTGTGTGTTAATAAAAGTGAGCAAGAAATATATGTTCGAAGAATTATTTAGAAACAAGATGTATGATAAATGGATGACAATTATGGACAATCAACAGATTATTGAGACTACTATGGTGCTTGATACATGTGGTTCTATAGACAACAGAAAGAATACAATGGACAAATAATGTGTAATGTCGGCATACTGAACACACAAAACTACAGAAGAGAACTGGCTACTCATTCAGAAGTCGACCATTGAAATTCTCATACACCGGAAAATATTCGGACTACGGAAAAGTTGAATGCAGACAGGACAAAGGGGGTAATCTAGACAGGATGACAATGGATATACTGGAAATTATTGAAAGCATGCGAGACAGGAAGCTGTGGACAAACTTCGCGACCAGCAAGTTGCGGCATTATGCCATGCTGAATTCGCTGTAAGTACAAACGGAAGTCACTCAGAACTGTTCATCATAAGATCCTTGTAGGCGACCGTCTGACCACTGCAACTTCTTCAGGTGGTATACAATTAGATGTTTGCTAGTGAGATTCTCATCTAAGGGAGATAAGCACGAAAACATAGTCCTTATCGCAGTGGTAAATACAGAGTGATGTTGTTATTTCCCTTGATCTCTTATTTATTTTGTGTGTGTGTGTGTGTGTGGGGGGGGGGGGGGGGGGGTGTCAAGAAACAACCCCTGAACTTCGGGCTAATGATGGATCCTCTGGAAGACTCTGGTTTAACTCTTAAATCCGATGCACCGATGGTTTTTCAATTCGAGTCCCGAAAAGGGCTTGCATGTATTGGACCGAAGGAGATGCACTGGAATGTCTACCGACCAAGTAGGCTACTGAAGTCACATCTCTACGGATACTGTTGAAGTGCTTCCCTTCACCTCTCCAAATTCAGAAACCTGCATGTATGCTCAACCGGGACCGAAACTTATAATATAAGGAGAGACACCTTGGGATATAAATAGATTTATAATGATCATAGTCCCATCTAATTCCCCTTGTATCTTGTTGTGTCGAGGTGAAGCATAAACAGCTGGAGAGTGCCCGTTTATGGGTATCATATATCGAGATTCACGAGAACTATATTATTCCGGCTGTCCATCAATTACATGGTTGGTCTCTTCTTCTGGTTCCATCTTGTCTGTACCTAATTACTGGTTGTGGTATATTGTCAGTTGGTAGCATTGTTATCTGAGCGAACGTATTCTGTGGAGCACATACTGGCTGAGAATGGGCGTTTTGCATATTGTGGCAAGTATTGTGGCATATGATCATTGGCTACTCCATACATGGTAAGAAGTCCATTGTAGCGCAGTAGCTAGCACACTTGCCTGCCCAACCAATGGCCGTGTGTTCGAATCCTCATAGAGGCGGATTGCTTACATTGACTTGAGCTACCTAAACAGCCTAACATGAGTATTACGAAATATCCCTGGAAAGTAAAGGCGGCCGGCGTAACCTTGACAACATCACCAACCGAACGCCCACTGATCTATACAAATACAGTTTACAGCAATGTTACAGTTAGTTGCATGTCCTTTCAAGGACGTAGTGGAAACCCCAGCATTATGCGGCTCTTTGTGATTTTCTGGCAGTTTTACGTTCGGTAGTTTGCCATCGTCGGGTCTGTGGTGAAGGAGTTACATACTTACTTCGTGATCCCATATAATGCGTTTGAAACACAGCTGCGGGCGATTTGGCAGCAAACCGCCTTGCGTTGATTTTTATAAAATGGTATGAGTGCCGGCAGTTCATAAAGCAATGGGAAACTACTGAACGTAAACGTACTAAGAAATCACTAACAGCAGCAAAAAAATTAAATATTGCTGGGCTTGAATGCTACGTCCTGTAAAGGATATGTAACTAACTAGTTTGCTATTGATTTCTGAACGACCGACGTTCATTCTATTGTTAAAAATGAACACTCTTCGCTGGCTGCTGAAGATGAGGACAGAGCACATATGGTAATGCCCTGAGTGCTGTTATATCGGTTCTAAACTTAACTCAACTCAACTCGACTCACGTTAACATAAGAAAGCCTGCTTCCAAATCGCCTGTAGATGATTTCCAGTCAGGTATACGGGATTGTGAAACGCGTTGTGAACCACAGACGCTACATTAAACCAATGAAGCTAATATAAAATAACCTGTCACTTGTTTTGCTTGTGGGACTAATTCCATGCTGTGGCTTGATTGCTGCCAGTGTGTTCTTTTGATTGATGTCAATCTGATGCCTTCATGGCTGCCTGTCTGACATGGTCTCTGCGGGCTGATAATGAGAGCTCACACTGTAGGCCACAGACAAACCAGTACGTCGGTCTCAGACCTGTTCCAGTTTCTATGCAAACAGTGGTCCAGAGTTTGAATACCTGTCAAGGCATAGATTTACAACAAAATAACTTGCGCTCCCAGGTCTACCCAGCCTAAACGGGACTAGGTAATACTCTGGGAAGTAAAAGCGGCCGGAGAGATGTTGACCCCATTACCCATCGGGGCACTATGGGATCGTGTGTATAGTGCAGAAGAACAAATAGAGAATGGTGCTGCAGGGAGTGACCAGAGGAACCAACCGACACCTGAAACTCCATGGAAAGACTAGACCTGACACATAATCAGACTGCTACTGGAACCATTAGTATCGGGACTCTTCGCTGGTTGTTGAAGATGTGGACGGCGCACGTATGGGAATGTTCCGAATGCTGTGATATCCATTCTTGGTTCATTTATGTTCGACTAAACGCATCGAATGCCTACTGGTCTATGCATGTAAAAAGGTTCTATACGTTTTGTTGTACTTACGTGTAACGCAATGTCTTTCATGTGTCCTATTTGTGTTAGAATTATGCACGTTATTATGGATTGTGGTGGAGTAGGTTTTATTTGTGTCAGCTTCAAATTATTTATGTGTGATTAATAAACATATATTTTGAAAGAGTCGTGATCAAGATTGCTTGTTTGTTTTCCTATGTATCTCCGATATAGTATTCATGAAACATATACGCCACACATTTAAATATATAATCTCTCTCTCTCTCTCTCTCTCTCTCTCTCTCTCTCTCTCTCTCTCTCTCTCTCTCTCTCTCTCTCTCACACACACACACACACACACACACACTCACACACACACACGCACGCACGCACACACACACACACACACTCTCTCTCTCTCTCTGTTTATGCGCGTGTGTGTGGGGGGGGGGATGTGTATGTACATAAATGCATATTTACACATATATCAATCATATTTGAATTATTACTACATATGTGTCTTACACAATTGATTCCCATTAGTTTTAATAATCATCATCATCACCATCATCATCTTCCTCTTCTTCTTCCTAAACATCATCTATCGACTCCGTTTACACTTCCTTCCTTCCTTCCTTCCCTCCTTCGTTCGTTCGTTCCTTCCTTCCTTCCTGCCTGCCTGCCTGCCTGCCTTCCTTCCTTCCTTCCTCCCTTTTCTTTCTTTCTTTCTTTCTTTCTTTCTTTCTTTCTTTCTTTTCCCTGGTCCATCCATGACCATATCACCGCCATTGTTGTTGTTTTCATGCTTATAACCTTCAGTTGACCTAAAAACCACGTCCCGTGTCATGTGCAGGACCTTGCGATCAACCTCAACTTCAAACTGATTCACTTGGCAGTTTTACGTTCAGTTGTTTGCCATTGCTTTCTGAACGACAAGTCAACGTTGCATTTTATCATACCGGCGCAGGAATTAATTTGCTACCCCGCTGCCAGCACACCGGGGGTTTTAAAGCAAGCGCATTGAACACATCGGCCACGCAGACCTCTACAACTGACAGCTTGAACTTAAAATTGTTGGTCTTGAAAACGAAGAGTGGGTTGCGTCCCTTATTAAGTTTTCTACAATTTTCTCATTTGTTTCCCCTTAATCCTGGGATTAAAATAAATGGCTTTAAAATTGTTACAGGACAACGCTGAAAACACCGGCATTTTACCGGGGTTGTAGATGTCTTGGCAAGATTATGCTCAGTAATTTGTCATTGCTTTCTGAGAGACCTGCTCACATACCCCCGTCAGTAACCAACGCGACGTGATCCGCTACCGAATCTCGCGCAGCTGCATTACCCTACGTAGATATAAGGGATAACTGAGAAAGTCAATAATTCCTTCGCCAGGGAGACCGACTGTTACAACTTGCTTACGCAAAATATATCAACACACAGACACGCCGCAGTGCAGTGTTTAGCATGCTTATATCTCTATATATATATATATATTTTTTTTTTAGCATATCCTTTACAGGACTTAGCTGTCAACACCAGCATCTTTCAGCTGTATGTTGATCTCTTGGCAAGATTACGCTCAGTAGTTTGCCATTGCTTTCTGAGCGGCCGGCTCAGTACCCCGCAAGTCACGAGCGGGGGTCGAACCGCCTCAGCTCTCGCTCCGCTACGAGACTCTGCGTGATAAACGGGATTACAGAGAGAAAGTGTTGTAACCCCACAGCCAGAGAGACCGGCATCTCTATATATAGGATGTAATAATGAGAGAGAAAAGAAAAGCCAGGAATACTAATCGGATAATATACGTATAAACAATATACGCTTTACAGATGATACAGTATTGGTGACGGATAATGCATAAGATCTACAATTGTCGGAAATTGTAGTAACAGAGAATGCAAAGAAAGGACTCTCCTTGAATATCAAGAAAACAGTAACAATGGTGATATCAAAGAAAATGGGGACACCAATAACTATCCAGGATTAATCATGACCTATACGTATGATAGAAGATGCCTTGAAGAGATTAGAACAAGAATCGCCATGGCGAATGTAGCCATTTGCAAGATGAAAAACATACTGACCAATAAAAAGATATCAATTGAAACGAGAAAAAGAGTGTTGAGATGCTACATAGAACCTGTACTTTTATATGGATGTGAAGTGTGGACAATGAGCAGTCAAGCTGAAAAACATCTGATGGCTGCAGAAATGTGGTTTCTGAGGAAAATGCAAAGAATACCAAGGACAGATAGAAAAACCAATGAACAAGTCCTTCAAGAAACAAATGAAGATCGTAAACTGATTAGAGTCATTAGACGTAGACAGTCAAAATTGTTTTGGACATGTTATTAGAAGAAATGAATTGGAGAACATGGTGACAACTGGCAAGATCGAAGGAAAGAGACCAAGGGGAAGAACGAGAAGTAAATACCTGGATGGCTTGGCCACATGGCATGGGCGAGACAAGAACACAGAGCTGATTCACTTCTCTGGTAATCGAGTGAGATCGCAAAACATGACCGCCCACGCTTATCGGCATGGCACATGGTGGATGGATACGTATGTATTGCGCTGAATTATGACCTATACGTATGTATTGCGCTGAATTATGACCTATATGCATGTACTACGCTGAGTCTTGACCTTCATGTATGTACTGCGCTGAAACAAGACCTTTCGACGTCCTAACATGCCCTTAGATATGATGTTCCAGTGCTGGTCTTACATTCTGATGTCAGTCCTTTGCCAGAGAAGGCGATCTCGGAGTCAGCATGTCCAATGGGTTGGAGCACTCGCTCTTAAATTTCCCGTGTACTGATGCCAAGGTAGCGGGTTAATCATCTACACTTTTCAGTTGGAATAAAATATTGACTTCTCGTCATTGACTTGGGATACACATTACAACTACCTCTGAAGTCGAAGTGCGTTTGCCTGATGGCGAAGGACACTGGTAATAGGGAAAGCTAATCAACACGCAAAAATCAGACCAAAGCACTATAATTTATATTTATAGCTCGTTTGTGGACTACCCTTAAGCCCAAAGCTAGTGAATATAAACCAAGCATACTGCTTTTTGTTTTTCCAGGAACTGAAATTATACGTATTCTCATTAAAGCAACACTCGTGCAAGTCTCCGTTCTTCTCCTTCTGTTTATTTCGCTCGCTTGAAATTTATGTCTGTATCTGTAGTATTGTCTTTTGTATAAACCTCACAGTTTTTTTTTTAAGTTCACAAAGATGTCTGTAGAATTTATCTTCCACTGCTGTTTTTCTAGGTCAGAAGATTTGCCTAGATATTTCATATTAGGACAGTCTTGGAGTGTGTGATCTACTGTTCTATTCCCCAGATTCTGCTAAGTAATTTCTGCAGTAATTTAGTTCAGTTGTCTTGACGTAAGGAGTCGATGGCTCGATTTGGAAGCAGATCTTTGCATTAATGAGTCTGGCTTTAGACTTCGGCAATGGCAAACTACTGAACGTAAATTGCCTAGTATATCACAACAAAGTTTGTGGCATATCCTTTACAGGACGTCGCAATCAACCCCAACATTTTTTTCCTGTTTGTGATTTCTCAGCAAGTTTACACGTTCAGTTGTTTGCCGTTGCTTTCTGAACGATCGGCACTCATACCATTATGTGAAAACCAAAGCATGGAGATATGTTTCCAAATTACTCGCATCTGTGTTTCGAACGCGATATGTGGGACTGCAGATTGCGTCAATAACTCCTTCGCCACAGAGCCTACAGTATATTACACACAGTCTAAAATTGCTGGGGTAGATTGCAACGTCCTGGATGCTCTGATACCCACTTGGTTCTCAAACTGCTACTTATATAAATATCGTAATGCTAAAATACTAAGGACACTCTTTATAAAACAGCGGTAGCGGTTTATGGCAGTGTGGATCATGAGAGACAGAACTGGTTTGCAGCAAACAGCCAGACACTGACTGATGAAAATAAAGTAGCTCTTTTAAAACACTAGGAAAGAACAACGCGAACCACTCTCGGTGAGCTGAAGCAAGCTAGAAAGGACGTGCAAAAGGCTGCCTGGCAGTGTGCAAATGGCTATTGGATCAACTAATGTGAGTCAATTCAAAACGCAAGTGATAAAGGGAAACATCAGAAGCATGTATGAAGAGATAAAGAAAGCCTGTGGTCAAGTGATCAAAAGAAGTGCACCGCTGAAAACCTTGACTGGAGAAATCATCACTGATAAGAAACAGCAGATGGATAGATGGGTCGAGCACTATTTAGAGCTTTACTCAAGTGAGACCAAACTAGCGGATGATGCCCTCAGCGCCATAGAGGCTCTGCCAACCCTTCACCACCAGGACACACTTCCTACCAGAACAGAAATTAAGTGTGTTGTTAATGAACTTGCATCTGACAAGGCTCCAGGTTAGGATGGGATCAAAATAGAGGTTATAAGGAGTTGGCAAGACACACTGACTTTACAGATCTACCAGCTAATAGACCTATACTGGAGAGAAGGACAAGTTCCACGAGATTTCAAAGATTCAAGCATCATAACGCTGTACAAGAACAAGGGAGATCGGAGCGACTGCAACAACTATAGGGGTATCTCACTTCTGTGTATTGTTGGAAAAGTTCTGCGCAGACTTCAAGTCCTAGGAGATCAAGTCTACCCCGAATCACGGTGTGGCTTTCGACAGAACCAGTCTACCATTGATGTGATATTCTCATTGCGACAAATGCAAGTAAAATGCCGTGAACAGAATCAACCACTGCTTATTGCCTTTATCGACCTCACAAAGGCATTTGATCTGGTCAGTCGTGAGGGTCTGTTCAAGGCACTAAAGAAGATTGACTGCCTGCCAATTCTTCTGTCAATTGTCGAATCATTCCACACAGGCATGAAAGGTATAATCAATTGTGGTGGTGTAACTTCAGAAGGGTTTGAAATCAAGAGTGGAGTTAAGCAAGGTTGTCAACTAGCTCCCACACTCTTGGAATATACTTTTCACTTCTACTGAAATATGCCTTTCGTGATCAGGATGGTGGTATATACATTCACTCACGCTCAGATTGCGGCCTCTACAATGCTCAGCGATTGAAGGCCAACACCAAAATTAGGAGGGTACTGATCAGAGAGTTCCTGTTTGCAGATGATGCTGCAATCACGACCCACTATGAGAAAGAATAACAACGTCTACTATATGCATTCTCTAATGCTTGTTCTGAATTTGGTTTAACAATTAGCAAAAAGAAGACACAGATTATGTCACAAGGTGTACAAGGGGTATCATCAATCTTTATTGACGACGCCGAACTGGAGATAGTAAACCATGTTACGTATTTGGGATCAGAGGTAAATAGCAAATTATCCCTAGATCAGGAAATCAACATCAGGATTGGTAAGGCAGCAACAACAATGAACAGGTTAACAAAAAGAGTCTGGGAGAAAAGTATGCTAAATGCCAAAACAAACGTCCTGGACAACTTACTCACACCAAGAGAAATCTTTAAACAGCTTTCATATGCGGTGTCGGCAAAGAATACTTGGTATAAGTGGCAAGACAAAATCACAATACTGAAGTATTGGAAAGATCAGGTTGTGTGACGGTGTATTCCATGCTCAATCTTCGTAGACTTAGATGGATAGGACACTTTAGGAGAATGGATGATGGTAGAATACCAAATGACACCTTTTTGGGCGAATTACAGATGCTTAAGAGATCCCGGGTCGGCCTCTACTACAATACAAAGATATGTGTAAGCGGAACATGATTGATACAGGCATTGATAATGCACATTGGGAGCAAGTCGCCTCCCAACGTGTCGCATGGAGGGCTAATATCAGAAATGGAACAAAGACAAAGGAGAACATGATTGCAGATAGGTCACACGCTGAGCGCTTGAAACGTAAGATGGTGCATGATGGTTAAAATGACCATGTGTTCACATGCATCCATTGTGAACTAACATTTACATAACGAATTGGTCTGATCAGTCCCATTCGCTACCGCCATGGGTTGTAGTTATTGTGCCTTTTTGAAACACAATGTAACAAACTATCGTCTGTCAAGACGGCAAGGTGCCAATTACTATCGGTCTGGGGTAGTCTTCCAACTTTCTGTGCCATTCTGCCGGCCTGTGGAATGCCGGTCATTCCAGGTATGTTGCAGTGTGATTTAACCCATTGTATTACAGTCCTCAACAACATACCACAGCCCACAGAAAGAGTCAACTCTCTCCCAGCCAAACACCCAACCTATGCCATGTGTAGCATTACTATAACAGTACCGTGTCCAGTGCCCGGGGAAACGATCAACTTTTTTCAATAGAAAAATCCCAGTCTTCTTACAGAACCCACAACATCGAACGGCTACGGTGTAACACACTAATCCTTGAACAACGAAGTATTCACGTGTGATGCCAGCGAATTCCTTACACAAACACCTCTGGCAGTTTCTCGTAGTCCCAACTGTGAAAGCCTCTTAAATCTTTCAATCTTGGTTGTGAGAAGGTAATGGCCCTACAACGGTAAGACGCTTGGGCAGACTTGGTCAAACCTGGTTCTGTTCGTGATACAATCCAGGGATGTAATCAAAATAAAATCCAGTTTCCTCCCCTTGTGACGATTGACCATTATAATGCATCGCTTATTTTCTTTGAGTCATACAAAGGGGTGTGGGGAATGCTAGCTTTACGGGAATACAATCTTAGATGACAGAGTGGACGTTGCGGCTTCAAAACCTTCATCGGCAAGCAGCAACTAAGACAAGGGGACTCTAACATTTAAAAGCTTTACCGTGAGACATGCCATTTCATTTTGTATTCACTCCCTTTCGCAACAGATGATTTTTGTTTCATGGTTCTTGCGTCCTGGTTTTTCCGTCGGTCATATAACGTATGGAGCCGTTGGCTCAGAAAGTCGTGGCGTGCTGATGAGCGTAATCTAGCCTAGGAATCAAAATACAGCTGAAAGATGGTGATGTTCACCGCAATATCCTTGCTTGCTTGCTTGTGTTCGTTGGCTTGAGTTCCAACGCGAAGTTCTGTATGTCGGATGAAGGCATCCTGTTGTCTAACATCAGTGTGTCATACAGGACCTAAGGTTTGCGTGAGTATCCGTTGTCCCATGTCTGGCTTATTGGTGTGCAGACTGGTGGTAGCTCGCCGTACAGGAGACACTCTCCGACTTTCCCGAAGGGACCTGTTGCCCAGGACGCTCGACGAGGACGCGTTAATAGGTCTTGGCCTCTGCGTCCCACCGCAATATCTTGAAACAGGATGGAAACGTGGGGTTAAAAAAAAATGACTGAGCTACCGTTTGACAGTAGACGGTGCAACATGATTTCTGTTAGAGCCGAATATTGGGCGGTGCTCACCAAACCCGACACTCTACATTGTGCCAACGGTGTCGGGTGGAGGAGCGATGATGGGAGGTTACACGCCTTACCCTATCACGAGGCAATGCAACCCAAAGACTAAATGTCATGGCAGGGTAGACCAGGCCCTAAGCCTTGGTCGGCAACTGGTCTAGGATCGAAGCTCCGACGGGCGGACAGTTAGAGCATTGCTTTGCTGACCCGGCAGCTTCTGTAACCTGTCATTTTCCAGACGTATTGGAGTAAACTAGGCAAGCCAAGAGAGGGATCATGCTGCATTACAACACATGGTCTCTACAATTCAGCTCAGGCTTTATGCTATGGAGAGATATAACTACATTTTACAATTTATCGTCGGTCAAGACAGCAAGGTGCCAGTCAATATATATATATATATATATATATATATATATATATATATATATATATATATATATATATATATATATATATATATATATATATATATATATACCCATGCATTCACTGGTTGAATCCGACCGAAGTCTGGTGTGTGTCTGATCATGTCCCTCTGTTGTCTTCTGTTCTCAGCAACTCTTGTCGGCTCAGCATAAATATGTGTCAGCTGTACGGTAAGTGTGGCTCGCGAGAGAGAGAGAGAGAGAGAGAGAGAGAGAGAGAGAGAGAGAGAGAGAGAGAGAGAGAGAGAGAGAGAGAGAGAGAGAGAGAGAGAGAGAGAGAGAGCGCGGGTGCGAGTGGTGGAGAGAAATGGAGAACGAACTACGAATGAAAGAACAGACTTTACTTTCAAAGGGTTAAGAGTTGGGCACGCAGACCCGTCTAACATTCTGCCCTTTTATCACTCTCTTTCATACATTATTTAATCCACATATCATTTGAGGCTAACTGGGAACAACAATATAAATTATAAGCATTATAGAGGCATGCAAGAAATGCAAAAATCACCACTATATGACTCACTAAAATTAATTAATTATGTTATTAGCTATGGGGAACATACTGTCTACCAAAAGGGGACTGACTGTTATACTTGGATTTTATTATTGCCATTATTGTAATTATTATTTTTTATTATTATTATTAAGGGGGAAGGTAATCTACACTGAGATAGTGTTCGAATAATTTGCGATTGTAGAGATTGGTTATGTCTTTGATTTATTGAGGAAGACTGTTCCACAGCTCAGCTGCGGAACATGCTAGGCTTGTTTTGTATAAGTCTATCCTAGGCTTCGGAATGTGTCATATGGGACATGGGACAACGGGACATGGGACAACGGATACTCACGCAAAACTCAGGTCCATGTATGACATCACACTGATGTTGGACAACAGGATGCCTTCATCCGACATACAGGACTTCGCGTTGGAGCTCAAGCCAACGAACACAAGCAAGCACTATAGCTGACAGTCATTTACCTCTCCGTCCGTCCGTCCGTCCGTCTGTCTGTCTGTCTGTCTGTCTGTCTGTCTGTCTGTCTGTCTGTCTGTCTGTCTGTCTGTCTCTGCGTCTTTCTCATTATCACGTTGTTTCTTACTCCCTCTCTCTCTCTCTCTCTCTCTCTCTCTCTCTCTCTCTCTCTCTCTCTCTCTCTCTCTCTCTCTCTCTCTCTCTCCCATTCTCTCATCCAGTCTTATTCTCTCTCATTATATCTTGATATCTCATTCTTGTTTTCTTTATCTAATTCTCTAAATGTCTCACTCTCATTCATTATCTTGTTCTCTTACTCTTATTCTCTCTTTCTCTCTCATTCTCTTACTCTTCTCTCTCATTCTCTCATACTCTCACCCTCATTATATCACTCTTATACTTTCACTCTCATTCTCTCACTCTCATTCTCTCACTCTCATTCTCTCACTATCATTCCCTTTCTCTCTCATTGTCCCTCATTCTCTCACTCTCCTTATTTTTCTTATTCTCTCACTCCTAAGCTCTCACTCTCTTTCTCTCTTAGTATATCGGTCATTCTTTCTCTTAACCGGTTATTTTCATTCACTCTCTTTCATCCTCTAATTCTCATTATTACTCCCATTCTCCCTGTCTCACTCGTTCGCATTCTTATTCTCTCTCTCTCTCTCTCTCTCTCTCTCTCTCTCTCTCTCTCTCTCTCTCTCTCTCTCTCTCTCTCTCTCATTTTCTCTCTCTCTCTCTCTCAATCTCTCTCTCACTCTCATTCTCTCCCCAATACCTCTCCTTCTCCCTCGCACACAGACATTTATTTATGTAAAATAACTCTGGAAAAACAATCTATCACTACGGCACTGGAACCTTTCCTGGTAGCCCGGTAGCACAGCGGTTAGTACACCTGCTGGCCAACACAGTGTTCAGAGTTCGAATCCCAACGGTGATAGATTTCTTGTTTTCGCCGCCTAGTACTGCTCTGGGTCTATCCAGAATTATGAAATAAACACCGGGAAATTTTCGTGACCTTCTGTGAGTTTTCTGGAAACTACAGTCAGCGAGGAAGGTGACGAATTACCCCAGCTCATTATTCCGTAGCCTAGAAGATGTGAAGACCTAAAACTTCACACCCAAGCGTATCTGCCATGTAACTCCTTTCACATTGCTGATGTAACCGGGAGGTTTGTAAAAGACTTGAAGTTTAACATTTGCTTGCCAGAGTGGTTGCCATGCAAAGTTTGTTATTTAATACCAACATCACATATCTCCAACCACGTTTATATGTGCTCTGTCTCCCCTATAAAATATTGGAGAGTATGGATACTTGTAGTTCCAGTGGCCAATTGGTTACACACGTCACTACTCCGTCCTCTACCGCGATCCTTCCTGCTAGTGTCCATCAGTTAATGTAGCGAGTAGTCATTGATTTGTTTCCCGTACAACGAGTGGTCATTTATAGACAGTATCAATCCTTCCTTGTTAAAGTCTGGCGTTGCTCTTGGAAGTTCCCCAGAAGCCAGCAAACCTGCCCATTCATGTCTACGAGAATCGGCATTGAATTAACTGTACAGCCACCTGAGCTCTTGAAGCTGCGATGCATCTCTCTCTGTATGTGTGTGTGCGAATCGTTGATGTCAGAGATATCCAGATTGAATCTTCCAGGGCATTTGTTGGGAGTCAGTTATGATGGCTCACGTATTGAATAGAGTCCGGCTGGGAATTATCCTGTACTACGGACACTACTTTCTGAACTAGGCAGCCACAGTTAGGACACCTTACAGTAAATACGGTCTCAGTCTGGAATACATGAAAACGAGGAAGCTGATCTACTAGCTAAGGAAGGAGCAATAGAAAAACAACCTGATGTGCCTGTTACATACCACTAAAAGAAAAGAATGATCAAATCAATCATAAAGCCACCAATACCAGCTCAAGACGACCACCACTTAATGGACAGTTTGTTGCTTATCCTTTACAGGACGTGGCAGTCAACACCAGCATTTTTTTTTTTTTTGCTGTTGTGATCTCTTGGCAAGTTTACTTTCAGTAGTTTGCCATTGATTTCTGAACGACCAGCAACCGTACAATTTCATAAAAACCCAACGCAAGACAGAGTGCTGCCAAATGGCCCACAGCTGTGTTTCGAACGCGGGTATGTGAGATTACGAACTGCGCCAGTAAAGTCTTCGCCACGGAGCCGGCTTGTGGACAGACTTGAACAAATTCTTATTCCGCGCTTCAGAACAGGACACAATAGATTACGCAACCACATGTATACAAAATTCAAGATTGGTGAATCAACACATGCACATGTGGATTGGCACCGCAGACAGCACATCACATATTTCAAGACTGCCCAAAATATGACATATCTAGGCAAACCTTCTGGCCTAGAGAAACAACAATGGAAGATAAACTCTATGAACCACTGAGTGAACTAAACAATACAGTGAAATTCGTACCAGAGACAATACCGCAGTTATAGATACATTTCACACGAACGAAAGAAGAAGAAGAAGAAGACTTTATTGAGTCTCGGAAAGTCATCTCGAAGCTGCAGTGACCGCCTCCACTTCCATTCTCATGTTGATTGTCGATCTAAACGTACCCTACTTTGCTGTGCCATGCAACTGGCTATGCAATGTCAGGCACAGATTTGTATTTCACTTACGACAGATTAAAATTGTTTGCTTTGCAAGGATTAGAACCAGAATCTTCTTATTTAGAAAGCGGTATCCAACCACCGAGCCACTCACTCGTCCTTGAACACGATAAACATCTGTCTAACACGGGAGATTAACTCCGCGCCAACTATCCCGAAGTGTTGTGACAAAGCTAGAATTCATGCGCTTCATTAACAACATGTGCCAAATCAACGCTTGTAAACTGAGACATGAACAATCTATAATTGTGTGCTTAATGCTCTGAAGGAAGCCCTGAATTGACCAGTTCGTGGGAGTTTTAATTAACCAAACGACACTTAATCCGCCATTTTCAAAGGACACTAACTATAAACCTGGATTGGAAAAGAAAAGGAATATATGTATATTGTTACTGTGAGCTTTCCACAATTGGCGTGAGTGAGGAAAACCGTTTATTAATGTTTGCACAAATAATAAGCACACTGCAGCTGGAATGCTAACTCTTGCGGCAGCTGTTTGAGCCAGCCTGAGATTAACTTAAGAGGCCTGGGGCTCTCTCTGGTGGTGTCGGGGGAAGATTAAAACGGCCTGTTCTATTTCTTGCGCCGTCAGAAACGCTCTCGCCAATAATTGTCTGAAAATCTACTCCAAACTGAATACAAAAATATTATTGTTCTCAACAGTGCTGCGTGATGTCCCTCGGTTGTTACTGCGGGATTACTCTTTGGTGTCGGACCGGGGTATCTGCAGTGTCGCTACGGGAAGAGAATTAAGGCAAATTATTTATTGATCTGTCATCGACAGCAGCTGATTACAAAAGCGACATAAGAGCTACTTTTCTCTTCAAATATTTGGTTCTAATTTCGTTGTTTACATATAAGATTGAGATTGTCGTGGCAGAGTCGCCGATGTGGAGCTCATGGAGAGAACTAGACGAATATCAGTGAACCGAGAGTTGGAGAATCGACGCTAGCGCTAGAAAGGACATACGCTGAGAAAGCCTGGGAATAACATAACTAGGAAGGCTTTTGTCTGGCATTATCATGGCAAAAGAAATAGAGAACTATCTAAAAAAAAAAAAAACACACACACACACACGGAAAAGAGAACTACATGGTGTATTTTTAATGACTGTACCTGTTTGAAAATATTGCCGGTCCAAGTTTTGTATTTACCTATTATGTTGCATGAACTTTACAGAGGGTGGAAACAAAACTTGGACCGGAAATATTTTCAAACATTGCAATCATTAAAAATACACACTATAGAAACCGAAATTATTATTTTTTTAAACGTTCACTCGCTATGAACTCAAGCGTAGTCCTACACGTCCTGCTACTTCTAGTGCACTGGACAAATGTTTGCGTGTGGATTAGTCCCGCGGCACCAGGCGACCCACTCCGACTTCTGAGGTACTTGTCACTTACGTCCGCAAGTCAAGGGCGAGAAGTCAATATGTTAGTCCAACTAACCGTGTAGGGGTTGAACCCGCTACCTCTGCATCAGTACACCGGATGTTTAAGAACGATCGCTTTTATCCACTCGGCCATGCAGACCTCAGTAGTATACAATGTGCAAATCGGGTAGGATTTGGAGGAGCCTCCTCAAATGACCTTGACCTCGGTTGATTTTCACTCCTCCTCGGTCATATAGTTGGGTAAGGGGTAAGGGGTGGTATCTAGGTCATATCTAAGGGCGATAATTCTAAGATTTTATGTTTCTAAGGGCAGATAACTATTGAGTGGGTGTATAAAAATTTTAATTAATTATTAAAAAATAAAATAAAATAAATAAAAATAAAAATAAATAACGACGGGGTGCGGGGTGGTGGCGAGGGGGTGGGCGCGTGGGGTGAGACTAGGCGGTTCGGGCTTAAACACTATCAGGTATATAATAATTTTTATTAAATCATGTATAAACAATACAATGCATATTAAATAAGTAGCGGCATAGTGGAACATTCTGGAACGTAGTACCGGGGAGTTATACGTCGGCAAGTGTGGGAAAATCTCCGACGGGTGTGACGGTGGTCGGTTCATAACAGACGTGGAGGGGGTGCATACGGAAAAGTCATTAAGTAAAGGGTTGTAAAAACGTGGGTGAGTGGTGTGTTAAAATATTTTGAACTGTTAGCGCATTGGTGGTGTACAATAGTACGAATAGAAGGAATAGGTGCGGTGGGGATAGTAGTGGGTATGGGTTAGTGAAATTAGTTGATAAGGGTGG
Source organism: Cepaea nemoralis (assembly GCA_014155875.1). Taxonomy (NCBI): domain Eukaryota; kingdom Metazoa; phylum Mollusca; class Gastropoda; order Stylommatophora; family Helicidae; genus Cepaea; species Cepaea nemoralis. The sequence continues at coordinate 63,464 of JACEFZ010016653.1, forward strand.
TTATTAGTGCTATGTAGATGTTCATAGTAGCTTATTCACTAACATAACACGTGTTACAAATGAAACCTTGAAAGCTAAAGATCGCTGATTGTAATGGATATAGTGTAGTATCATTCGGTGGTAAGGGGTGGGTACCAGGTATTAGTGGTCAAGTAGTGGTCAAGTAGTGGTCAAGTGGTGGTCAAGTGAGGAAATTTTATGGGAAAGTGGTTATAATGATAGGGTGATGCTTAAAGGGTGGTAAATTAGTGGTCAAGCAGTGGTCAAGTGGTAGTCAAGTGAGGAAATTTTAGGGAAAAGTAGTTGTAATGGTATGGTGATGGTTAAAGGATGGTAAATTAGTGGTAAATTAGTGGTCAAGCAAGGAAAATTTTAGGGAAAAGTGGTTATAATGATATGATGATGATTAAAGGGTGGTAAATTAGTGGTCAAGTAGTGGTCAACCAATGGTCAAGTAGTGGTCAAGTGAGGAAATTTTAGGGAAAGTGGTTATAATGATATGGTGATGATTAAAGGGTGGTAAATTAGTGGTCAAGTAGTGGTCAGCCAATGGTCAAGTAGTGGTCAAGTGGTCGAGTGACCACTTAAATTGTAGATGACGATGTCCCTAAGCTTATGGTAGTGGTTAAAGTGATCGATGACATGGTCAAGTAGCGGTCAACCAGTGGTCAAGTGGTCGAATGAACACTTAAAAGGTAGAGAAAAGTACGTATATTGAAACGGTGATGGTAAAATGGTCGACAACGTGGTCAAGCAGTGGTCAAGTAGTGCTCAACCAGTGGTCAACCGCTCAAGTGAGAAAATTGTAGGGTATGGTACGTGTAGTGAAACAGAGATGAATAAATTAAGTAGTGACGTTGTCAAGTAGTGATCAAGTAGCGGGCAAGTACTGGTCAAATGGTCGAGTGACCACTTAAATTGTAAGGGAAAGTACATGTAGTGAACCTGTGTTGGTTAAAGTGATCGATGACGTGCTCAAGTAGTGGCCAAGTAGTGGTAAATGGTCGAATGACTACTTAAATTGTCGGTGAAAGTAGGTATGGTGACATGGTGATGATCAAGAGTTGGTCAAGTGGTGCTCAAATAGTGGTCAAGTAGTGGTCAAGTAGTCGAATGACCACTTAAATTGTAAGGGAAAGTACATGTAGTGAACCTGTGTTGGTTAAAGTGATCGATGACGTGCTCAAGTAGTGGCCAAGTAGTGGTAAATGGTCGAATGACTACTTAAATTGTCGGTGAAAGTAGGTATGGTGACATGGTGATGATCAAGAGTTGGTCAAGTGGTGCTCAAATAGTGGTCAAGTAGTGGTCAAGTAGTCGAATGACCACTTAAATTATAGGGTATGGTACGTGTAGTGAAACGGTGATGGTAAAATAAGTAAGGACATAGTCAAATAGTGGTCAAGTACTGGTGAAGTAGTGAGCAAGTGGTCGAAGGATCACTTAAATTGTAGGGTATGGTATGTGTAGTGACATGATGATGGTTAAAGTGATCGATGAAATGATCAAGACGTTATGCCGACTGCTAAGTTCAGAAAGTAATGTCCTTACTAGCGGCAATTTCCCTGACAGAATCGCCTCGAGCACTGATTTTGTATTGATCAATAGCACCTAGTGGTACAGTCAACACACATGGACAATAGTTACATCTGGTCAAAGATGGCGTTGCACCCTATCACACATGGGTAATTGCTACAACCAAACTACGTCTCATTCACTAAAACTGGTCAAATATGGTGTCACATCCGGTCACAGGGGTAATGGGACATCTGAGACATGTGGTTAAGAGGGAAACTATAGAAAAAGGGTGTCCTATCGGTTGTCGAGTCAGGGAACCTAACGTATGATGATCACTGTGTATAGGAGTGAATACACTGCATCATCACCACTGCATCCGAAGGGTAAAAGGGTCACCCCCTTCTCTCTCTCTTTTCTATAACCGTGTAGTCCTAGTGTTATCCGGTTACACCAAAGGACACCCGAGCATCAACACAACAAACTGCCCCGATTCAACCTTAGGCAATGCACGTAACATGACAGGTCACATGTCCACCGTCATAATCAGCGACGTTATCACGTATCAAATTAGATAGCCACACTTTCATTTCCTTTCTATGTGTCCATAGTGTCTTTACATCTTTCTCCAGAAAACCATTTCCAAGACCAATATATGTTATTTGTCAGTGTACCTGCTCAGTGCCACACTTCACAACCAGACAAAAATACACGTTCTATGTACCACTTCAACCGTCAAATAAGAAAATATGTTAGACAAAATATTAAAATTATTGGTCAAATACAGAAATATATCACCCAAACTTATAAAAAGTAGGAACATATGTTAACCAAATGGAAAATATCTTAGCCAAATAGGAAAATATTTTAGCCAAATAGAAAAAATATTGACCACGTAATGATATATCTTGTCCACACTTATGAAAAGTAGGGAAATTTGTTAGTCAAATGAGAAAAAAGATTGACCAAGTAACGAAATACCCAAACCAAACTTATGAAAAGTACGAAACGTTGTTAAGCAAGTATGAAAATGTATCGACCAAACAGAGAAATATATCACCCAAACTTATAAAAAGTAGGAACATATGTTAACCAAAGGGAAAATACCTTGGCCAAATAGGAAAATTTGTTAGCCAAAGGAGAAAAAAGATTGACCAAGTAACGAAATTCCCCAACCAAACTTATGAAAAGTACGAAACTTTGTTAAGCAAGTATGAAAAGGTATCGACCAAGTAGAGAAATATATCACCTAAACTTATAAAAAGTAGGAACATATGTTAACCAAATGGAAAATAGCTTGGCAAATAGGGAAATTTGTTAGCCAAATGGGGAAAATATTGTCCAAGTAACGAAATATCCCCCAACAAACTTAGGAAAAGTACGAAACTTTGTTAAGCAAGTATGAAAAGGTATCGACCAAGTAGAGAAATATATCACCCAAACTTATAAAAAGTAGGAACATATGTTAACCACAGAGAAAATACCTTGGCCAAATAGGAAAATTTGTTAGCCAAAGGGGGAAAATATTGTCCAAGTGACGAAATACCCTCCAACAAACTTAGGAAAAGTACGAAACGTTGTTAAGCAAGTATGAAAATGTATCGACCAAACAGAGAAATATATCACCCAAACTTATAAAAAGTAGGAACATATGTTAACCAAAGGGAAAATACCTTGGCCAAATAGGAAAATTTGTTAGCCAAAGGAGAAAAAAGATTGACCAAGTAACGAAATTCCCCAACCAAACTTATGAAAAGTACGAAACTTTGTTAAGCAAGTATGAAAAGGTATCGACCAAGTAGAGAAATATATCACCTAAACTTATAAAAAGTAGGAACATATGTTAACCAAATGGAAAATAGCTTGGGCAAATAGGGAAATTTGTTAGCCAAATGGGGAAAATATTGTCCAAGTAACGAAATATCCCCCAACAAACTTAGGAAAAGTACGAAACTTTGTTAAGCAAGTATGAAAAGGTATCGACCAAGTAGAGAAATATATCACCCAAACTTATAAAAAGTAGGAACATATGTTAACCACAGAGAAAATACCTTGGCCAAATAGGAAAATTTGTTAGCCAAAGGGGGAAAATATTGTCCAAGTGACGAAATACCCTCCAACAAACTTAGGAAAAGTACGAAACTTTGTTAAGCAAGTATGAAAAGGTATCGACCAAACAGAGAAATATATCACCTAAACTTATAAAAAGTAAGAACATATGTTAACCAAATGGAAAATATCTTGGCCAAATAGGAAATATTGTTAGCCAAATAGAAAAAATATTGACCACGTAACGATATATCTTGTCCACACTTATGAAAAGTAGGAAAATTTGTTAGCCAAATGGGGAAAATATTGTCCAAGTAACGAAATATCCCCCAACAAACTTAGGAAAAGTACGAAACTTTGTTAAGCAAGTATGAAAAGGTATCGACCAAGTAGAGAAATATATCACCCAAACTTATAAAAAGTAGGAACATATGTTAACCACAGAGAAAATACCTTGGCCAAATAGGAAAATTTGTTAGCCAAATGGGGAAAATATTGTCCAAGTGACGAAATACCCCCCCCCCCCCAACAAACTTAGGAAAAGTACGAAACTTTGTTAAGCAAGTATGAAAAGGTATCGACCAAACAGAGAAATATATCACCCTAAACTTATAAAAAGTAGGAACATATGTTAACCAAATGGAAAATATCTTGGCCAAATAGGAAATATTGTTAGCCAAATAGAAAAAATATTGACCACGTAACGATATATCTTGTCCACACTTATGAAAAGTAGGGAAATTTGTTAGTCAAATGAGGAAAATATTGACCACGTAACGAAATACCCCCCAAAAAACTTAGGAAAAGTACGAAACTTTGTTAAGCAAGTATGAAAAGGTATCGGCCAAACAGAGAAATATATCACCCAAACTTATAAAAAGTAGGAACATATGTTAACCAAATGGAAAATATCTTGGTCAAATAGGAAAATTTGTTAGCCAAATAGAAAAAAATATTGACCACGTAACGATATATCTTGTCCACACTTATGAAAAGTAGGCAAATTTGTTAGTCAAATGGGGAAAATATTGACCACGTAACGAAATACCCCCCAACAAACTTAGGAAAAGTACGAAACTTTGTTAAGCAAGTATGAAAAGGTATCGGCCAAACAGAGAAATATAACACCCAAACTTATGAAAAGTAGGAAACTTTGTTAGCCAAAGTGAAAAAACCTAGGTCAAGTAAGAAAATTCTGATAACCAAGCTCAGAAAAAAAAGGAAAAAAAAAAAGGAAATAAAAATATAACTTCTGTAGTCTTGGTCGACTTACTTTTCCATACCTATTTCTTAGACTGGCTGACAGCCTTTCTTTGTTTTTTATCACTTTGGACGACAAGTTTATAAGTTTGATTGATATATGTCTGTACTTGGTCAATATGTTTTCCTATTTGGTTATTTTTATAAGTTTGGATTTATAACTTTAGTCAGCCTTTTAGTTGTGTTGGGTACTATTTTTTCCTAGATTTTTATAAGTTTGGTCGAGATATTTCTGTATTTGGTCTAACTTTTTCCCCTTTGGCCGACAATTTTCCTACTTTTTATACGTTGGGGCGAGCTATTTCTCTCTTTGAGTGATATTTTTCACATTTGGTTATCAAGGCTTCCTACTTTTCATAAGTTTGAATGATATATTTCATTACTTGTTCAATATTATTCTTCTTTGACTATTACATTTTCCTAGTTGTTTAATAGCTTTCCCGTTTGAATAACAATTTTCCTACGTTTTATAAGTTTGGTTGAGCAATTTCTGTATTTGGCCGACACTTTTCACATTTGGCTATCAGAATTTTCTTACTTGACCTAGGTTTTTTCACTTTGGCTAACAAAGTTTCCTACTTTTCATAAGTTTGGGTGTTATATTTCTCTGTTTGGCCGATACCTTTTCATACTTGCTTAACAAAGTTTCGTACTTTTCCTAAGTTTGTTGGGGGGTATTTCGTTACGTGGTCAATATTTTCCCCATTTGACTAACAAATTTCCCTACTTTTCATAAGTGTGGACAAGATACATCGTTACGTGGTCAATATTTTTTCTATTTGGCTAACAAATTTTCCTATTTGGCCAAGATATTTTCCATTTGGTTAACATATGTTCCTACTTTTTATAAGTTTGGGTGATATATTTCTCTGTTTGGCCGATACCTTTTCATACTTGCTTAACAAAGTTTCGTACTTTTCCTAAGTTTTTTGGGGGGTATTTCGTTACGTGGTCAATATTTTCCTCATTTGACTAACAAATTTCCCTACTTTTCATAAGTGTGGACAAGATATATCGTTACGTGGTCAATATTTTTTCTATTTGGCTAACAATATTTCCTATTTGGCCAAGATATTTTCCATTTGGTTAACATATGTTCTTACTTTTTATAAGTTTGGGTGATATATTTCTCTGTTTGGTCGATACCTTTTCATACTTGCTTAACAAAGTTTCGTACTTTTCCTAAGTTTGTTGGGGGGATATTTCGTTCACTTGGACAATATTTTCCCCATTTGGCTAACAAATTTTCCTATTTGGCCAAGGTATTTTCTCTGTGGTTAACATATGTTCCTACTTTTTATAAGTTTAGGGTGATATATTTCTCTACTTGGTCGATACCTTTTCATACTTGCTTAACAAAGTTTCGTACTTTTCCTAAGTTTGTTGGGGGATATTTCGTTACTTGGACAATATTTTCCCCATTTGGCTAACAAATTTCCCTATTTTCCCAAGCTATTTTCCATTTGGTTAACATATGTTCCTACTTTTTATAAGTTTAGGTGATATATTTCTCTACTTGGTCGATACCTTTTCATACTTGCTTAACAAAGTTTCGTACTTTTCATAAGTTTGGTTGGGGAATTTCGTTACTTGGTCAATCTTTTTTCTCCTTTGGCTAACAAATTTTCCTATTTGGCCAAGGTATTTTCCCTTTGGTTAACATATGTTCCTACTTTTTATAAGTTTGGGTGATATATTTCTCTGTTTGGTCGATACATTTTCATACTTGCTTAACAACGTTTCGTACTTTTCATAAGTTTGGTTTGGGTATTTCGTTACTTGGTCAATCTTTTTTCTCATTTGACTAACAAATTTCCCTACTTTTCATAAGTGTGGACAAGATATATCATTACGTGGTCAATATTTTTTCTATTTGGCTAACAAATTTTCCTATTTGGCTAAGATATTTTCCATTTGGTTAACATATGTTCCTACTTTTTATAAGTTTGGGTGATATATTTCTGTATTTGACCAATAATTTTAATATTTTGTCTAACATATTTTCTTATTTGACGGTTGAAGTGGTACATAGAACGTGTATTTTTGTCTGGTTGTGAAGTGTGGCACTGAGCAGGTACACTGACAAATAACATATATTGGTCTTGGAAATGGTTTTCTGGAGAAAGATGTAAAGACACTATGGACACATAGAAAGGAAATGAAAGTGTGGCTATCTAATTTGATACGTGATAACGTCGCTGATTATGACGGTGGACATGTGACCTGTCATGTTACGTGCATTGCCTAAGGTTGAATCGGGGCAGTTTGTTGTGTTGATGCTCGGGTGTCCTTTGGTGTAACCGGATAACACTAGGACTACACGGTTATAGAAAAGAGAGAGAGAAGGGGGTGACCCTTTTACCCTTCGGATGCAGTGGTGATGATGCAGTGTATTCACTCCTATACACAGTGATCATCATACGTTAGGTTCCCTGACTCGACAACCGATAGGACACCCTTTTTCTATAGTTTCCCTCTTAACCACGTGTCTCAGATGTCCCATTACCCCTGTGACCGGATGTGACACCATATTTGACCAGTTTTAGTGAATGAGACGTAGTTTGGTTGTAGCAATTACCCATGTGTGATAGGGTGCAACGCCATCTTTGACCAGATGTAACTATTGTCCATGTGTGTTGACTGTACCACTAGGTGCTATTGATCAATACAAAATCAGTGCTCGAGGCGATTCTGTCAGGGAAATTGCCGCTAGTAAGGACATTACTTTCTGAACTTAGCAGTCGGCATAACGTCTTGATCATTTCATCGATCACTTTAACCATCATCATGTCACTACACATACCATACCCTACAATTTAAGTGATCCTTCGACCACTTGCTCACTACTTCACCAGTACTTGACCACTATTTGACTATGTCCTTACTTATTTTACCATCACCGTTTCACTACACGTACCATACCCTATAATTTAAGTGGTCATTCGACTACTTGACCACTACTTGACCACTATTTGAGCACCACTTGACCAACTCTTGATCATCACCATGTCACCATACCTACTTTCACCGACAATTTAAGTAGTCATTCGACCATTTACCACTACTTGGCCACTACTTGAGCACGTCATCGATCACTTTAACCAACACAGGTTCACTACATGTACTTTCCCTTACAATTTAAGTGGTCATTCGACTACTTGACCACTACTTGACCACTATTTGAGCACCACTTGACCAACTCTTGATCATCACCATGTCACCATACCTACTTTCACCGACAATTTAAGTAGTCATTCGACCATTTACCACTACTTGGCCACTACTTGAGCACGTCATCGATCACTTTAACCAACACAGGTTCACTACATGTACTTTCCCTTACAATTTAAGTGGTCACTCGACCATTTGACCAGTACTTGCCCGCTACTTGATCACTACTTGACAACGTCACTACTTAATTTATTCATCTCTGTTTCACTACACGTACCATACCCTACAATTTTCTCACTTGAGCGGTTGACCACTGGTTGAGCACTACTTGACCACTGCTTGACCACGTTGTCGACCATTTTACCATCACCGTTTCAATATACGTACTTTTCTCTACCTTTTAAGTGTTCATTCGACCACTTGACCACTGGTTGACCGCTACTTGACCATGTCATCGATCACTTTAACCACTACCATAATCTTAGGGACATCGTCATCTACAATTTAAGTGGTCACTCGACCACTTGACCACTACTTGACCATTGGCTGACCACTACTTGACCACTAATTTACCACCCTTTAATCATCACCATATCATTATAACCACTTTCCCTAAAATTTCCTCACTTGACCACTACTTGACCATTGGTTGACCACTACTTGACCACTAATTTACCACCCTTTAATCATCACCATATCATTATAACCACTTTTCCCTAAAATTTTCCTTACTTGACCACTGCTTGACCACTAATTTACCACTAATTTACCATCCTTTAACCATCACCATATCATTACAACTACTTTTCCCTAAAATTTCCTCACTTGACTACCACTTGACCACCACTTGACCATTGCTTGACCACTAATTTACCACCCTTTAAGCATCACCCTATCATTATAACCACTTTTCCCTAAAATTTCCTCACTTGACCACCACTTGACCACTACTTGACCATCTGTTGACCGCTAATACCTGGTACCCACCCCTTACCACCGAATGATACTACACTATATCCATTACAATCAGCGATCTTTAGCTTTCAATGTTTCATTTGTAACACGTGTTATGTTAGTGAATAAGCTACTATGAACATCTACATAGCACTAATAACCACCCTTATCAACTAATTTCACTAACCCATACCCACTACTATCCCCACCGCACCTATTCCTTCTATTCGTACTATTGTACACCACCAATGCGCTAACAGTTCAAAATATTTTAACACACCACTCACCCACGTTTTTACAACCCTTTACTTAATGACTTTTCCGTATGCACCCCCTCCACGTCTGTTATGAACCGACCACCGTCACACCCGCCGGAGATTTTCCCACACTTGCCGACGTATAACTCCCCGGTACTACGTTCCAGAATTTTCCACTATGCCGCTACTTATTTAATATGCATTGTATTGTTTATACATGATTTAATAAAAATTATTATATACCTGATAGTGTTTAAGCCCGAACCGCCTAGTCTCACCCCACGCGCCCACCCCCTCGCCACCACCCCGCACCCCGTCGTTATTTATTTTTATTTTTATTTATTTTATTTTATTTTTAATAATTAATTAAAATTTTTATACACCCACTCAATAGTTATCTGCCCTTAGAAACATAAAATCTTAGAATTATCGCCCTTAGATATGACCTAGATACCACCCCTTACCCCTTACCCAACTATATGACCGAGGAGGAGTGAAAATCAACCGAGGTCAAGGTCATTTGAGGAGGCTCCTCCAAATCCTACCCGATTTGCACATTGTATACTACTGACCTCTATTCAAATGAAACATATAGGGAGGACATGGACAGATCTGCATTGGGTAGCTAAAGGTTAGAGGACTTGCAGTGAGTTGATTGAGGGCCGATACCTCAGTCGGGGTTAACAGGTGGCAGGAGCAGAAGTAGACTGTGAGAGTGTCAGTCACAGGGTGACTGTAGGTGGTATTGGACAACACTCTGGGCAGTGCGGGCGATTTGGAAGCGCCTTGTGTTGGTTTCCATGCAATGGTATGAGTGCCGGTCGTTCAGAAAGAAATCGCAAACTACTGAACGTAAACTTGCCTAGGAATCACAAACAGCCAACAAATGCTGGGGTTGACTGCTACGTTATGTCAAGGATATGCAACCACAACACATTCGACAATGCCACGATTAAAAACAATAATTATCATACATTTAACTGTCAATGATGATGCGGTCTAGTATCATCGATTGGAGTGCCAATCCATTTCTGTGTACTTGTTTATGTCCCGTCGCAGTGGCCGCAATGCTTGCTTGCTTGCTTGCTTGCTTGCGTTCGTTAGCTGTGAACTCCAGCGTGAAGTCCTGTATGTCGGATGAAGACATCCTGTTGTCCAACATCAGTGTGATGTCATACCGGACCTGAGGTTTGCATGAGTATCCGCTGTCCCATGTCTGGCTTATTGGTGTGCAGACTGGTGGTTCCTCGCCGTGTAGGCAGATACTCTCCGACTTCAGAAGAATCAGCGATCCTACTACGTTAGCCAGGACCCCGAAGGGACCTGTTGCCCAGGTCGCACGACCAGGACGTGTTAGTAGGTCTTGGCCAGTATAGAACCTGGCCCTGGTGCCTTGGAAACACCTCTGCGTCCCAGTGGCCGCAATGGTTTCCAACAAATGCTATTTCTGTGTGTAACTATTTTTCCAACAACTGATATTTCAGTGTACAACTGTTTTTCTAACAACTGATATTTCAGTGTATAACTATTCTGCCAACAACTGCTATTTCAGTGTATAACTATTTTCCCAACAACTGATATTTCTGTTTTTAACTATTTTCAATAGAAACTGTCGGTTCTTAATTCGGGTTTTTAAAATATGTTAATTGTTGTTCGTTTCCCTTCATCCTGCCTCTGTGCCTCTCCATCGTCCCTAGTCCTCTTATTTCCCATTTAAAAAAAAAGTCCTAAAAGTCTAGAGGGTCGACTTCATTGCACCTGGTTTTATCCCAGACAGCTCGGTCTATTTCTGTGGGGCGACATGACGAAAGCTTCGCACAAAGCACGAACTCCGTAGCTCCTGCGACGACCTCCAGGAGACTCCGAGAAAAATGAACTCGTGAACCGAAAGACATAGCCCGGAATCGAACCCACAACTTTCAGAGAGCAAGGCAGACGACTTGACTACTTCGCCACGGAGATTCCCTAAGTGAGCAAAAGACTGGTCATCTTGTCCTCAGTGTACTTGGTTAATTTCCCATTACCTGCCATCTCTTGGTGTCTTCTCTGTGTCCAGCCATGCCTTCTCCATCACCCCACTTCATCAAGATGGTTAAAGACGCGGTCGGTGATTGGACTTCCCTGCACCAGTCACTCTGACTCAATGCGCACAACATTTCCTCCAACTCTACTGCTTCTGGTGTGCAACAAAAAGAGTGTTTAGGCTTCTTTTTTCTTGTGTTAGTAATATGACCTTTAAATGACGTCACGAAGGTCAGCATGGCCGAATTGATAAGAACGCGTTTTCTTAAACATCCGGTGTGCTGATGTCGAGGTAAGAAGTTCAACCCCTACACCGGACAGCTGGACTAAAATGTTGACCTATCGTCCTTGACTTGGGGACATATATTACAAGTACCTCTGAAGTCAGAGTGGGTTCACGTGATGGCGACGGACACTGTTAATAGGGAAAATGAATCAGCACGCAAAATTCAGTAGACGCAGTGTATATGGACTACGCTTAAGTTCAAACCGAGCGAGTGAAAAAAAAAATGACGTCGCAATCAACCACAACATTTATTGGCTTTCAGTTAAATATGCCGGACTAGGGGAAATACTTGTGACGCCTTGGTGAGAGTTTGTTGTTCTGGCTAAGGATTACTGACGTATTTTTCTCACTTTGGACGTGTTTTTTGTTTATTTGTTTTTTTGTCGCTCGCTTTGAACCCAGGCGTAGTCCATACACACTATTTGTAGTAGTGACGGACTGAATTTTGCGTGTGGGTTAGCTATCCCTATTAACAGTGTCCCTCGCCTTCAAGCGAACCCTTCTGACATTAAGGGGTACGTGTAATTAACGTCCCCAAGTCAAGGATGACAGATCACCATTTTAGTCCAGCTGTCCGGTGTATGGGGTTGAACCGCTTACCTCGGCAGCATCATGGACGTGTAGTACAACGTTCCTTTGTCCAACTACTGAGCTTAGTGCTTGGTGCGTCACTGTGAGCTATGGATTTCACGTGGAATACTTTTCATTTGACCGCGGTGGTTTGTATTGTGAAATGCATGTTCAGAAAAATGGCGGATGGCCGGCTGCTGAACTAAGTAGTTTGCCTTATGCAGTAATGTTTATGCAGCTGCTGGTTTTTCTAGTGACTGTTGCTTCCATCGTATGTGAACTGTAATTTTAGTGGCTGACTGTTGTGTTAGCATTATGATACCGACCTCAGATACGCATATGTGTGCATGCTATTGATTTTTTTCCAAACAGATATCTGTTTCACATTTAACACGCGACAGTGAGGAGCATTTTGTGTGATATTCGCTCGCACAGCAACGGAGCATTATGGGGTGACCCGTTGCCATGAAGTTGGAACTGCAACTAATAACTAATTTATTAGCTGTTTGCAATTTTCAAGGCATTTCAGATTCAGTAGTTTGCCATTGCTTTCCGTACGCCCGGCGAAAATACTTTTTTAAAAATCATCGAAAAGCGATCTGCTCCCAAAGCCCATGAGACTTACTTAGAACCCGGAAGCTGTGCTCACTATCCCTAAGCACGGACGCCGAGTGTATCACGTGATATGCATACCATCCAATAAAAAGCAAGCGTAAGAAGTGATGACTGCCTGAACCCCCAATAAGGTAACACAAAATTGACGTGGACGAAGAGTGACCTCGCTCGCGCTTAAACTTTCTCTGGTGACCGAGGTAGATGGTTCGCTCACCACGCCGATCCGTTAGAATTAAATGTTGACTGCTCGTCCTTGACCTGGTGACATTAATTATAAGTACCTCGGAAGTGGGAGTGGGTTCGCCTGATGATAGGAGACACTGGTAATCGGGAAAGCTACCCCACACGCATACATTAACCCAGTGTACTACAGAGTCGGAACAACTACTAGAAGTACAGGGCGTAGTTGTAAAGACTGTGCAGTGTTTGAAAATATTGCCGGTCCAAGTTTTGTATTGACATATTATGTTGCATGAACTTTACAGAGAGTGAATACATAACTTGGACCGGCAATATTTTCAAACACTGCACAGTCATTAAAAATACAACCTACTATAGTAGCACATGTGTAGACTACGCTGAGTCAGGACCATACTAAATAGAGCCTGGTTAGTTCAGGGTGGGCCACTCTCTGAACATCATCCTTTTAGGGTTCTCATTCTCTACCCCTCCACTCCACTCCAATTGTAATATGTCGCTGAAAGCTCTGTCGGGAATTCCCATTTGCTGTACACGTATAGTAGATATTCTTTCTCTTCTTCGTTCCTTTCTCAGGGTAAGTGTGTCACATCAAGCTATGCAACTCACAGGTCTGTGCGTGCGACGTGCATTTGTGTACAGTTCGCTTGCTCTGGGCAGATTCCACCCAAAGTAAGGGGTTCTATCTACTTGTGGAGAGATTTTCTCACTTAACAATTTTGCCATGAACATCGCCTTATGGTCTTCTCTTTGCGATTTTCAACTACCGTGAAATCGCAAACGTGCTCAACTTGCAAACGGGATCTCCTGTTTTCGCCCTTTTCCAAGAAGTCTAGATATTTCTGATCTATCTGCTCCATGGAACAAGAGGACAATAAACCATGGCAACAATCCCAGCCACATGCTGTGATCGAACACATACCTTGTGAGTCTGAGGCTGTCAGCGTAAACTCAAGCCGAGACTTCTATGCGCCGAATAGTACCGGTGTATTTAATTATACATTAGGTCAAATGTAGCCTTCTTCTTCATCACCCAATGTGCCATAGGCCGTCAACCAGCTCACGCCGAGGAGTACCGGAGTGTTCTACTGTTTGAAGGAGCCAGTTTAATGCCACCCCTCCTTAGTCGTATCTTACGACATGCATGACACTGTTGGTAGCTTCCATTGTGAGCCTTGGTAACACACATGTATGACATTGTTCTTAGCTTCTATTGTGTCCTTGGACTGTTGTTAGCTTTCATTGTGAGCCTTAGTAGCACACATGTATGGCACAGTTCTTAGTTTCTATTGTGAGCCTTAGTAACACTCGTGTATGGCACAGTTCTTAGTTTCTATTGTGAGCCTTAGTAACACTCGTGTATGGCACAGTTCTTAGCTTCTATTGTGAGCCTTAGTAACACTCGTGTATGGCACAGTTCTTAGCTTCTATTGAGAGCCTTAGTTACACACATGTATGGCACAGTTCTTAGCTTCTATTGAGAGCCTTAGTTACACACATGTATGGCACAGTTCTTAGCTTCTATTGAGAGCCTTAGTTACACACATGTATGGCACAGTTCTTAGCTTCTATTGAGAGCCTTAGTAACACACATGTATGGCACAGTTCTTAGCTTCTATTGTGAGCCTGTACACATGTATGGCACAGTTCTTAGCTTCTATTGAGAGCCTTAGTAACACACAGGTATGGCACAGTTCTTAGCTTCTATTGAGAGCCTTAGTAACACACATGTATGGCACAGTTCTTAGCTTCTATTGAGAGCCTTAGTTACACACATGTATGGCACAGTTCTTAGCTTCTATTGAGAGCCTTAGTAACACACATGTATGGCACAGTTCTTAGCTTCTATTGAGAGCCTGTACACATGTATGGCACTATTCTTAGCTTCTATTGTGAGCCCTGGACACGTGTATGGCACTGTTCTTAGCTTCTATTGTGAGCCCTGGACACATGCAGTCAACTGTGATAACGTTATGGGACAGCCTCAAGAAAACACTGCTAAAACGTGTCTAACCAGTATCTCATCTCATATCATCTCATTTTGTTCCTCTTGTACCTTGCGGTGTCGAGGTGAAGCATAAACAGCAGGACAGTGACCGTTTATGGGCTTCATATATCGAGATTCCCATAGACTCTGTTATTCCTTCTGTCCATCGTTTACATGTTCGGTCTCTTTTTCCGGTTCCGTTTGGTCTGTACATCATTGCTTGTTGTGATATACTGTTATTTGGTAGCCTTGTTATATGGCCAAACCATTTAACTTGATGTTTTCTGATGAAATCTAGCGCTGTTATAATCCCCACTTTAGTCCTGATTTTTCATTTCTAATTTTCTCTCTTAATCGTACATTGAGTATTATTCTCATAAATCTCATTTCCGTTGTTGTAATTGTTCTAACCAGTATGCAAAGCGAAAGTTCATAGCATTATTCTTCGAAGTTTGCTGACAGAGACTAATCACCTACGTACTTGCCCAGAGAGCACTGACATTGATTCTATTTACGTACAACCCACATGGACCTTATTTTGTCCTTTTCAACAAGAACATAATAAGCAAAATATGAAGAAAACCTTGTTGCTACAAGTACATTCGATATGAAAACTAAAAGCAATTTAATTTCACCACGGGTTTAAATAATAGGAAACAAAATACCCAAAGCAAATAGAGGGAAATGTACTCTACTCCAGGGAGAAGCTGATTATATCAAAAAGTAGATATAAATAATTGTTGGATCACACGGTCACCAGCTGATTAATCTTCTTCTGTAGACCATGGGGTGTCAGAATTTATCCCAAACAATAACTACTGGCTAATCTCCATTGATTAGCTTACGGTGGTAATCGCTTTCCAGCGCTAGCTAAATCTTACATTCTTTTCTAGATTCTTGGTTTTACTCATGTCGCCTAAAGGGAGGTAAAAAGTTGGTTTTCAGACAGATGAAAAGGTCAAAGGGAGAGTACCTGGTAAAGTTTTGTTGATTTCTGTGTTTAGTAGATGTTAGAGAATGTTGAGGGAATTCTGGTGCCAACAGAGTAATATGTTGAGAGTGACATATATATTAAGTCATACTAGAAAAGTGTAGTTGACATATGGTGCCAGCCCTAACTTTAATAGTCCAATTGGCACTCTATGAGTCATGTTGTCAATAACATACCGGCCAACATTTATGTTTTTAATGTTGCATATGCCTTACAGGACGTTGCAGTCAACACCAGCATTTTTCAGCTGCTGTTGATGTACTAGGCAAGATTACGGCCCGTAGTTTGGCCTTGCTTTCTGAGCAACCGACTCACATACCCCAGTAAGTTACCAGCGCGGTGCGAACCGCTGCCGATTCTCGCGCAGCTGCGTTACTCACGAGAATATACGGGATTAAGGAGAAAGATGTTAACACCTACGCCAAGATATTTCCAGGTAGCCGGCTCCCTGGTCTAGGGTTACACGACTTTCTCCGTAATCCCGTATACTCTCGTGAGTAACGTGACGTTGCGTGAGAATCGGTAGCGTGTCTCTCAGCGTCGGTAACTTACAGGGTATGTGAACCGGTCGCTCAGAAATCAATGGCAAACTACTGAGCGTAATCTTGCCAAGAAATCAACAATCAGCTGAAAGATACTGATGTTGACAACGAGGTCCTGTAAAGGATATGCAAACCCAAACAAAATATTAAATTGTGTCGACAAGATGGTCCCAGTTAATTGTAATCCATGACTACTGGGTCGGCACCGGCCTCCGTGGCGAAGGCGTTACAGACGCGATTCGTAATCCCGTATACCCGGGTTCGAAACACAGCGGTGCTGGTTTTTTTTCGAAAAAAGATATAGGTGCCGGTCGTTCAGAAAGCAATGGCAAACTACTGAAAGTACAACTTGGCCAGGAATCACGAACAGCCAAAATGCTGGGGTTGATTGCGACGTCCTGTGAAGGACATGCAACTAAAAATTTGGGTCGGCAACGTACGTGCTAACGATCTCGCTACCGTAACTTCACAAGGTGAAAGGGGAAACAAACAGATTATAGAGTCCTTTCATGGTGATGATGATGACGATGATGATGATGATGATGAAGATGATGTTGTTGTTGTTGTTGTGAATCTTGTCATATTTGATTTATTATTTGGATCCTTTTGCACACATTAAGGCAGCTTGGATATACGGTGCTAGACACATATTTGGATATCATGACACAACCATGTGTGTTTTTAAGCCCCGAGGACACACAATAAAAACAAACACACATACATAACTGACTAGGGTTTCATTCCACGCAATAAAAAAATAATTACTGCAAGGAAAATATGTGAAAATAACTGTCCGACGTTTCGGTAGTCGCCACCTTTGCCAAGAACAAAACAAACACAGATATAAGACAATTAATGTGAATTTTAAAGACAATAAATATAATTGGAATATTTTCAAGGAGGTGATGGACGAGTGCGTGATAACCGCGGATAGCAACAAGACGGAGAGGTGTCAGGTGTGAAATCATTGTTATAGTTGTATAGACCGTCCGGTTCTCGGTAAGTGCTATGGTCAGCACCAAGCCGGTCGTCTTTACCTCCAAAGACATTTACTGGTACCGTTTTAGTCTGGGTCAACCAGTCTATGCCAATCGGATCCATTTCAACGCTGACCGAGTCCATGAACACCAGGCTGACAGGCGAGGGTCTAGCGACTACACCTCCGCGATTGCTATGCGGTTGATTAAGTTAGCTGCATATCCTTTACGGGATGTCACAATTTTACGTTCAGTAGTTTGCCATTACTTTCTAAACGATTGGCACTCATAACACTGGATGAAAACAAGCGCAAGGCAGTCTATATCGCCCGCAGCTGTGATTCCAACGCGGTATGTGGGATTAGGAACTGCGTCCGTCACCCCTTCACCACCGCGCCGCCACGTGTGGATCAGCTTTCTCTATTACCAGTGTCCCTCGCCATCAGGCGAACACACTCCGGCTTCTGAGGTACTTGTAATCTACGTCCCCAAGTCACGGAAAGGTGGCCATTTTAGTCAAACTTACAGGTGCAGTGGTTGGATCTGCAACCTCTGCATAAGCACACCGGAAGTTTAAGAGCGAGCGATCTTATCTATTCGACCATGCTGACCTACTAGGAAAGTATGCATAAAATTTGGTGGAACTGCGGTAAAGCTGTGAAAGTTTAAACAATATATAATGACACAAAGTAGTGCAGCTTTACATAACAGAGTTACGACACATACAGAACGTTGCGGCGGTTAGCCTTCATCAGCAAACAAACACATTCACAAACACAACATACAGTCAAGGAGAACTCCTGTGACTACATTAGAAGGTGATGACAGGACGAGAGGAACAAATGCATGGAAAAATGGAAGCAATGAAGAGAAAATGAGAATTGACAAAATGTTAATTGAAAAGAATGTTAGTCGAAGAAAATGTTTAATAGAACAACTGTTTATAGAGAAAAAAACTGTATACTCACCTCACGTACGGACCTGTGAATGTCTGCGGAAATCTCGGGTGTATTTGTATAATGGTGCTGGATGTTACGGTACAGTGAGCACATAGAAAGAAGGGGGCGGGGTAGGAGGCGTGTAAAATTGACCACGACCCCATTGTGTTGTTGGTCTGGGTGGACTGGTGTGCAGGAACACGCGTACTTACATAGACACACTTCAACAGACAAAATACTAGTGTATGTGGACATGCAAGAAGAGAGAGAGGAGAGAGAGAGAGAGAGAGAGAGAGAGAGAGAGAGAGAGAGAGAGAGAGAGAGACAGACAGACAGAGAGAGACAGAGAGAGATAGAGAGAGGAAAAGTGCCTGCGACCTACTACATGGGGTATATTGTAACCTACGAAATAGTCAGTATGGTTGCTAGTCATACAACGCGCTTCAGGAGCCCCTCGCCCAGTCCTAGAGTTGTTGGGGTTGTGTAAGATCCAACCACTGGCAATGCCTCTCTCTCCCCCTCTCTCCCCCCTTTCGCGCTCTCTCTCTCACTCTCTCTCTCTCCCTCTCTCTCTCCTCTCACATCTGGCTTCTCTGTGCATACCTTCTTCACGTGCATTGCCAGTGGTTGGATCTTACACAACCCCAACAACTCTAGGACTGGGCGAGGGGCTCCTGAAGCGCGTTGTATGACTAGCAACCATACTGACTATTTCGTAGGTTACAATATACCCCATGTGGTAGGTCGCAGGCACTTTTCCTCTCTCTGTCTCTCTCTGTCTCTCTCTGTCTGTCTCTCTCTCTCTCGCTCTCCTCTCTCTCTCTCTCTCTCTCTCTCTCTCTCTCTCTCTCTCTCTCTCTCTCTCTTCTTGCATGTCCACATACACTAGTATTTTGTCTGTTGAAGTGTGTCTATGTAAGTACGCGTGTTCCTGCACACCAGTCCACCCAGACCAACAACACAATGGGGTCGTGGTCAATTTTACACGCCTCCTACCCCGCCCCCTTCTTTCTATGTGCTCACTGTACCGTAACATCCAGCACCATTATACAAATACACCCGAGATTTCCGCAGACATTCACAGGTCCGTACGTGAGGTGAGTATACAGTTTTTTTCTCTATAAACAGTTTTTCTATTAAACATTTTCTTCGACTAACATTCTTTTCAATTAACATTTTGTCAATTCTCATTTTCTCTTCATTGCTTCCATTTTTCCATGCATTTGTTCCTCTCGTCCTGTCATCACCTTCTAATGTAGTCACAGGAGTTCTCCTTGACTGTATGTTGTGTTTGTGAATGTGTTTGTTTGCTGATGAAGGCTAACCGCCGCAACGTTCTGTATGTGTCGTAACTCTGTTATGTAAAGCTGCACTACTTTGTGACCTACTAGGAGGATGATTAACATGGAAAGAGCACGGGGCGTGCTGTGGGAGATAGGAACATTCAGGAATGCTGGAGATGAAGTGGTTGAGGTCCGATACTCTACTTGTAGGGGACTGAGTGGTCTTGGGGTATGGTGTCCGCCTCGAGTGCTGGAGGTCCCGGGTTCAAGCCCCGGTGAGGGCTGGGATTTTTTTCACGTGGACTTCTAGTAATAAAATATCCCCTGGTCTCTGGGTAGTGAGATCGGACGCCCGTGAGTATTGTTGCGCACGTAAGAAAAAATCGCTTGACAGTTGAAAATCGAAAAAGAGTAGCCTAACGACGCTGCCCGGGCAACAATTTTGAGTTAAAAATCTACCCAAAGTATTTCAGGATCCCCGCCGGTGCTACAGAATTCGTGCACTGAGCTGAGATTCTCCTGACTCAGACTTGAGTTAGGGGTAGAACAGAGCACTTATGGATTTCACCCGTGTGCCGTGATGTTGATCCGTCGACTAAACTAAACTAGCTCTACTGGGGGATGAACAGCGCAAAAAGAATAAGACTGCACACCTCATGGGCAATATTTGACACGGAGCACCTTGTACCTTGTGTGCGAATTTCCCCTTCTTCTTGCCTCTTGTGGGCGAGTGCGTCACACCTAGTATTACACCTCACAGGTCTGCGTGTCCGACTTCGACATGCATGTGTGCGATATTTAAGGAATCACAATGAAACAACGTGTTACATACGTATCCAGGTGTAACACGTTTAGATAATTAAGCCGTTGCCCTCTTTGGACAATATTCACCTTCAAATTATTATCCTATTTATGGCTGACTCAGTCACAAGATTATTAATCTGAGCCAGGCGATAGACCCTAATATAACTTCTCTTCTGAGGTTGAACAGGGTATGGGCAATAGTATAAATGGAACAAGTTTATCACTCAGGTTCGCAATAGGAAAAGAAAGAAAGGGTAATTAATAATGCCAGATGACCAATAAAAGTCGGCGTGGTTTCAACGTGGACTTTGATTAATCTACGGTATCGACAAATAAACACAGGCCGAAACAAAGGGGCAACAGTGGTAAAAGTACAATAAACAAACCATGCTTTGTTCAACTTTAACACAAGTTGGATTCACTCGTTAGCATTGTATGACGCAAGACTGACTCCACGAGGAAAGAGGCCAATGCGTGAACAATCGTAATTTGTAATGTAAACAATGAGAAGATGAATAGAACTTACAAGTACACTGATTGTGTTGGTCTGATGTTTGCTAATATAATATTTGGGACTGGTGTTCCAATAGTGGTTTTAGGAGGATCAAAATATCTAGGTATGTAACATGCAATACAATTAAATAACTGTAGACTATAGTAAATATGTAAATAATGTTTCGATAGATGAATAGAAACTAACGTAAATTGACTGTTGTTCTGATGTTTGCTAACATAATATTTAGGACTGGTGTTCCAATAGTGGTTTTAGGAGGATCAAAATATCTAGGTATGTAACATGCAATAAAATATGTAAATAATGTTTCAATATTTGTGTATCTCTGTCAATAAGTTTATCTCTGTCTTTCTGTGCCCTTACGTATACCTACCTCGTCTTCGGTTTTTGTCCTATTACTTTTGCTGGAAGGCTCCCAGAGAGCAGATAGATGTGCTTTTCCGTGTTCTTGTTGCTTGTTCTGATGTTATATTTGATGTCTTCAGTGTCTCTTTTATTCCATTTAGCCAACTATTTCTGTGTTTTCCTTTTGCGTTGTATCCCGATGTTCTCACGTCGAACTCTCTTGATCTTGTTCAAATCTAATTAAATGTCCAAGCCATGTAATTATTTGGTATTGTATTTACCAACCTAAACGCCAACCTACTAACCTACATACGCATCAACGACTCACATAGTTAGTATATGTCTGTCCGTCAGTCAACCTACCCATTCATCCATCCATCCATTCACTCACCCATACATTCACTCACCCATCCATTCACACACCCATCCATTCACCCACTCACGAATTCACAGACACATCCATTCACCCATCCATTCAATCAACCATCCATTCACCCACCCATCCAATCACCCACACATTCATTTACTCACCGATGAACCCATGCACACATCCATCCATGTATCCACCCACACATTCATTCACCTACACATCCATTCACCCATAGATCGATCCACCCACACATCCATTCACTCACATATCCATTCACCCACACATCCATTCACCCACACATCCATTCACCCACACATCCATTCACCCACACATCCATTCACCCATATATCAATCCACCCACACATCCATTCACTCACATATCCATTTACTCACACATCCATTCACCAACACATGCACCAACCCACATATCCATTCACCCACACATCCATTCAACATCGATGAACCCATGCGCACATTCATCCATGCATCAACACACACACCCATTCACCCATACATCCATTCACCCACACATCCATTCACCCACACATCCATCCACCCACACATCCATCCACCCACACATCCATCCACCCACACATCCATTAACCCACACATCCATCCACTCACACATTCATTCACCCACACATCCATTCACCCACACATCCATTCACCCACACATCCATTCACCCACACATCCATTCACCCACATATCCATTCACCCACACATCCATTCACCCACACATATATCCACCAAAACATCCATTCACCCACACATCCATTCACCCACACATCCATTCACCCACACATCCATCCACTCACACATCCATTCACCCACACATCCATTCACCCACACATCCATCCACCCACACATCCATTCACCCACACATCCATTCACCCACACATCCATCCACCCACACATCTATTCACCCACACATCCATTCACCCACACATCCATCCACCCACACATCCATTCACCCACACATCCATTCACCCACACATCCATCCACCCACACATCCATTCACCCACACATCCATTCACCCACACATCCATCCACCCACACATCTATTCACCCACACATCCATTCACCCACACATCCATCACCCACACATCCATTCACCCACACATCCATCCACCCACACATCCATTCACCCACACATCCATTCACCCACACATCCATTCACCCACACATCCATCCACCCATATATCCATTCACCCACCGATGAACTCATGCGCACATTCATCCACGCATCCACCCAGACAATCAGCTGTCTGTCCCCCTGAGTCTGTTTTTCTGCACGTCCGTGCCTGAATGAGAACCTCCGTGGCGGAGTGGCCAGACACTCACCTGCCGACTCGCTGGTCATGGGTTCGATCCCTAGCTGGGCAAATTCACATTTTAAAAACTTGACCTGGGTTCACAGGTCAATCCAGCCTAAACTGTCTCGGGAAATAAAAGCGACCGGCGGGATACTACCTACATCACCCACATAACCCAGCCAGGGTCGACTGGTCTATGCATATATGAGTTAGCTAGTTAGTCGACAGATCATCCTCATTGCACATCGAACCATTCAGTCCATAAGTGCTCGGATCCCCTCCTCAGCAAATTCCGCAGCGTGTAGCGGCTAACGACGCCAGTTCTGTGTTGGTTTATCAATCTTCTTTGGCTTCCTGCGTAGTGTTCTTCTTTGGCCACCCCTCTTTATGGGTTTATATGGGTATGGCACCGTATGCGTGCGTGTACAAGGGTTTATTGTTCTTTGTGTACACGTGTGTATGTCGGAGTCGGCGTTGTATGTCTGCCTGTTTACTACTGTAATTACTTCACTGCTCTCATCTCCTCGGCGCCTGTGACTTAGGGAATATTGAATTAAAGTTTCACAATTCCCGATGTCTGAATCCAGGGTTCGAAATCAGCCGTGGACGATTTGAAAGCAGATCGCTGTGCGTTAATTTCGATGTCATGGGGCGTCGACAGTTCAGAAAGTAATGGCAAACTAAAGTTAGTTGTATGTCCTTTATAGGACGTCGTAATAATTCCCAGCATTTGTGTGTGTGGCTATTTGCGATTTATTAGCGAATGTTCACGTTTAGTCGTTTGTCATTGCTATCTGAACGACCGACGCCCATGCCATCGAAATCAACGCAAGGTAGCCTGTTTCCGAGTAGTCAGCGGCTGATGTCGAATTCTGGACTCGATGTATTGGGGAACTATGAAACGAGCTCACTGCTCTTGAGCTACAGAGCCGGCTAATGGCAAACTTACAAATATGTCACGTGTCCTTTGTACTAAGTTGCTATCAACTCCAGGCTGATTTTCTAGATATTTTCTATTCAGTAGTTTGCCATTGCTTCCTGAGCGAGAAGTTAACGTTTAAGTGCATCATAATGCCGGTGTAAAGTTTGAACCGCCTACTTCGCCATCAGCGCAGTAAAAGTTTATGAGCTAGCGCACTTATTCTTACAACTACGTCGACGTATTTATGTAAAGTTGACACATAAACACTGGCATTGGTTGCAACGTCCTGTAAAGGATAACTGTCTTTAACTAACTCTCCTCTCACATGTAATCATCATGAATCCTGTAGAGCGGCATAGGCGTAGATGTCTCTCCACAGATCTGGGTCTTTGCTGGCCTGGCTCAAGTCTGATGACATTGGTCTGTCATCGCCTTATAGCATCAGGAACGCTCTCTCTTCGTATCCCCATGCCTCTTCTACCTTTCTAGTCGCCCGATGTTCTTCAGTGCCTATCCTCTTATTGTGTGTCTGGGGGTCAGCGTAGACGAATGGATAAGAACGGTCGTTCTTAAACATCCGGTGTGATTATGCCGAGGAAGATTTCTGATAAAAAGGACACTTAGCTTGTCTTAATGCGCATCGTACATCCGTTACTAGGTCCATATCTGTATAGAGCAGTCGGCGCTGGGTGGGTGGTGAAGACAGTAGCACGCCGGGCCGCGTTTACTTCCCAAGACATTCTTGGCACCCAGTTTTAGGCTGGGTCGACCTGGTGGCCCAGCTCAAATTTTAAAAATCTGAATTGGCCCAGCTATGGGTCGAACCCAAGACCTCCGAGCCGGTGGGTGAGTTTCCAGATACCGCGCTACCGAGACTTCCTCTATCTTACAGTTCCATATCATGATCTACCTTTCTTAGCTTCTTCCAGTCACTCGTGGTCATTTACTCTGTCCAAGGTATTCACAACGGTCATCAAAAATCACATCACCTCACTCACACGTGTGTAAAATAAATATACCCACACAGCAAAAATACACACAAAAAAACGTTAATTGACGTTTTCATTTATGTGGATAGGCCTTAGGTTCATACCAGAATACGATCATCGTTGCCAGTGGTGGGTTGTGCTCAATATTAAAAAAAAAACACGTTAGTTTGCATATCCTTTACAGGACGTCGCAGTCAACTCCAACATTTCTTTATCTGTTAGTGATTTCTTGGCAAGTGTTACGTTCAGTAGTTTGCCATTGCGTTCTGAACGACCGACACTCTTACCATTGTATGAAATACCAGCGCAAGGCGGTCAACTTCCAATCCGCCCGCAGCTGTGCTTCAAACTCGGTATGCGGGACTTACGAAATGCGTTCATAACATCTTCACCATACTGCCGGTTCCAAGTATACAAATATGTTCATAAAACAATGCTATTGTCTGAATACACAGTTAATTCTCCATCCTAGCCTATTTAGTTCATAAAACAATGCAATTGTCTGAATACACCGTTTATTCTCCACCCTAGCCTATTTAGTTCATAAAACACAGCTATTGCCTGAATTCAATGTTAATTCTCCACCCTAGCCTAGTTAGTACACTTTATGGCCAGGAGTCTAACTGTCTTAGCACACCTGGACACCTGCCACCCCGACAGCCTAATTAACTCAACTTGCCGAACCATATCCCTTGATCTGACCTACATCAAAGAGATTACAATAATGCCCACTACGCAAGTCGATCCGCTACTGCTCAAAATCCGGCAAATTATTATGGGTGCGCTCAAGGCGTTCAATCAACATCTTTAACAGGTCTTCGTTGTACAAGCATCCAATGACATTATTGAACATGGCTTGTCTCTGTTATCCAAGACATGTTTATAGTCCTCACGTGAATACGTGTTTAGGTTCTATTATTGTCATGACACGGTAGAGCAGGTATGAATTGTGTGGCCCAGTTCAAGGTGTGAGTGCGGTGAATAAAGAAATGTCGTGTGGCGGTATTTTATGGACGGGCCATCCTTAACTTATTGCTGTACGTTTCTGTTGTAAACATGTGGGCATAACACCATATACCCCGTGGGTGTCATGGCGTGCGACAGAGCCCTTTACTTGTTGTTGTTGTTGTTGTTGTTGTTGTCGTTGTTGTTGTTGTTGTTGTTGTCGTCGTCGCTAATACTTGTTTTATCCGTACAAAGTGTATGAACATTATAAATGATATCAGACAGAATGGCCAGAGAGATGACACGAGAAAATTAGACGGACGGACGGACAAACAGACAGACAGACAGACAGACAGACAGACAGGCAGACAGACAGACAGGCAGGCAGGCAGGCAGGAGCAAGCAAGCAGACAGACAGACAGACAGACACAGACAGACAGACAGACAGACAGGTTGGTTGGGAGATAGGTAGGTTGATAGACATATAGGTAGACAAAGAGTCAGACAGGCAGGTAGGTAGGATGGTTTATTGGTTAGTAAACGACAGACACAGACAGACTTTCTCTGTGTCCGTCCCTCCGCCCCCTCACCCCCCCCCCCCCCACCACCTGCCATCTACCTACATATCTGTCTCTCTCCCGCCCTTCCTCCATCCTCAACGTATGTGTGTACGTGTGTGTGTGTGTGTGTGTGTGTGTGTGTGTGTGTGTGTGTGTGTGTGTGGGTGTATTTGTGTTTGTACTACAACAGTGTATACAACACAAAAACAACTACATCAATTGCTTAGTTCTGCAGATATGAATAGACTTAAACTGACACACCTGTTTCTGATTGTACCGCCGTGGAACAATGAACACAAATGAAGAGATTGACTGGAATATTCTAAGCTAAGGCGATTATCTGGATAAGACGTCATTTATCACACCGGCTTAAACACGACGCTTTTGTAAACCAGATAGGAACATTGTCATAAACATAAACGTGCCATAAATTTCAGTCAACACCGCCTTGTTTAGAAGAAAATATCCCTAAGTTACGTCATCATTATTTGTGTAGACGGTACGGGCAATACAACTCAGTGTTAACATTCAGGTATCGCACCAACGTTGACGGATTGTATGATTCAGGGCTTCTCAAACATGTTCAACTCAGCCAACTTTGGGTGGGAAAATTTCTCGATGCGTATTCGTTTCTTTGTATTATGTCTCCTCTATGTCCCTATTAGGTTTTTGTTTTGTTTTTTTCCACCTGAGTTTCTACAATTTACATCCGTTCTTCTCTTCTATTTCGCCATTTTCTCCTGCTCTTCTAAACTGTGATTCTTGGTTTGAACGGTTTGTTTGGTGATGGGTATCTGTAATTGCACATTGATATCTCCATAAGTGCCTTAGGTCCTCCACAGTATAACACAAAAAGAGATTCTTTGCACAGTACACGATCTCTGTGGTACCTGAGAGAATCCAGCTGTCTGTGAATACCAGGATCACACATGGTACAAATATTCGATTGTGTGGGAATGTGTGGGAGTGGGTGTATATACGAGGATCACACATGGTACAACTATTACCGGGCGTGTGAGTGTGTGGGAGTGTGTGTGAGTGGTGGGAGTGTGTGTGAGTGTGTGGGAATGTGTGTGAGTATGTGAGAGTGTGTGGGAGTGAGTGTATAAGGCTAAGAGCGTTGTCAAAACCATAAACGTGCCATAAATTGCCCATGTCTGTAATGGTGCCTCTTGTATAAACTTCACTGTCTGCCTGGGCACCACTTCGGCCTCGCCTCTTGAATAAACTTCACTGTCTGCCTGGGCACCACTTCGGCCTCGCCTCTTGTATAAACTTCACTGTCTGCCTGGGCACCACTTCGGCCTCGCCTCTTGTATAAACTTCACTGTCTGCCCGGGCACCACTTCGGCCTCGCCTCTTGTATAAACTTCACTGTCTGCCTGGGCACCACTTCGGCCTCGCCTCTTGTATAAACTTCACTGTCGGCCCGGCCACCACTTCGGCCTCGCCTCTTGTATAAACTTCACTGTCTGCCTGGCCACCACTTCGGCCTCGCCTCTTGTATAAACTTCACTGTCTGCCTGGGCACCACTTCGGCCTAACTTCACTGTCTGCCTGGCCACCACTTCGGCCTCGCCTCTTGTATAAACTTCACTGTCTGCCCGGGCACCACTTCGGCCTCGCCTCTTGTATAAACTTCACTGTCTGCCCGGCCACCACTTCGGCCTCGCCTCTTGTATAAACTTCACTGTCTGCCTGGCCACCACTTCGGCCTCGCCTCTTGTATAAACTTCACTGTCTGCCTGGGCACCACTTCGGCCTAACTTCACTGTCTGCCTGGGCACCACTTCGGCCTAACTTCACTGTCTGCCTGGGCACCACTTCGGCCTAACTTCACTGTCTGCCTGGGCACCACTTCGGCCTAACTTCACTGTCTGCCTGGCCACCACTTCGGCCTCCAACTGCCGACGGATTTTTAACACGCGCAACACGCACATCATTCCGTCGAGTTTCTCCTTCTTTGAGCATTCCGTCGTCGCTGGAGCTATGGAGTTAGTGCTTTGTGTGACGCTTTCCGCTCTGCGGAAAGAGACCGGGCCATATGGGATAGAATCTCGGTGCAATGAACTTTTAAGCGACACCCCCCCCCCCTCTTTGAGCAATCGTTTATTGGTCGTCGAATACAGTAAACAAAACGCTTTTTCTTTGTTCACGTTATGGCCTTAGTGTATGAGATGTTGCGAAATCGAAGAGGAGGGAGTTGTATAGTCTTTCGTCTGCGCAGGGATTCCTGAAGACTGATTAACTCTCTTTTCCACTCACACTGGTATATGTTCGGCTCTATTTACTAATTGTCTTTCCATTCTACCCATGTAAGTTGCTTGGCACTCACACAGAAATTGATAAATAACGGTTCGATTTTATGTACGGAGGCAATGGTTCGTTTGCAGATGGCGCGGGTATCAGGGTAGATGTTTATCTGATCATTGGTTCAGCAGCAAAGAATGTTTTGTTTACTGTTGTTTTAAGTACATCGTGTCTTCGTTTTACGACGTCGTGCTGTTTTGTGCAAAAAGCTAGACGTCCGATCCATGATCCCAGGATCACGAGGAAGGGACGGGGGAAAGGTGTGGGAGGGGGGGGGGGGAATATAGTCCAAGTCCTAAAACGAACTAGGTCTGCACGCCCCAGGTGAGAATTTCGTAATTTTATAGCAGCCCGATCCCAATCTTTAATTATAGGCCGGTTTCCTTGGCGAAGGCGTTAAGGACGCTGTTAATAATCCCGTATACCCACGTAAGAAACACATCTGCGCGAGATTTGGCAGCAGATCGCGCCGCGCGGGTTACTTATGGAGGTATGTGAGCCGGTCGTTCAGAAAGCAATGGCAAACTACTGAACGCAAAACTTGCCAAGAAATCAACAATCAGCTGAAAGATGCTGATGGTAACAGTAATGTCCTGTAAAGGAAATGCAAAAATTTTTAAAATATATATTCTAATGAAAGAATCAAAATTAAAAAAAAAAATTAAAAAGCAACAAAGAAGTAGACAGTAAGCTGCACTAGAACACGACCACAAGTAATAAAATAGACGTTGCGGCCAACGCCTTCGTAACCACAAAAACAACAAACACACATCGTTACAACTGCATGAAAAACACAGCATGAAAAATATTTTAGCATGTGAAATTGTTGAACAGTTTAACTTAGTTTAGTCGACGGATCAACATCAGGGCACACGGGTGTAACCCATAAGTGCTCCGTTCTACTCCTAACTCAAGCCTGAGTTCAGAGAATCTCAGTTCAGTGCACGAACTCCATAGCACCGGCGAGGATCCTGAAATACATTGGGTTGATTTTTAACTCGAAATGTAGCCCAGGCAACAATGTTGAACAATGTTTCCACACAGTCACGACAACCTTACTCTTACATTCCACTACCCACTTCCTAGCGCGTCACAGATATGACCCACCTCCCAGCCTGAGAACCACTGCGGTAAAATCACATAAAATGTTAATTAGACCAGTCATTGTAGTGTGAATTGTTGTCTCACTTGGCTGTTGATGGGTAGTATTGCACATGGCTAGTAGACCAGGTGTCTTCACTGGGCTCGATACTTTAAGAACACAGGTAAAATGTCCAGGTAACCCCATTGCAAATACTACGTGATTACTTGTATGGACTACGCTTGCGTTTACAGCAAACGAACGCAACAAACAAACACTTTGTTTATCAGCAACGTAATCTCATATTTGGGTGGAAAAACTGTTGCTTGTATTACTTGTTTGCTGTTCAGCTGTTTAAGCTTTCTACACACATTCGTTCTGTGTGGTCTTTTTTGTTTTGTTTTTGTTGACTCGCAATTTTCCCACATAGGACTTCTTCCCTCGATTCTTTTGTTTCGGTAAATTTCGCTGTCTTTTCGTTATGGTTTTCATGAGTGATCTATTGAAACGTGCCGCTGTTAGTTTTTTGTTCTAATTCATTCGCTTTGAACTCAAGCGTTGTCCATACACATGCTAATACTTCTTAGTGATTTTATTTAGTATTTTTTTTGATTGCGTATCCCTTACGGGACGTTGCAGTCAACACCAGCATTTTTCAGCTGCTGTTGATGTACTAGGCAAGTGTTACGTTCAGTAGTTTGCCATGTTCAAGACTAATTTTTGCGCGTGGATTAGCTTTCCCTATCATCAGGCGAACCCACTCCAACTTCTGATGTACTTGTAATTTACGTCCCAAAGTCAAGGAGGGAGAAGTCAACTATTCTAGTCCAGCTGACCACCGAGTGTGTTTTCTTCTCTGTCCGCGAAACTTTTAGCGTCCTTCTAACGAGCTCGCATTCTACGTTTTCCCCATTATTTTCACCATTTTGTTTCTCATTGCTCAACTTGCTTGTTCATACAGAGAAACATTTCAAACATAACATATTTTAGTAGATTTACACAATCAGAGGAACATATGATACATAGCTCATTTTAGTAGATTTAAACATACAGAGCAACATTTCAAATATAACTCATTTTAATGGACTTACGCATACAGAGGAACAGGTAATACATAACACATTTTAGTAGATGCACACATATAGAGGAACATATGATAACACATGTTAGCGGAAGTACACATACAAAGGAACATTTCGTAATAACACATTTTAGTAGATGTACACATACAGAGGAACATATAATACATAACACATTTTAGCGGATGTACACATACAGAGAAACACTTCAAACATAACTCATATAATACATAACACATTTTAGTAGAAGTACACATATAGAGGAACATATGATAACACATTTTAGCGGATGTACACATACAGAGGAACATTTCGTAATAACACATTTTAGTAGACGTACACATACAGAGAAACACATAATACATAACACATTTTAGTAGAAGTACACATATAGAGGAACATATGATAACACATTTTAGCGGATGTACACATACAGAGGAACATTTCGTAATAACACATTTTAGTAGATATACACATAAAGAGGAACATATAATACATAACACATTTTAGTAGATGCACACATATAGAGGAACATATGATAACACATTTTAGCGGATGTACACATACAGAGGAACATTTCGTAATAACACATTTTAGTAGACGTACACATACAGAGGAACATATAATACATAACACATTTTAGTAGAAGTACACATACAAAGGAACATTTCGTAATAACACGTTTTAG
>JACEFZ010016653.1:100000-115000 GCA_014155875.1 Cepaea nemoralis
GGCCTCTAGCTGAAGGCAATGATCTATGACGCAATGAACCCATCACTTACATACCCACTGGCACCAGTTCTACCTCAGGCAAACATCTCACATCACGCCATATACCCGTATCTCAACCACGGTAGCAGACACCCTCATCTCCTGACCAACATCATGCCATCAAATTTTCGTTTCCCAGGCGCCATTTCTGACAATTCAGGGGCAGCAAATGTAAACTCGTTTTTTCCTTATCCAGAGTTACGTGCCTTTCAGAGATGTGACGTCAGCGCAGATTTTATTAATGGCTATTCTAATTTATACCCCAAGGATGCAATGAATATTTCCTATGGTGACTTCAAAAAGCAAGGGAATATAGCTGATGCCGAAGGTGATTTGATGTCGCCCTTACACCCGCAACGTTTCCAGTCCAACCCAGAGAAGGATCATACAAAGTGTTGCTCTGATTATGTTAGCAACATGACTGAAGACAATGTTGGGAAACACAAGACGTCAATTCGGAGCCCTAACGTTAATGTGGATGTTGCTTGTTCACGTGATGGGTCAGAGATGTCTGAGAAAGATGATTCCCCATCACCGGTCGTTCTAGAACAGTCTTCAAGAACATGTGATACAAACAGCCAAGAGAAGGAAGTTAAATTAGAGCTCTGTAAAATAGAAGTTAGTGATGTTGATAAAGACCAAAGCGATTACAGACAAACCCTAGAAAGTTCCCACGAAAAGACTGAAATTGACAACCACTGCTCTCATTCCACAGACAGCATGGCAGTTTCAAATACCAATACCACAATATGCGATGATGATAACGAGGAACATCTTCGGGTAGACTCACCCGCCTTATCCTACAATGGCGAAGGTCCTAATTCGACATCGTCGCCTCATTCTACCTTCAGCGATGATGACCACCAGTTTGTAGACGACGATGTAATGACTAGCTGTGGAGATGAAGATATTAGTGATGACAATTGTGATAGACTTGACGACTTACAATCCTCGAAACACTACGATATCCACGGAGAAGATCACTTCTCAGAGAAGGCATCTGGACAGAGACACGGCACCTCGTCTGGAAGTTCGTCTAAGAAAAAGTCTAGTCAGGTTAAGCCGCCGTACTCTTATATTGCCCTGATCACCATGTCAATTCTGCAGTCGCCGAGAAAGCGGTTGACCTTGTCTGGAATCTGTGAGTTCATCATGAACCGTTTTCCATATTTCCGAGAAAAATTTCCCGCCTGGCAAAACAGCATTCGCCATAACTTATCCCTTAACGACTGCTTCGTGAAGATTCCCCGTGAACCTGGCAACCCAGGCAAAGGCAACTACTGGACACTAGATCCTGCTAGTGAGGACATGTTCGACAATGGAAGTTTTCTGAGACGGAGAAAGCGCTACAAGAGATCCTCCAACTTTGAGGTAATGGGGCAGATGTCGGGAGTCATGTCTGCTGCAGATTCCTACTTACAACGACATGGGTATTTAGAACGTCACCCAAGCCAGTATGGAGCTTTCCATCCAGTCCCAGGGTCTTTAGGTTACTCGTACATATCACCTGCATTGCCTCAACCAATGTCCCTGATGCAAAGTGATTATTATATTCGCCGCCATTCCCATCATCTGCCCGATCCCCAAAACTGTAACTTTCCTCTAAGACCAGTCACCATTCATGACTTACCCTCGAATTACCTCAGTGCACTAAGCTTACAACAACATTCCGAAAGACATCCTCAGTTGGAGGAGAGGGATGATATAGACATCTCTCCAACCTCCCGAAAGAAAGTAAAAACCTCCGCTCCTTCACCACCGCCACATCCTTCAACACATTTAACATCATCATCACCTACCAAAGCCGCATCGTGTGTCCAGCCCAGCACAAAGAAAGACTTTACAATAGACCACATTATTGGTACAGCGTCTTCATCGACGTCCACTTCCAGATCAGCCACCACTTCATCTCCTGAAGAAGTTAAACCAGAGCCCAGTGCGCTGGCTACACCCTTATCATCGTTATCCACTCCATCACTACCAACTCCATCGTCAGCATTCTCTCGGACGCTTGTACCACATTATTATCCCGGCCTGTCTCATCTCACTACTGCACAGTCAGCAATATCTCAAAGACAGGCTTTCAATTATCATCCTTGGAACACTTCGCTACCACAACGAGCTGTTGTCGATAGCAATGCTTTTACCTCGCCCCTGAACGCTTCCTGGCCAAGTCTAACCCCTCACCACCTAGAAAAGTACAGACAATACATGCAAGCGTGTTCTGTTCCTGGCTGGCCTAGGTGATCACGAAGATGTAACCAGTTAATTCAATTCAGATTACTATTACTGCACTTCGAGGTGCTTCTATCTCCTCCGAAGCAAATACACCAACCTGCAGCGACTGACGGCTATGACTTTTGAAGCCAAAGTAGGCAATGAAGCCAAAGTAGACAATCGGGTTGTTGCTGCAGCATTGGAGATCAATACTTGATGTGAAACTAGCACTGGCCATGATCCCCTATGGTTTCTTGGTGTGCACTGCAAATATGAACCATACCACGGCCTCAGGTTAGAATGCATCACAGATTCTCACTGGGGATATATATATATAATGTTTAATCAATGATAATAATAATATTAAATTAATAATTATTAATGCTATTCTTGTCTGTGGGCTGTTTTGTATTTAATGTTTAACTTCTTGATGTCATAAACACTGCTGGCATGTTGTGTGTAGTTTTTACATGTTCTTCGTGTTGAATTCGTGCTGTCATTATAATTACATTTTATATGGGTTCATGTGGGTGATAGACTTGGTTCATGAAGACATCGATTTTTTTAAAAAAACAAAACATTAGGGTGCCTAGTTTCCCATATCTCCTGAATTATGTAAATCTATATTTATTGCAATCCTGAAGACACCAGGAGCCTTGGAATGTGATCAACATCAAATAATTAACACAATGAACCACATCACGAACATTTTGCTTAGAATCAACAAGCAAAGAGTCAGGAAGAAAAGACAACCCGAAATAGGAGAAGAATAATGTGTGTTCGTAGCATTTGTTTGTTTGTTTTTTTGTTTGTTTTAGTTTTTAAGAAAGCAATGGTACAGTAAATGCTATGTATTTGCTGAGAACATTAATTGAACGTTGAATAGAAGTAAACAAAGACTTACATCTTTGCTTCAAAAGTAAGACATGTCAACTTGATGAAGATGCTTGCAGATCTACAGATTGATGGGAAAGACCGCAGACTTTTAAAAAAAACAATATACTGGAAACAGCAAACTGCCATAACCATTGATAAGGAAGTAGGACATCAGCCTATTAAGAAGTGAGGTGTGCAACAGGGATGTCTAATGTTTCCAGATCCTTCTTCCCTATGCGGTGAAAATATTTTCGGAAATTTAGAAGATATGATAGGAATCACAACTGGGGGAACAGAAAATCAATAACTGATGTGCGGATGAAACAGTGTTAATTGCAGATAATGAATAGGATCTGCAACATTTAGTAGATGCAGTTATTGTTCACAGTGAACAACGAAGGTTAGAATTGTAAGAAGACTGAGATTATGGTCGTCACTAGGAAACAAGAAATACCACAATGTGATATACGGGTAAGTGGTAATATTCTTAAGCAAGTGAATAGGTACAACTAACCCGGAACCCGATGAGAGATGACTTGAAGAGATTAGAACAAGAATCGCCATGGCAAATTAGCCTAGCCTTTTGCAAGATGGAAAACATACTAACCAATAAAAAGATGTCGATTGCAACGAGAAAAAGTGTTGAAGTGCTACATTGAACCTGCACTTTTGTATGGATGTGAAACGTGGACAATGAAGATACAAGCTGAAAACAGCTAATGGGAGTGGAGATGTGGTTTCTTAGGAAAATGCAAAGGATGCCATGGACAAACAGAAAAACATATGAACAAGTCCTACAAGAAGCAAGTGATACCCGTAAATTGATTAGAGAAATTAGACGTAGACAGTCAGACATATTTTGGCCATGTTATGAGAAGAAACGAAATGGAGAACTTGGTGACAACTGGCAAGATTGAAGGAAAAAATAAAGGGGAATGCAGAGAAGTAAATATCTAAATGGCTTGACCACATGATATGGTCGAGACAAGAACACAGCTAATCCACGACTCTGGTGATCGTGTAAGAAGGTGAGACATGACCGTCCACATGACCGTCGGCATGGCACATGATATTGATGAGTTGATCATGCTTCGAAGTACATTTGGAGGCGCCAGATTGAATACCTGTTGTTAACTATCATTATCACCATCTAGCGCCTTACCGAGTGGCGTGGGCGATCATGCCTATAAACAAATTGTGATCTCAGACGGCGTGGATCAATGCGTGTGTTGACTCCCTTCAGTGCCATGACACAAGACTCAAGAAGTTTATAACGCTGTCTTCTTCTATCTGTCTTTCCACAACACTTTTCTGTTGTCATAACATGTTTTTGTCTTCTCATAACGTGGCCAAAAATGATTGTCTTTGCGATTAGCCTTCCTCAAAATGACCAGATTGCTCATTTTGGCTGTCTAGTTAATTTTCAGCATTCTCGTATAAGACCGCATCTCCAAGGCTTCCATGGATTATTTCGCCTGTTTAATAATTATCCAATTCAAGAACTCTTTTTCTAACTTCCAATGATAGGACCTATTGCATAAAATGTTCTTCTGGTAATATAATGCAGTGTTTGCTTGTCCTATTCTGTTCTTTAGATGTTATCCACGTACCTAGATATTTGAATGTCTGCACTTTCGCCAAAATAACGCCATTTACTTTAATTGCACATTTAAGCACAATCTGTTTCTTTGATATCACCATAACTTCTGTCTTTCTATTATTCAAACTACGCCCCATTTTTTTCACTTTATACAACCACTGTATCTAACATTTCCCGTAGTGGTTGCTAACTTGTTGCTACCAAGAGTGTCGTCAGCATAATGTAAGTTATTTATATTATGTCCACAAACCAGGATCCCTGGTATATTTTCTGTAAATCTCATTATATGTTCACTGTACAATGAGAACAAATCAGGAGACATTACACAATCTTGTCTGACGCCCTTCTTTATATACTTAAATTACGATAACTATAGCTTTAAATTTTTATGCTGTCTAGTCCTTCCTCTAATCTCTACTTTTTTCTTCTTTTTCTATTAGGGCGAAACAATATATGTGTTTTATTTATGGACTGTCTTAGTCGCCTTAATGGATTTCCCATTTGATACTTCTGTGTAATTATTACATGTTAGTGCTTTAATGGTTAAGTTAGTTGCATATCTTTTAAAAAATGTCGCAGTCAACCCCATCATTCTTGCTCTTGGCAAGTTTACGTTCAGTAGTTTGCCATTGCTTTCTGAATGACCGGCAACCGTACCATTTCGTTAAAAAACCAAAGCAAAGTCCAGAGTGCTATGGTTCCAGTTCTGGACTCAACTCTAAATCAGAAACTGCTGCAAAATCACCCGCAGCTGTGTTTCGAACGCGGCATGTGAGATTACGAACTTCGTCCGTAACCTCTTCGCCACGGAGCTAGAACTTTAATGGTGGCGCTAGCTTAATGGCTAGACGCTTGCCAGCAGGTCCGGTGGTTCAGATCCCCATGCGGCAGCTGTTGTTTGTAAGTTACCTTGCCACCAGGTCCACTCAGCCTTAAATGGGTCCCAGGAAACGTCATGGGGAAGATAGAGCGGCCGGTGTGATATTGACCACGTTCCCTTCCAAGAGCCGATTGTTGTAGATAAA
Organism: Cepaea nemoralis; assembly: GCA_014155875.1. NCBI lineage: Eukaryota > Metazoa > Mollusca > Gastropoda > Stylommatophora > Helicidae > Cepaea > Cepaea nemoralis. Next base: position 105,758 of record JACEFZ010016653.1, read on the forward strand.
TGTGGGTTTAGCACCATATATCCACAGCGCCTCAAAGCGTGTAAAAGTCCACCAATCAGGATCTCTGGCAAATTTTCTGTAAATCTCATATGTTCACTGTACAATAAGAACAAATCTCTACTCTACTTAATTTAATAGTAACCTTCATTCATGCAGCAGTTCATAAATAATCACACATGGTATTGTTCGGCGTTCATAGAAGTGAGGAGAAGGAAGATGAGACTTGAGGACACACTAGACAACATAAACAGCTATAGTTGGCGACCGGGATTCGAACCTGTCACCTCCAAATGACGATGGCGCCTCGCTGCAGAGGGATGTGTACATCGACGCATAGCTACATTGATTTAACTGGTTGTGTCGGGATTTGAGATTTAAATGTTGAGCACAACCGATTGCTGGCAACGCTGATCGTTTTCTGGAATGGACCTAAGGCCTATCCACGTCAATGTGCATAACTACATCTTTAAATGTTTATGTTGTCTAGTGCGTCCTCTAGTCTCTTCTTCCTTTTTCTCACTTATATGAGCGCCAAGCAATATGTGTGTCTTTATTTACGAACTGTTTTAGTGGCCCCAAAGGGTTCCCCAATTGAATTCATGTAACAGTGGCTGTGCACAACACCGATGTCATCACTGCCTGCCTGAAAGACCCTTCATCTTTTGTCGGTTTCTCTGCCTCATGTATTTTCCTCACCTAACAGTAACTAACAATGATTGTCCCAAAGAAGCTAATGAAACTAGAACATTATATTCAACAATAAGAAAGAGACAAACAGCTAGCTTTGGTCATGTGATGAGAAGAGAGGCATTGGAGAACATCGTGACAACTGGACAGATCAATGGGAAGAGAGGCAGAGGCCGACTAAAGGAGATGACGCTGGATGGATTGACGCTGTACATGGAGGAATATCATCGCTGAGTTCATACCGAACACTAAAGTTCGAGATCTGTGGAAAGACATGAACGCCCACGCTAGTTGGCAGGGCACTTGATGATGATGAGGTGTCTTTATTGGTCCACTCCATGTTGATCGATTCCTGCCTCGTATCTCAGGTTTTCATTACTGTTCTTTCTAAACCATAGAACAGACACACCCGGGAAGGTTAACTTTCTAAGCCATAGAACAGACACACCCGAGAAGGTTAACTTTCTAAACCATAGAACAGACACACCCGGGAAGGTTAACTTTCTAAACCGTAGAACAGACACACCCGGGAAGGTTAACTTTCTAAACCAAAGAACAGACACACCCGGGAAGGTTAACTTTCTAAACCATAGAAGAGCAAGAGGAGAAGAAAAGGATAAATACCTTGATAGTTTGGCAGTATGGCATGGTCGGGATAGAACAGACACTCCCGGGAAGGTTAACTTTCTAACCCAAAGAACAGACACACCCGGGAAGGTTAACTTTCTAAACCAAAGAACAGACACACCCGGGAAGGTTAACTTTCTAAACCAAAGAACAGACACACCCGGGAAGGTTAACTCGGTCAAGAAATGGACGCAGAAGTCGGATGTGTCGGCCGAAAGGTACAAATATCACAGATCTGCTCTAAACAGGCAGAACGCAACTACGTCCAAAAATATTCCAGATGAACGCAGCAGCAGCAGCAGCAGCAGCAACAGAAGAAGAAGAAGAAGAAGAAGAAGAAGAAGAAGAAGAAGAAGAAGAAGAAGAAGAAGAAGAAGAAGAAGAAGAAGAAGAAGAAGAAGAAGAAGAAGAAGACGAAGACGAAGACGAAGACGAAGACGAAGAAGAAGAAGAAGAAGAAGAAGAAGAAGAAGAAGAAGAAGAAGAAGAAGAAGAAGAAGTAGACGGAGAAGAAGCAGACAGAGAAGGAGAAGAAGGAGAAGAATCTTTCATCACGACCTGGAGAGAATGGTGCTACAGGGAGTGACCAGAGGAATTTGCCGACACTCAGAACTCCGAGGAAAGGCCAGACTGCTACTGGTATCATTAATATTGGGACTTTTCGCTGACTGTTGAAGATGAGGACAGAGCACGTATGGGCATGCCCAGAGTGCTATGATGCTGGCTCTGGACTCAACTCTAAACTAGAAAGCCCTGTAATTTAACCGAAGTATTTAATTGATCAAGTGTCATGGGATGATTAATCGTCTTAAGCGACTTCCCGTGTCTGCAAATGGCTTACATACAGTAGTTTCCTTTAATCTGATATATAATACAACATGTCTGCTACCACATTAACAACTTTGAAGTCATAACTGTGACACGCTCCTACTTCACATTTTCCGCCATCGATTTGTGTGTGGTCTAAATGTTTTTGTTTAGCACTGAATATGACAAGGGACTGAAAGTGTCCATCATGCACTGCGCGTGTTGCCGTGGGAACGATGAGTGGTCTGAAAATAGATTGAATGAATCGCCAAACACGAGAAGTAGATGGTCAGCGTTTCTAGAATATGATCACACGTGACAAAATGGAAGTTGCTGTCAAAGCCTTCGCCAGCACACAAAAACAGCAAGCACACACCGGTAAAACTGCATGAAAAACTCTACATGCAAACTTCCAGTGCGCTGATGCCGAGATAGCGGGTTCAACCGCTACACTGATTAGTTGGACTAAAAATGTTTACTTCTCGTTCTTGATTTGGGGAAGTAAATTACAAGTACTTTAGGAGTTGGAGTGGATTCGCCTGATGGCGAGGGACACTGGTAATAGGTAAAGCTAATCCGCACGAAGGAAATAAAATCAGTCCATTATACAAGAGGTGGTAGCCCATGTGTGGACTACGCTTGGGTTCAAAGCTAGCGGACGCCAAAAATAAAATAAAAAACAAAATAAAATAAAATCCAATATAAAATAAAAAATTTAAAAAAATACTACCGGTGGCCATTACTTGCCAGAACATTTTCTGATGCCCATTTTAGGCTACGAATACCAGACACATGGCTGCAAGTTCTGGACATTAGTAAATATGCGAAAGAATCGCTGGAAGCCTGGGAGATGTGGTTTTAAAGAAGAATGCTGAAAATTAATAGGACAGCTCAAAATTAGCAGTCTGGACATTTTGAGGGAATTTAAGTAGCAAAGACAACTTCTCACTAACATCAGACAGATGCAGTCAAAATTTGTTCGTCACATTATGAAAAAATCGTCGCTTTAAAGTCGACAGGGTCGACTTCATTGCACCGGGTTTTATCCCATATGGCTCGGTCTCTTTCCGCAGTGCGGAAAGCGTCGCACAAATCACGAACTCTGTAGCTCTAGCGACGACCCACAGGAGTCTCCGAAAAAAATTTCACTCGTGAACGGAAGGACGCCGCCCGGAATCGAACCCACAACCTTCGGAACCCGAGTCAAACGGCTTGCCCACTTCGCCTCGGAGAGTCCCTACTCGCCACATTATGAGAAAACAAGAACTGAAGAATATTGTGACAACCGGAAAGATTTGTGAAAAGACAGATGGAGGAAGACAGCTTGAAAAAATTCTTGACAGTCTTGTGTCATGGCACGGAAGGGAGTCAACACACGAACTGATCTATGCCGTCGGAGATCACAATTTGTGGAGGGGCATGATCACTCACGCCAGCCCTTAAGGTGCTAGGTGGTGATTTTAGGCTGAATCAACCTGGGGGAAACAAAGGTAAATTTAAAAAAAAAAGGGGGACTCTCCTCGATTAGCATTCGAACACACACCATAGAGCACACACACAAGCGTACTAGACCTACCCTACTACGCATCTCATGAGAACTGTTAAAGCAAATGCAGAGAGATATTTCTTTGATTAAATCCGAATGCCTTTAGCACTGAACCTTGGTGGCATATGGCATTTCTATATTATATTATGTCGCCGGTAGCGGCAAGACATTTGTAAAGCAAACACTACCTGCCGCTGCTTGTATAGGTTCGTATCCTGAGTTATTGATGCTTGGTTAGCTTAAGCAAACGGCGAAGGGTACAAACCGCTATGTCTTCTTTCATCGACTGTGTATCCTTCTTTATGGTGTTTTCTCGGCTTTGAAAATGTGTGATGGCGTGTGTAAATTGATTAAACAAATGTAGTTGGTTGTGATCTTGGAAAGGTGTGATGGAGTCACGAACGTGGTGATTGGGGACTGTTGCAATCGCTGTGTGGTGCCAGGTGACGAAGAAGATGAAGGATGAGACGACGGAGAAGAAAGAAAAAGGAGGATAAATGAGGGAGAGGCGACAGAGAAAGAGAAGATAGAGGAGCTTACAGAGGAGGAGATGGGGGAGGAAGAAGGAGAAGAAGGAAGAAGAAGAGGAAGTAAAAAGAACAGAAAGAAAAAAAAAACAGGAAGAGGAGGAGGTAGAAGAAAAAGACAAGAAGATGGGGGAGGAGGAAGAAGAGGAAGAACATGAAGAAGGAGAAGGCAATGACAGAGAAGGAGAAGACTGGGGAGATTACAGAGGATAAAACGGAGGAGTGAGAAAAAGTAGAAGAGGGTAAAGTAAAAAAAAATGATTGTAAATTATGTGTAATGTCAAGAGACAATGAACAACGGAAATTGATTGGAGAAATTAGTCGCAGAAAGTCAATTTTTTTTTAACATATTAAAAGGAGAAATTAATTAAAAGTCGCCATGGTCAACTTCATTGCACCGGGTTTTATCCCATATGGCTCGGTCCCTTTCCGCAGCGTGGAAAGCGTCGCACAAAGCACGAACTCCTTAGCTCTAGCGACGACCCACAGGAGTCTCCAAAAAATTTCACTCGTGAACCGAAGGACGCGGCCCGGAATCGAACCCACAATCTTCGGAGCCCGAGTCAAACGGCTAGACCACTTCGCCACGGAGGCTCCCACAGGAGAACTGGATTTGAACATTTATTGACAACTGGCAAGCTTGATGGAAAGAGAGCACGAGGAGGAGAAAGGGATAAATACCTTGATGGTTTGGCAGTATGGCATGGTCGGGATAAGAACGCAGACCTGATACGAGACTCTGGTGACCGTGAGAGGTTTCAAACCATGGCCGCTCACGCCTTTCGGCATGTCACTTGATGATGATGAATGTATGTGATGTGACGCAGACAAAGTCTCAATCAGTGATACAACTCGTCACTATCGACAAATTTATTGCTAATTAAATGGCAGACAACAAACAGCCCAAAACACATTACATGTCTTTTGTAGAAAAACATGTCTTTTTCCCCCAAAAAATTACACAAAATTCAAAAATAACTACTCCCAACTGTGTAAACATTATAAAACATCATGAAAATATAAAAGGGGTCTCTCTCTCTCTCTCTCTCTCTCTCTCTCTCTCTCTCTCTCTCTCTCTCTCTCTCTCTCTCTCTCTCTCTTTCTCTCGCTCTCTCTCTGTGTTTCTCTCTCTGTCTCTCTCTCTGTTTGTCTTTCACACGCACACACACACACACACACACACACACACACACACACACACACACACACACACACACAAACCACTGAAAAGTACCGCACAAATCTGAACCCACACGGAGTGTATAAATGTATGAAAGCGGTCTATTTGCCCGCACCGAACTGCACTCTTCCGAGTGAAAAGAAGCTGTTTCTACTGATCTGACGCCTGTGGCTATGACTAAGTTAGCGGCGGTGGGTTGAGAGTTCCGAACGAGGTGCCTATTAAAAGCATTTCGATTATACGACAGTGTAAACAGAGAAAAGACAACACTAATGAAAACACGAGGCCTTGGCGAGGCATTGTTTGCGCCGTGAGCTAGTATTAATGAATGAGCTTTCTTGTGGGTTGAAATTCATTCTTGGAGGAAAGTTCTCCGGACGTCAGGCAAAAGATGGCACACTACTGTTTTGTAAATTAAGTGTGGTTGGTTAGGGTAGAAATGTTACGTTGAATTCAAACTTCTGCAAGAGAGAGTATAAATCGAAATATTTATTAGTCAGTTGGCTTTTCATAGTATCATCATTATGATGTTGCCCTGCCGACTGGCGTAGGCGTTCATGTCTCTCCACAGAGTCTGTCCTTAGCGTTCTTGTGCCATTCCTTAGCGTAATTGTGGCGATGACATGTCTTCATACCACAGTCTCACTCCACGCAGCATCATTTGTCTCCATCGGCCTCTTCCTCTTTTCTCACTGACCTTTCTAGTCGTCTCGATGTTTTCCAGCGTCTCTCATCTCATCACATGACCCCCACCCCTTCCCCCCCCCCCCCAAAAAAAAAAATCAAAGCTGTTTGTCTCTTTCTTATTGTTGTTTTTGTCTCTGTCTTGTTGTTTATAATGTTCTAGTCACATTAGTCTCACCCAGGCAATTATTGTTAGTTGCTCTGACAGTTCAAGGTATTCGCAATATTCGTCTCATCTTCTTTGTTTCTAAGTTCGACCTAATTTCTTCGGTCGCGTTCAACGGTTTACTGGCATACAGCAACCTAGAGAGAAAGAGAGAGAGAGAGAGAGAGAGAGAGAGAGAGAGAGAGAGAGAGAGAGAGAGAGAGAGAGAGAGAGAGAGAGAGAGAACAGGGAGAGAGAGAGAACAGGGACAGTGAGACAGAGAGGCAGAGATAGAGAGGTAGAGACGATGACGTCAGAAACGCCCCCTGAGCTTAGGTAGATCAAACCTAATAACTCCTAATGACTTATATATAATTATATATTTGCTTTATTGACTACACCCAGGCTTTCGATACAGTAAGATATGTCGACATGATGGAGATGCTTGCAGATCTACAAATTGATGGGAAAGACATTAGACTTGTAAAAAAACATATACTGGAAACAACAAGCTGTTATAAAGATTGATAATGAAGTAGGCCAATATCAGCCTACAAAGAGAGGTGTGAGACAGGGTTATGTAATATCTCCAGATTTTCTTTTCCCTGTACAGTGAAAATATTTTCAGAAATGTTGACGATATGAAAGGAATCGTCATTGGAGAAATAACATCATTAACATTAGATATGCGTATGATACAGTATTGATAGCAGACAATGAGCAGGATCTGCGACAATTAGTAGATGCGGTTGTTGCACATACTGAGCAGCTTTGGTTTGAATTAAATTGTAAAATGACACAGATTATGGTCGTCACTAAGAAGAAGGAAATACTATAATGTAATATACAGATAAATGGGAATATTCGTAAACAATTGAATCGGTACAATTATCTCGGAACAGTCATAACATCTGCTGGGGGATGCCTTGGAGAGATTAGAACAAGAATCGCCATGGCGAAGGTAGCCTTTTGCAAGATGGAAAACATACGGACCAATAAACAGATGTCATTTGCAACGAGAAAAAGAGTGTTGAAGTGCTACATAGAACCTGTACTTGTGTATGGAAATGAAGCGTGGACAATGAGCAGACAAGCTGGGGAAAAAACAACAACATTCTGATGGCTGTGGAGATGTGGTTTCTTAGGAAAATGCAAAGAATACCACGGACAGACAGAAAAAAGCAATGACAAAGTCCTACAAGAAATAAATGAAAACCGTAAAATTATTAGAGAAATCAGACGTAGACAGTCATAATTTTTTGGTCACGTTATGAGAAGAAATAAATTGGAGAACTTGGTGACAACTGGCAAGATCGAGGGGAAGAGAATAAGGGGAGGGTAGAGAAGTAAATACCTGGATGGGTTGGCCACGTTGTATGGTCTAGACAAGAACATGGAGCTGATCCACGACTCTGGTGATCGAGTGAGATGGCGAAACATGACCGCCCACGCTTACTGGCATGGCACATGATGATGATCATGAACTCCTAAAGAACGTAATGATTTGGTTCATGGATGATCCGAGTTTTTCAACGACCGTTAAAGATGGAATACTTATTATTTCCACGGTTTCCACACACGATATTGACAGCCAGAAGTGGTTATAAACGGAACATTAAAAATTTATAATAAGAACAAAACGAAACATAAACATTTAATATAAGTTTCCCTGTCATAAATATTTGAAAATATCAGCAGAGGTACGGCAGGTGGTGCATGGGTGGTTACACACACAACAAGATAATTTTTTTCTAGAGGAATCCAAGCACTTTATGGGCGCAGGAAGCCTTTCATTGAACGCAGTGGTGACTACATCGAAAACTGATATATCTGTTCTTGTTTTTTCCCCCCATAATATATTCACATCAAAAAGAAAAAAAAAATTAAGGTTTTCATTTAAAGCCCCCTCGTACATACAATTGGAGATATATACTACCAATCTTGTGGAGATAATACAACCAATCATCTGACCATCAATGCAACCAATCTTCATTGTTATGACTTTGACTGACAGACAGATGATGACGGAAGCGTGCCAACTACCCACCTCCACACACAGAAAACCCCCACGGCTGATGCTCACTAACCTTCATCCACGCAATCGAACACCACACCTCACGCATATGATAATTACCCACATCCGTTCTCCACCTGTATCAAGCTAATTTATTTCTACCTGTCCTAAAGTACACGGAAACAGATCTGACAGTAGTCTGTGCTGACACAAGAGGCGCCAGGACAATAAAAGAAACTACAAACATCCCTGCCGCACTCATACTAAACTGAACACTGTTGAAGTCCATCCAACACAACCAAATACTGTCCCTGCCATTATGAATGTCAAATATGCCACGGCCCTGACTGAAACAATGTCATCTGCAAATAAATACCAATTAACAAAGTTATTACCAACAGTCGTCACACAACATCAAAACCCCGTTACAACAGGCAGCATGCGGCACAACAAAGACAAACGAAATAGTGTTTGTGAATAGATTTGAAGCATTTGAAGATTTCAAGCCTTGATTAACTTCATTTTGACTTTATTAACGCGGATTTATGCGCATATTTACACCAGCCATGATTATATTGTTCATCAACGGGGTTAAATTGCATATCTTAATATTAGTATTTTTAACTTGATATAGTTAATCTGCCTTAAACATTATGAAATTGCATTCATAAATATGAATTATAATTGCAAGATTTAAGCAAACAGACTGAACGCAGAGATATAATATAAACAGCCATTGGAACAGTGATGAGTAGTGGTTAGTTAGAACTGAATAGCAGACCTGAAGAATTCAGAAACTTCAAATAAATTCATTTCTGATCATAGACAGCAAATACAACCAGTTAAGTATGTATAGCTCCCGCGAAAAGATGAGACATACTAAACACGGACACAAGTGTACATACCTTACAACGGACTCCATAAAGGTGAACATAGATCACAGAGTGAAAATCCTCCCTCCCCCCCCCCCAAAAAAAAAATACACCCACACACACACACACACACACACACACACAAACACACACA
>JACEFZ010016653.1:120000-273883 GCA_014155875.1 Cepaea nemoralis
GTAAAATCTTGCCTAGTACATCAACAGCAGCTGAAAATTGCTTGTGTTTACTGCAACATCCTATAAGGGATATGCAACATTAATAATAAACTTTACTTTACTTTACTTTACTTTACTTTACTTTACTTTACTTTACTTTACTTTACTTTACTTTACTTTACTTCACTTTACTTTACATCAGGATGGGTCATGGGGTTTTACTCTTCTCATTGAAAATTTCTCGTTTGACCGTGAACTCGACTCCAGGGAAATAGTTTCAAATAGGGCATTTATTACTCTCTCGGTCGCTAGGCCTGAGTTTGGGCTAAGCAAATGACACTACATTAGCCCCACAACTCCAATTCCCTTCTCCTATAGTTATGTAATATGTGTGTGTGTAGTTAACATACTGATGTTATATTGCTATGCATGCATTTGTTTTATAACTTATGCTTTTGCTGTTTGATACTGTGCAGGTTATATAATCATGTCTTTCAGACAATTACGATATTCATGTTAGAAGAGGTCGACCACGTAAACGTTGGACGGAGGGAATAGCAGAGTCCATGGGAATATTGATACATGAAGCCCATAATCGGGCACTCTCACTATGTTTATACTTCACCTCGACACCGCAAGGTACAAGAGGAACATGATGAGATGAGATGAGATGTTGTGTTATCCTTCTTCGACAATGGCCTGAGTGCGGTAGGAAGAGCGTTCTGTCAGATCTCAACGTTTGCTACGAGAGGGATAGACCAACCACATTATCCCTATTTGCACGCAAACCAAACAGAAAATGATGGTAATAATACTTCACATACCCACAACAGGTTCTTACTTCGAAACTGTTTTTACTTTTGCTTTTTTTTTACACCCATCTTCATTCTTGTCAGTATATTTATATGTTTTCAAAAAGAGACTTAACTTTTTAGTATTTTACTATGCAACATGTATCCCCTTTATCGGAATTTACCTTTTTGTTTTATATTTATTATCTGTTCTTGCAAGTCTCTAGTATTATCTATCTACGACATGTATTTTCCATTGTCATATGCTTATTGCAGTGGGTCATATAATCACTTACTGGGTGTCCTTTAGAATTCATATTTCTTCAACTCCAGTAACTAATTGTTGTTGTTGTTGTTTCTTCCACTTATGCCGTTAGGCGTCGTGGGGAGGGTTAACTGGAGTTCCAGCGCCGTGACTAGCACCTTTCCTCTAATTTTCTCCATAAATCATGAGCAGAATTTTTAGGATCAAGTAAATTCCCTACCGGTTTGCTAGACCAGACGTAGGTTCCTTACCTACTTGACCCATGTATATTTGATATTAACCACTATGTCACTTCCATTGGTCGCCTGCCGGATAGTTTCGTGCTATGCCAAGTAGGACTGACCGACCGACTTTGGAATTTGGAACTTGCCCTCACAGTGTGTACTCATTCCAATTACCCGTTACCCGTTACATCGACATTTGATATTACCCGTTACAAACATGGTAGGCATGTCACGTACCATCGACATTTGATAGGGCAGACATTTGAAAGATTTGATGTTGCACTCTCAGTAATTGTTTTGTTTTAATTATCGCAAGTAATTTTAAGTTCATTTATAAAGCAGAGTATTCTTATAAGAGAATCTACTTTTTTTTATGCATGTCTTTCTTTCAAGCTTTGATTTCACATGTATCTCTTCTGTTAATACACTTTAATGGCTGATTTACAGTTATTTTTACTGTGAGTTACGTATTTTTCCTAATTACTTGCTCTGGTTTTCTTGGCTTCTTTGTCCGTTGTTTCATTGTCACCAGTTCCCACATTTGTCGGTATCTACACAGTCAACACTGAGAATCCTCTGATATGTACACGTGTAGCAATTAAGATTTCTTCTACTATATCTGCTCTGCTACACCCCTTATTGTTTTTAGAACCACAACTGTTGATAATGAATCTGCCAATATATCTTCCAAGTGTCGCCTGCGCACACTTCAGAAATCTGACTTCCTATTGTAAAATGCATAACTGATGTAAAATGTATTATATCATCTCCTCTCATCTTTTTTCTCTTGTACCTTGCGACGTCGAGGTGAAGCATAAACAGTGGAAGGGTGTCCGTTTATGGACTTCATATATCGAGATTCTCATGGACTCTGCTATTCTCTCTGTCCATCGTTTACATGGTCGATCCCTTCTTCTGGTTTGATGTGGTCTGTAAAATGCATAACTGATGTAAAATGCGTCACAAATACAATAATTTTTTTGTTATCAAAGAAAACTCTAGAAGGCAAAGTATTGGTGAAAGAACAAGGTGTAGACCAATAAAACAGTCATGTAGAAGACAGGGATGCACAGATTTATTAATGTAGACATCCGTGGGATTAAAGAGAGCGACACAAGCTAGTTTAGTCGCTAGTTAGTTCCTAGTTAGTCGCTGGTTAGTGGCTAGTTAGTCACTGGTTAGTCGCTAGTTAGTTCCTAGTTAGTCACTGGTTAGTCGCTAGTTAGTCGCTAGTTAGACGCAAGTTAGTCGCTAGTTAGTTAAGGTTCCAACTTCACGGCAAAGGGTCACCCCAATAATGCTCCGTTCCTGTGCCCCTCAACTGTCCCATGTGAAGAGTTGAACAGACAGACAGCAGCACAAGACAGGAGAGCACAAGAGAAAGACCTGTCGCATGGAATGATCAAGAAGCTGCACAACCAGCTCAAGGCCTGAATACTGGATAATGACAACGACGATGACTCATAAAGTACAACAGGAAGGAATAGCAAGAAAGAAAATAAATTCCATTATAAGTAAGTAAATAAAGTGATAAATTCCACAATACATAAGTAAATAAAGTAATAAAGCGCCACTTTAGACGTCTTAATGTGCAGCGGGCATATGGTGCTAAGTTCATAATGTCTATAGACCAATCAGCACTGGGTTGATGACGTAGTTATCAATGTAACGCCTGTCGCCTTTATCTCTCTAAACACTTCCTGGTACTTATTTCAGGCTGCATCGATAAGGCGCCCACTTGATTTTTAAAAAAAAATCTGTTCCAATACGGATTGTAAACCACGAAACACAGCTCGAAATTCTGAGGTAAGTAGGATCATTTTTTTCCAGTTTTCATTTTCTCTTCATTTGTTTCATTTTTTAAAATCTTTTTTATTCTTCTCGTCCTGTCGTCACGTTTTAATGTAGTCACAGGAGATCTCCGTGACTATATGTTGTGTTTTGGGAATGTGTTTGTTTGCTGATGAAGGCTAATCACCGCAACGTCCTACATGTGTCGTAATTATGTTATGTAAAGCTGCACTACTTTGTGTCATTTTATATTGTTTGGATTGTAAACCACGACCACTTGGCCAGCAGGCGAGAGTCTATCCACTACGCCACCGCGATTCTCAACACTTTATAATGGAAGTATGTAGTCATGGACATAAACGTACTGGAACCTCCAAATGACGTTAGCACCTCGCTGAGGCAAAAGCAGAGGCTTGAAATCTGCAACTGAAACGTGTTTCTCATTGTTCCATTGTCTTGCGTGTTATCTGCTATCTATTTCTCCTCCAAGTATTTTGTCTCACTCTCTGGGCGGCAATCAGTACTGTAACATTTATTAGTCTAGTTTCTTTGATGGCCCAGGAGACGCCCCGATGTTCCACACTTCCTTGGGTAACATCTAGAGCCGGCTCATGCTGGGAAACTTGGACAGACCAGGGGAGATCAATGCTCGCACGGACACTGCCTGCCACAGGGGGAGTAACTCTGCAGCCATCATTGATTCTCCGTCTGATGTGTGTACCCTAAAGAGGACATGGCTCCACAGCAGGGGGTTCCCGGCCACAGTTAAGGACCCTCAATTATTTATGGATCATGTTTGATACCTGGGTGCGACCCCTTGATGCTACGTTCCTTTGAAGATGGCTAATGGCGCAGTGGGGGAGCCGCGCTAAGGGCAGGGGGGTAGCACACTTGCCTGCCGGCTCGGTGGTGAATTGGTCAAATTCACTTGGGGGCAAGGCGTTTCTTTTAGGCTCCCAGGTCAATCCAGTGTAAAACTGGTAGCAGGAAAGTTCATTGGAAGTAAATGTCGTCCCGTAATATTTACCTCATCAACAATCAAATGTCGCCCCGTAATATTTACCTCATCAACAATCAAATGTCGTCCCATAATATTTACCTCATCAACAATCAAATGTCGCCCCGTAATATTTACCTCATCAACAATCAAATGTCGTCCCGTAATATTTACCTCATCAACAATCAAATGTCGTCCCGTAATATTTACCTCATCAACAATCAAATGTCGTCCCGTAATATTTACCTCATCAACAATCAAATGTCGTCCCGTAATATTTACCTCATCAACAATCACATGTCGCCCCGTAATATTTACCTCATCAACAATACATGTCGCCCCGTTAATATTTACCTCATCAACAATCACATGTCGCCCCGTAATATTTACCTCATCAACAATCAAATGTCGTCCCGTAGTATTTACCTCATCAACAATCACATGTCGCCACGTAATATTTACCTCATCAACAATCACATGTCACCCCGTAATATTTACCTCATCAACAATCAAATGTTGCCCCGTAATATTTACCTCATCAACAATCAAATGTCGTCCCGTAGTATTTACCTCATCAACAATCACATGTCGCCCCGTAATATTTACCTCATCAACAATCACATGTCGCCCCGTAATATTACCTCATCAACAATCACATGTCGCCCCGTAATATTTACCTCATCAACAATCAAATGTCGCCCCGTAATATTTACCTCATCAACAATCAAATGTCGCCCCGTAATATTTACCTCATCAACAATCAAATGTCCGTCCCGTAATATTTACCTCATCAACAATCAAATGTAGGTTGGGTTCTGGGTTAGCGTGATGTATCTAATACACTTCATGGATGAACAAGTTTTTTAAAAATTTAACATTTACTTAATTATTTATACGCTAATACATAACTATTTTTGTATTATATTGTTGTTATTTATAACATAATTGCATCTTCTTTACATAAAGTAAATAGAGTGTATTGCAACAGACACAATAAGAAAAGTCGGAGTGCTAAACTGATGGGTGTTTCCTGTACGGAGGAGAAAGGTGAGAGAGGAACGAGAGGAGAGAGAGGAAAGAGAGAGTGGAGAGAGGTAGGAGAAAGATAGGAGAGAGAGAGACTGGAGAGAGAGGAGAGAGAGAAAGAGAGGAGAGATATGTGAGAGATAGATGAGAGAGAGAGAGGAGAGGGAGATAGAGTGAGAGAGGAGAGAGTGAAGAGAGATAGGCAAGAGATATGAGAGAAAGAAAGAGAGAGAGAGAGTGGAGAGGGGTAAAGATGAGGGAGATAGCAGAGAGATGGGAGAGAGATAGGAGAGAGAGAGAGAGAGAGGGGGGAGGAGAGATTGGAGAGAGATATGACAGAAATGGGAGAGAGATAGGAGAGAGAGAGAGAGAGAGGGGGGGGGGAGGAGAGATTGGAGAGAGATAGGAGAGAAATGGGAGAGAGATAGGAGAGAGATAGGAGAGAGATGAGAGAGATAGGAGAGAGGTAGGAGAGAGATAAAAGAGAGGAAGAGAGGAGATAAAAAGAGAGATGAGATAGCGGGGAACTAACAGACCCAACCAACACTAAGCCAATTTAGATAAAGATTTAGACAAGTAACATTGGGAAAGAATATGGGCATGTGAGGAGAAATGACACTCTCGACAAGAACATAATTGAGAGAGGGAGGGGAATTGCCGGGGAAGCATACAGGAGCAAGACCACAGCGCAGAGGGATTCAGTATGGGGTGGAGAAAAAGAGTGTTGAAGTCCTCCATATAACCTGCACTTTTCTATGTATGTGAAACGTGGACAATAAGCAGACAAACTGAAAAACATCTGATGACGGTGGTCTTGTGGTTTCTGGGGAAAATGCAAAGAATACCATGGACAGACAAAAACACCCACGAGTAAGTTCTACAAGAAGCAGATGAAAACCGTAAACTGATTACATTTTAAGAATATGCATCTTTCCCATTGCAACATGCACTTACTAAACAAACTGAACAGTGCACACATGACTTTGAATATAAATGTTATAGACGGGTGCATACGGATGCACGGATGCAATACGGATTAGGGGGAGTGGGGGGGGGGGGGTGAGTGGTCACGAGGTATGGTGTTCGCCTCGAGTGTTGGAGGCCCCGGGTTCAAGCCCCGGCGAGGACCGGGATGTTTTCACGTGGACTTCTAGGAACAAAATTTTCCCTGGTCTCTGGGTAGTGAGATCGGACGCCCGTGTGTATTGTTGTGCACTTAAAAAATTCCCTGGCAGTTGTAAATCGAAAAAGAGTAGCCTAAAGGCGCTGCCCGGGCAAAATTTCGATTAAAACATCTACCGAAAGTATGTCAGGATCCTCGCCGGTGCTACGGCGTTCGTGCACTGAGCTGAGACTCTCCGGACTCAGGCTTAAGTTAGGGATAGAATGGAGCACTTATGGATTACACCCGCTTGCCGTGATGTTGATCCGTCGACTAAACTAAACGAAGCATACAGATGCCCGTTATGTGTTGCAGTATGGATATGGGATTACATATTGTCTGTATGAGACTACCTTAGTTTCAGGGAAAATCTGTCTTTTCAATTTGTCTGCAAAAACCGTGGTTTTGGTTCAGTAGACAGATAAACAGATAGACAGACAAACAGACACACAGACGGACAGCCAGGCACGCAGGCAGATAGATTGACAAACCAACGAACGGACGGACCGGACGGAGGTAGAGACGAAGGCATGAATGGATGAATGGATGGATGGATGGACGGAAGGACGGACGGACGGACCGACCGACCGACCGACCGACCGGCCGGCCGACCGACCGACCGACCGACCGACCGACCGACCGACCGACAGACAGACAGACAGACAGACAGACTCTTTCGGATACAACTACCCAGATCTTCCAATTATCAAGTTATACCCCTTGAGTTATTTACCTTACACATCTGCAGTTGTCCCCCGAGTTATCTAACCTGGTGAATGCCCTTCCTTAGAATCCCTAAGAAATTTTACTTGACCATGAAGACTGAACATTACACCGTATGATGATCTTTGTCGCTTTCTTATTGTCCACATCAAAGATGTCGTTCAATACTGACTCAGTTACTTGACTGATCAATTACACTTGTTTAGACGCCTCTGCTCCCTTTCTTCAAGACGCAGCTATTGTTCTGTGCGTCAATAGGGACAACATTGTAACAACAGGAGTCGTGTGGTGGTGTTGTCTTCTCGCCCCACCTGTGTCGCACAGGTGAAAGATTGTTATATCAGCATGCTCCTAACATACCTGGAAGATATCAAAGAATCAAAGAAGGGCACCGCTAGGCCCGCGACAAATTAAAATATTTGGATATTCTGTCTGGACCTCTGACTAACGCGTGAATACCGCTAATACCATCAAAGCAGCATGGAAATAACAAAGGCAATTGATATTGATTCTTGCTCATACAAGTTGACAGAATGTCATATTAGCAGGCACATTACACACCGCTCAATAACATCTAAGAACTGTGAGCAAGCCATGCTTTCCATTAAAATTTTAGTTGTACGCCCTTTTCGGGGCGACGCAGTCAACCCCGGCATTTTTAAACTGTGATTTCTTGGCAAGTTTACGTTCAGTAATTTGCCATTGCTTTCTGAATGATCGGCACTCATACCATTGTATGAAGACCAGCGAAAGGCGGCCTGCTTCAAAAGTTTTCGCAGCTGTGTTTCGAACGCGGTATGCGTAATTGAGAATTGCGTTTGTAACGCCTTCGCCATAGCCCACGATTACTAATAAACGACAGACATTCGTCAACTGGTGTCTACTGGTGTCTGCATTAAACAGAAGGATTAAATTGTTACCACAGATTCACCAACGTGGAGCTCGTGGAGAGATCTAGAAAATACCAGGGAATTAAAGGATGTAGGAAACAAACAGAAGATGGCTCTGGGTAGGACATGCACCGAGAAAAACCTGAGAATACAGACTTGAGGAGACAGGCTAAATGAATCATTACTCTACTATGAAACATCTTCAAACTATCTCTACAGCTTTATTGTAGAATAAGTTATTTTTCCTTTCTTTTCTTTTTGTTTCTTTCTTTTTTTAATGCTGTCTCACTTTGAACTTAAGCGTAGTCTATAACACTACTTCTAGCAGTGTTGGACTGAATTTTGCGTGTGGATTAGCTTTATTATTAACAGTGCCCCTCGCCATCAGGCGAACCCACTCCGACTTCACAGGTACTTGTAATTAACGTCCCCAAGTCAAGGACGCTAAGTCAACATTTTAGTCCCACTGTCCGGTGTAGGGGTTGAACCCCTTACCTCGTCATCAGCACACCGGATGTTTAAGAACACGCGTTCTTATCCATTCGGCCATGCTGACTTACGCATGAGTGTTTAATACCAAGAGAATTTCAACATATGTGCAGAATTAGTTAAAACCTTCTGACGATCAGTGACTGTTTGCTCTGCCATCTTCAGTAGCATATTTGTGGCTCCCTTCAGTATAAACTACAAGCACCCCACTACAGCGCCGCCTCTGAAGTAGAGAGCACGGGCATGAGGAAATGCATAGGCGGAAATGTTCTTCATTGTTGATGTTCAAAGGGCGAATGCCAATGAATGTCCGAGAAATGCCGATAGTACAAGATTGAAGACCTAACACCCACTGACCATTTATGACCTGCTGGTGGCCTTGTACAAAGACCAACTATTCTTGTCGCCTTCTTCATTGACCGTTGAATTTTATATTGCGATCTGATCTCGTTGTCTACGATCTCAAAACTGTATTTTTTTTGGGTTTACGTTGCATATCCCTCATATGACGTTGCAGTCAACACCAGCTGCTGTTGATGTACTAATTCATTCATTCATTCAGTAGCATGTCCTTTGCAGAACCTCGCTCCCATAACAACCTTCAGGAAAACCTCTCGATCATAAGCAAGCTGTCCCGCGTCTGATACACCCATCTGGAGATCATCCGCCACATCCTGCACCCATCTTCTCTGATGTACTAGGCAAGTTTTTACGTTCAGTATTGTTGGGAACTAATTTTGGGGGAGTAAATTTTGGCTCATAGTTTGCAATTGCAATGTGAAGCTCATTTCTTTACACTGACTTACACAAGAAAATGCCTCCACATGTGACCAGAAAGATTATCAGAAGTTACTTGCAGAAATACTGCACTGGAAAATGAACCTATGTTTTATTTAAGTTGATCTAATAGTCTCTACTTTTGGCTTTAAAGGGGAAGGCTATTGAGATGTAATGGGGATTAAATACAGATGTCTTGAAGATGTAATAGAAATTCAATGGGGATGTCGTGGTGATGCAATGAATATGTAATAGCAATGTAATGGATGATGTAATGGAGACATATGGAGATGTAATGGAGATGTGGAGACATAATCGGGATATTATGGAAATGTAATGGAGATTCAATGGGGATGTAAGGGAAATTTAATAGAGATGTAATGCTTATGCAATGGAGATTCAATGTAGATTCAATTGGGATGTAGTGGGGATGTAATGGAGATGAAATGGAGATGCAATGGGGATGCAATGGGGATGCAATGGGGATGTAATGGAGATTCCATGAGCATGTAATGGGAATATAATGGAGATGTAACGAGGAGATCCAGTGAAGATGTAGTAGAGATGTAATGGGGATGTCCAGAAATGGCAGTTTTAAGATACAGCTATTCTCGATTCTTGTGTACAAGTGTACAAGTAATGATGATTAGGATGACGACGACGGTGATGATGTTGATGGTGGTGGTGTTGGTGGTGTTTGTGGTAACGCTTGAGATGAAAAGTTAACAATTTAACATTATGAAATATTACTGCCCGGAAACGGCTTGAGAGGGACCTGTTGAGTAAACAAAGCCTACTCTAGAGTCACCGTAAGATGACCTCATTATTCTTAAATATCGCCAGCGTACAGGCGAACAGACCTGGCACCCAGGTACAATATCGAGACAGAGAGTCCTTCTGCGGACAGGAGGTGACATGTTACTGTTTCCAGATATCAGGTTATCGCCCCTTGAGTCATACAAATGAAAATAAAGTCAAGATGTTGGCCCTACTTCCACGTTAAACGAATGATAATTTATTGCGCTAAATAAGAACTCTCTTCCGAAGCGGATAAATATCGTTTCATGTGTTTGGGTTAGGAGATCAGATTGCCCGGCGATTTGCGCGCGAAAAATCGCATGCTAATGCCGTGTCGTTAGCTTCATCCTACCGGCTCTTCATCCGGCAAGGGGCAATAATTCTGTCGGATGTGAAGTTGTAGAGAAATATTTGCGTTGGGATCCAAACCGTAGCTTTATTGTCCGGGGGGATGTTATAAAGCTATAATCAATGTCTGGAAGGGCGGTCTGATGATCAATAGCAGACGTTAGATACAGAGTCTTGTTCTAGAAGTTTCTGACATCACAGATTTTATACGGCTACGGGGTCAAGTTGATGTCAAACCCTCAACATCTGGACCCTGATCATGATCTGGGGGAGCGGTTGATACATAGAAGATATGATGTAGGGGTGGGAGTGATAGGCATTCACATATACTAGCACAGGATATTATAATGTAAATTAGAGGTCTTCATGGCCGAATGGATAAGGCCGCTCGTTCTTAAACATCAAGTATGCTAGTGCCGGGGTAGCAGGTTCAACCACTACACCGGCCAGTTGGACTAAACGATTATTGACTAGGGGACGTAAATTACAAGTATCTTTGATGTCGGAGTGGGAAAGCTAATCCGCACGCATTGAGCAGTCCAGTGCACTAGAAGTAATAGCACATGTGTGGACTACGCTTGTGTTCAAATCGTACGAACGTTAATAAAAACAATAATAGTGTAAATTGAGCCACTGTCCTTCCTGGCTGCTTTTTCTTTATCCGTAAACCAATTCACAAGACTTAGTTATTACCAAGGTGGTAACGAACATAGGCCTCTGTGGTAACGAGCCAGGGCTCTGTCTGTAATGTTGCTATTCATATTAATACATTTTCTCATTACGATCTTTAGCATTGAAGTCACTGTGTGCATTGTTGACAAATGTATGTGATGGTTTGCCATTTCACCCGTACATCATGGTTCGCAATCTCACATATATATGGTCACGGTTCGCTATCTTAGACATATATGATCATGATTCGCCATCTCAGACATATATGATCGTGGTTCGCCATCTGACACATACATGATCATGGTTTGCCATCTCACACATATATGATCACGGTTCACCATCTCACACATATATGATCATAGTTCGCCATCTCAAACATATATGATAGTGGTTCGCCATCGCACACATATATGATCATGGTTCGCCATCTCACACATATATGATCATGGTTCGCCATCTCACACATATATGATCACGGTTCGCCATCTTAGACATATATGATCATGATTCGCCATCTCACACATATATTATCACGGTTCGCCATCTTAGACATATATGATCATGGTTCGCCATCTCACACATATATGATCGTGGTTCGCCATCTCACACATATATGATCGTGGTTCCCCACCTGACACATATATGATCATAGTTCGCCATCTCACACATATATGATCATAGTTCGCCATCTCACACATATATGATCATGGTTCGTCATCTCACAATATATGGTCATGGTTCGCCATCTCACACATATATAATCATGGTTCGCCATCTCACACATATATGGTCAATGTTCGCCATCTCACTATATATGATCATGGTTCGCCATTTCACACATATATGTTCATGGCTCGCCATCTCACACATATATGATCATGGTTCGCCATCTCACACATATATGATCATGGTTCGCCATCTCACACATATATGGTCATGGTTCCCCATCTCACACATATATGGTCATCTTTCGCCATTTCACACATATATGATCAATGTTCGCCATCTCACTATATATGATCATGGTTCGCCATTTCACACATATATGTTCATGGCTCGCCATCTCACACATATATGATCATGGATCGCCATCTCACACATATATGATCATGGTTCGCCATTTCACACATATATGATCGTGGTTCGCCATCTCACACATATATGATCGTAGTTCGCCATCTCACACTTATATGATCGTGGTTCGTCATTTCACACATATATGATCGTGGTTCGCCATCTCACACATATATGGTCAATGTTAGCCATCTCACTATATATGATCATGGTTCGCCATTTCACACATATATGTTCATGGCTCGCCATCTCACACATATATGATCATGGTTCGCCATCTCACACATATATGATCATGGTTCGCCATCTCACACATATATGGTCATGGTTCCCCATCTCACACATATATGGTCATGGTTCGCCATTTCACACATATATGATCAATGTTCGCCATCTCACTATATATGATCATGGTTCGCCATTTCACACATATATGTTCATGGCTCGCCATCTCACACATATATGATCATGGATCGCCATCTCACACATATATGATCGTGGTTCGCCATCTCACACTTATATGATCGTGGTTCGCCATCTCACACATATATGATCATGGTTCGGCATTTCACACATATATGATCGTGGTTCGCCATCTCACACATATATGATCGTGGTTCGCCATCTCACACTTATATGATCGTGGTTCGCCATTTCACACATATATGATCGTGGTTCGCCATCTCACACATATATGATCGTGGTTCTCCATCTCACACATATATGATCGTGGTTCGCCATCTCACACATATATGATCGTGGTTCGCCATCTCACATATGATCATGGTTCGCCATCTGACACATTTTTGATCATGGTTCGCCATCCTACACATATGTGATCATGGTTCGCCATCTTACACTCTCCATCTTACATATATATGATCATGGGTCGCCAACTTACACTCGCCATCTGACACATATGTGATCATTTTGCCATCTCTCACGACACCTAAACTTTCGGATCAAATCTGTATTCATATTCCGATTATGTCATGTGACCAAGTCATAAATTTAGTTATGCCACTGTCTTCCCTTTTCCCCAACAAATCTTGTTTTTCGGTGTTCGCTAAGTCTTCAAGTGCATTTCTCCGACCAAAACTTATTGCCTGCCTACGTCTAATGTCTGTAATCAAACGGCTGTTTTCGCCTCCTACTTTAAAATCATAAGTACCAATAATATTAAACGCCTCCCTGATCTCTTGGGTAGTGAGATCTGCACCTAGTTTTCTCGGATAAAGGCGAAAACGGGCGGTCAAAGTGCAAGTCGTGCACGTTGAAAGTCCCATGACAGCCATCTTATCATGTCGTAATCTGATTGGCGGATGGAAACAATGGCGCGCTGTCAAGAGCGTTAGCTTACCCGACGGCAAGTGGGCGCCGTGAGCGCCTAATGATAATGAAGTGGACATCCTTTAACATTACACACGAGTTTGACAACAATGTATTCCTTTAGTGAATGTAAACTCAGAGGCCATAACCAATATACTGCACGGTTTATTGCCTGACATATTTAGCAGCAACTCGCCAGATGCATACTGCAGAGTTATATTATAGTGATATGATTGGTTCTAGATAAATGTTTCAGCTCAAGTATTATACATTTATTCACTTCATGTGATACATAAATCTGCAGTATGCAACTGACGAGATGCAACGAGATATGCCAGGCAATAAATCGTGCAACATATTGTCGATGGCTTCTGTGTTTAAATTCACTAAAGGAATACGTTGTTTTGAATGTCTGGAAAGAGGTAATAGACAAACACAAATTCAACACAAAAATAACGAACAAATTTGTTATACTTCCTGATCTAGAAACTATATGTTAAGACGTTAATGACTGACCAATGGGAAGATTTGCAACACCCAATTAGACAACCTGCTGTAACAACTTTCTCAAAACTGAAGATAAAAAGCCATAGGAAATTAAACACTGACGACGTTAAAACTAATAGGAACGTATAAGAAACAACACAAATAATCATAATAAATGTGCAGCGATTGAATACAAAATTAGAAAGTAATTTAAAGAAGCAAAAGTAGTATAGGTATACACCACGAAACAAAACACGATGACTCAAGTATGGCGATATATCGTTCTTCTGTCCAAGTGGGTCACATTTGCCGATATGCTGTCCTGCGATACTGAATCAGTCAACATGTTACACTATACAGGGTGTAATTTTAATAACTGTTGTTTAATGACTGTTTTAATGACTGTGCAGTGTTTGAAAATATTGCCGGTCCAAGTTTTGTATTTACCCTCAGTAAATACAAAACTTGGATCGGCAATATTTTCAAACACTGCACAGTCATTAAGAATACACCCTGCATAGTTAAACATGTTAACTGATTCAGTGTGAAGGATAGTATATCGCTAAATGTGCCCACCGACTTGGACAGAAGAACGATATATCGCCATACTAGGGTCATCGTGTTTTGTTTCGTTATGTCTTCAGTAATTTTGATGCTAATGTATGGAAATATACGTTATAATACTCGTTTATTTGATTGTGCACCATGTTTGGCCCAAAGCTACTTTTTAATTTGGCATTGAATAACTCAAGGACCTGTCTGCCGTTTGCAAACTTTTTATTTGGCATTGAATCAATTAATAATATCTGAGTCCTGACAACTAAAATGTTCAGGCCCAGACGTCCACTTGGTGGACAGCTGTGTCGTGCAACTCCGTGCTAAGGAATGTTTGGGAAGAAAAAGAGGCGCGCAAGAGGTGTGAAGATCTACATGTTGGTGGACCAATACAAAGAAGTATATATTGTGGGGGATCGCAGGGTTCTGGAAGAATCTCAAAACTGAGAGGGAAGCAAATGAGAACTTTCAATCAGATAGTGGTGGGAACAATTAGTTGTATATTAGTAGTATGACTCTTCGCTGGCTGTTGAACAAGGGGACGGAGCGCGTATGGGAATATCCTGAGTGCAGTGATGTCGGTTCTTAGTTCAACTCAACTCAACTCTATAGAAAAGTGTACTTGAAGTCCACAGAGAAGTGTTGGAGACCGAGGCTTGGCATGAAAGTGGTGAGTTGAGTTGAGGTGAGCTGAGCTGAGTTGAGTTGAGTTGAGTTGAGGTGAGTTGTGTTCCTTTAGTGAATTTAAACTCAGAGGCCATAATGCATTCCTTAGCACGGAGTTGCACGACACAGCTGTCCACCAAGTGGACGTCTGGGCCTGAACATTTTAGTTGTCAGGACTCAGATATTATAGGTGAGGGGAGTTGAGCTGAGCTGAGGTGAGGTGAGTTGAGGTGAGTTGAATTGAGTTGAGTTGAGATGAGTTGAGTTGAGTTGAATTGAGCTGAATTGGGTTGAGTTGAGTCGAGAACCGATATCACATTACCCGGGGAAACATTTCCATACGTGACCCATTCTTATCTTCAACAGCAAGCGAAGAGTCCATTACTAATACTAACAGCTAAACATGATAGGATAATCATCAACCTGTGCTGGGTTATGAGTCGAGGACAGAAAGTGACCGTACTGGACATCATCAGGCGGGAGAAGTCAATTATGGACATGTTTTACAAGCGTTGGACTGGACTCTGAATGTGTCTTAATGCACTTATGTTGTAAGTGGCCTTCATTGTCTCTGTAAATTGGATAATTAATCTACATAACTTCATTATTTCTCTAAAATAGATAGTTAAACGAGGTAATCTATTTAAATCAGACAGTTAAATTTCCTGACTTCATTGTGTCCGTAAATTAGACAGTTAAACTAGTTAACTTCGTTATCTCTCTCAAATAGATAGTTAAACTAGCTAACTTCGTTATCTCTCCAAAATAGATAGTTAAACTAGCTAACTTCGTTATCTCTCTCAAATAGATAGTTAAACTAGCTAACTTCGTTATCTCTCCAAAATGGATGGTTAAACTAGCTAACTTCATTATTTGTCTAAAATAGATAGTTAAACTAGCTAACTTCGTTATCTCTCCAAAATAGATGGTTAAACTAGCTAACTTCATTATTTGTCTAAAATAGATAGTTAAACTAGCTAACTTCGTTATCTCTCCAAAATAGATAGTTAAACTAGCTAACTTCGTTATCTCTCCAAAATAGATAGTTAAACTAGCTAACTTCGTTATCTCTCCAAAATAGATGGTTAAACTAGCTAACTTCATTATTTGTCTAAAATAGATAGTTAAACTAGCTAACTTCGTTATCTCTCCAAAATAGATAGTTAAACTAGCTAACTTCGTTATCTCTCCAAAATAGATAGTTAAACTAGCTAACTTCGTTATCTCTCCAAAATAGATGGTTAAATTTGCTAACTTCGTTATCTCTCTCAAATATAGTTAAACTAACTACTTCACTGTTACTCTAAAATAGATAAACTAGCTAACTTCTTTTTCTCTCTAAAATAGATAGTTAAACTAGCTACTTACAAACAATAGGTGAATGCATATGTGTCGACGAATAATTAACGAGCTTAAATATATACACGGATGTGATATTCTGCCATACAATTGTAATATTTTAAAAGAAAACGGACATATCCGGAAGCAAGAATCTGTCTGTAATGAAACAGAGCCATGATATTTCGTTGGCATGCAGTGCCGTCTCCGTGATTAAAGAGTTACGGACGCGATTCGTAATCCCGTATACCCGCGTTCGAAACACAGCTGCGCGCGATTTGGCAGCAGACCGCCTTGCGTTGGTTTCACGTTGGTATCGGTGCCGGTCGTTCAGAAAGTAATGGCAAACTACTGAACGTAAACTTGCTAAGAGATCGCAACGGCAGTAATGCTGGTGTTGACTGCGATGTCCTATAAAGGATATGCAAAATATGCAAGGAAGGGAGACTCCGTTTCGAAATAGTTACCCCGCTTTCCTCGCACTCTAAAGTTCGTGGATTGGATTCCGGCCTACTTCGTTCAGTTTACGAGTACAACTTTCTAGGAGGTTCCTCGATATCGTCGCTGGTGCTTTGTGCGACGTTTTCGACAGGTCGCCCTGCGGACAGAGACAGAGTCACTTGGGATAAAACTTGGTCAATGAAGTCGATCCTCTTGGCTTTTAAACCTCTTGTTGTTTAAATCTCTCACTTAACGAGACGGCGGAGGCATCATATCCTCGTCTGACCGTGCACATGACATAGCCATCGTTGCTCCCCATCTACCACACTAACGTGAGCGCTAAATATGATATTGCTGATATTTCTTACAAGTTATATGTGTAGATAGTTGTACGGTTAGCTTGTAAAATTCTAAGAAGATAACTGGAGATTTTGAAGTTAAATGTCGCATAAAAATTCTTAGAATATCATGGATCAGGGAGAATAAAAGTTCTGACCTTCTACAGCAGGAGTGGGCAAACTACGGCCCGCGGGCCGCATGCGGCCTGGCAACTGATATTATGTGGCCCTCGACGGCATTTAGAAATAAACAATTTTTACTTCTTTTTTAAGTTAGTTTTTGGAATTTTACAGAATTTTATGTACTGTTATGATTGTTTTACCATTTTTGATATAATTTCTTTCTAATTTTCTATTTTGTAAACTTTTATCATTGTTTGGATCAACATACATTTGCGAACAAGCATTTTCTTGATTGAAGATCAGCAAATTTAAGAATAGGTCTTTATTGTCGGACTGCACCTTGCATGCTGTCATGCGAATTTAACAAGTAAACGTGCGTCAGATTTCAAGAATATTGTCAAAAATTGCCAGCAGTTACATCTCATTAGAAATCGACATTTTTAGTGACAATGTAGTCGGTGTATGTCTAAATTGAAGCAATTGATAGATAATTGTTTAAAAAAAATATTATAATAAAAAAAATGTAAAATCTTGTTAACAGACTAGTAAACATTTTTGTCCATATTGTAAAAGATAATGTAAAAGTATATAAGTAAAATACAATTGCAATTGCAAATTAGTTATTTATACTGTACAATAACCAATAAATAATTCATAATTACTTATTGTGATATGATGCTTTAAACAAAGTGGACATGGTATATATGTGCCCCCCACCCCAATAGCTTTACATTTGTCAATGTATCACTGCACACAAACAGTTTGCCCACCCCTGTTATACAGGATCTTAACATAGAAGAGATGTGGCTGATCAACAGTGTTATGTCTTAGAAATGGAAATACTTTGGTCGTATTACAAGTGTCAATGGCTTGGAAGAAGCAGTAATAAAGATCAACCAGCGGCACGAGCGTTCTATAAGAGACCGCCGGGATACAAGGCGAGGGGACGACCCAGGAGAGTTGGTTAGATGGGGTAAAAGGGACATTGTAGAAATCAAATACATATTTCGGTCATGTTAAAAGAATAACACTCTTATAAAAACATACTGGGGGGGGGGGGGGGGGGGGCTAAGTTGAGGGCAAGCGAGGAAGAGGTAGACAAAGATACAAGTGGGAATATAACACCAAGAAATAGATGAACATTAATCTGACAGACTGTACAGTCAAGGCGAGAGACAGACAGTGTTGGAGGTCCATAGCAGCCAACCTTCATTGTGGAGACCGCACATGATTCATTGATTGAGAAATCAGATGTGACGTTCGTGCATGCAACAATACAAGCATAAAAACAAAATTTACATCTACTCCCTCTTTGCGATGATTCACGACAATGGAAAAAGAAAAAGAGGAGAATAAAAAAAAAGGAAGAATAAAAGGAAGAATAAGAAGAAGAGGGAGTAGGAGAGGTAGAAGGGGGATGA
The DNA here is from genome assembly GCA_014155875.1 of Cepaea nemoralis. Classification (NCBI taxonomy): domain Eukaryota; kingdom Metazoa; phylum Mollusca; class Gastropoda; order Stylommatophora; family Helicidae; genus Cepaea; species Cepaea nemoralis. The sequence continues at coordinate 138,704 of JACEFZ010016653.1, forward strand.
GAAGAAGAAGAAGAAGAAGAAGAAGAAGAAGAAGAAGAAGAAGAAGAAGAAGAAGAAGAAGAAGAAGAAGAAGAAGAAGAAGAAGAAGAAGAAGAAGAAGAAGCAGAACAACAACAACAACAACAACAACAACAACAACAGAAGGTGTTATTTCTGCAAGAAGAGGCAGCGGTCACCCAGCAAGAACAAAACCAGCAACGAATGGAGACTTATTTAGGCGGGCCAGGGTGAGCGCGATGCTCCACAAAGGACCCTCAAACGAGCTGATGAACAGCTACCACTCACAAATTTATCTACACCCCTAATCGGCTCTCATGTTAACCACAATTTCACACTTTCTCCCGCTGAGCCGTGCTGTGAAACGGCAAACTATTTCACACAAGTTTTGAACACGGAGCGTTCCGCACCGTTGTCATTGCCAACGACAATTATACAGCCATTACCTTCAAAAGCGCGACAAGAATGGTTTTCGAATTTCGACGATCAGGGCAGAAAACACGTGTACAGACAAAACTTCTGATGCGAGCAACTACTAGATCCAAAGCTGTCATCTAAATCGCTTAACGGTTGTAAAATACCGCGATTGTACGCAACGCCTCATTTCATATTCATTTCCAGAAGCTGTCAAGAATTGTAGCTTTCCGGAGTTATGTAAACATTTTTGTTTTTTGTGGTGTTTCACTTTCTGGTTTGTGTTGAGGCTTGTGGATAAGAAAAGTCTTTTATTTTTGGGAGAGTTGAAGTTTTAGCTAAGACAAACAAATATGTCTCTCTATCTCTATCGCTCACTTTCTTTCTTTCTTTCTTTCTTTCTTTCTTTCTTTCTTTCTTTCTTTCTTTCTTTCTTTCTTTCTTTCTTTCTTTCTTTCTTTCTTTCTTTCTTTCTTTCTTTCTTTCTTTCTTTCGGTCTGTCTGTCTGTCTGTCTGTCTGTCTGTCTGTCTGTCTGTCTGTCTTTTTTCTTTCTTTCTTTCTTTCTCTCCCTGGCTCTCTAGTAGTTCTTGTAGAGACGGCAAAATCAGCAGGACAGAAGAAGAAGAAGAAGAATAAGAAGAAGAAGAAGAAGAAGAAGAAGAAGAAGAAGAAGAAGAAGAAGAAGAAGAAGAAGAAGACCAGCAAGACCAGCAACAACAACAACAACAACAACAACAACAACAACAACAACAACAACAACAACAACAACCGAGAAGAACACAGACGGGTATATCTGTTTATTTTCAATATCGAAGATACAAACAATAGATTGCACGATTTATTGCCTGGCATATTTCGCTGCATCTCGTCAGGTACATACTGCAGAAATCACACAAGACAATTGACATTACTGTGCAAATATGTGTATATTTCAACTTGCAGGATTTATCTAGTTAATTTACTTTACGTTGTGTGCCAGGCAATAAATCGTGCAATCTATTGTTTGTATCTTCGTTATTCAAATTCACTACCATTACATACCACCAAAAGAAAAGAATGATCAAATCAGTCAGAAGGCCACCAAACTTAATCAAGACGACTACCACATTATGGATAGACCAGAACAGGTAATTCTTCTGCGCCTCAGAACAAGACACAATAGATTACGTAACCACATGTATACAAAATTCAAGATTGGTGACTCAACCATGTGCACATGTGAATTGGCGTCGCAGACAGCAGAGTACATACTCCAGGATTGCCCAAATTACAACATATCCAGGCGAACCTTCTGGCAAAAGAGAGTTAACAGTGGAAGATAAACTCTATGGACATCTGAGTGAACAAAAAAAGACTGTTAGATTCATACAAGAGACAACATTGTAGTTATAAACATATTTCAGGCGAATGAAAGAAGAAGAGGAAGAAATTCACTACGGGAAAACATTGTTTTGAATTATTTTTATTTTTTTAAATTCGCATATCCTTTACAGGATATCGCTGTCAACAGCAGCATCTTTCAGCTGTCTGTTGATTTCTTGGCAAGATTACGCTCAGTAGTTTGCCATTGCTTTCTGAGCGGCCGGCTCAGTTATCCCGCAAGTCACCAGCGGGGAACGAACCGCTCCCAGTTCTCGCCCGCTACGAGACTGCGTGATAAACGGGATTACGGAGAAAGTATTGTAACCCTTCGGCCAGAGAGACCGGATTGTTTTGAATAGCTGTTTATATTAAATTTTGCTTATCACTCACTGTGACGAAACGCGTTTATCTGTCTTGGGTCGTCAAGATCCCGCACTATTTTGGCGCGTCATCGGGGACTTTCCCAGCTAAAAATAGACTGAGGGAAGCCGATGGAGGAATTGCTATCTAGAATCTTCTCGAAACACCGAAATTCGAGTAACCCGTGATGCTGGGTATCGCTCTAAATTCTCGTGCAGAGAGATCTAGAAACTCTAGGCGGGGAATGACGGTTTCCCGAGAAAGTATCTTTTCTCAAGAAGCACTTGCTTCTAGTGCGCATTGAGTTGGCACGAAGCGGGAAATTGGCTAAACCAGTCATTCACTTACTTTTGTTCGAAGAGAACAGACGCAGGCCTGATGTGAGCCATTTTTGTGTTGCGTCTCACCTCAACCATGATTCGGCTGACTGTTATGGAAAGGAAGCGGAGAAGCCCTTGAACAGTTCTGAAGCTGACTGGAAATCTGGTTTTTCACCATTCAGGTAGATATTTGTTTAAATCATTTAACTTTGTACGTGTGTTCCACACGCCATTGTTCTAACCTCATTACCTATGCGGATGTCCTTGCATACTAATGAGCAAATCGATCGATAACGCAGTTGACAGTTAATCGTGGGTTTGTTTACTGTGTGCTCGCGAATCAGCTGTTAGGAACGCCGTAACGTGATGTGGGCGATTTGGGTTCCAAATATATGCACCATATATTGCCAATCGGTGCATCTATTAGGTTGCTGTGTTAGAATAAAACATAGTTAATTGTGCTGGATGGAAACTTAGATTATGTCAGTCAGTTGCTGAAGCCAGAAGAACGGTTAGAAAACCAGGTAAGTTGGTAGGTGGAGATTCAGACAACATTTGTGCTTAGTTACTAAGTAAAGGAAGAACTTAGTTCTGTGCCACCAGGAATGATGTAACTATTGTGTAATAACTTAATAGTGAATTCATTGTGTGGAACACCGGATTTCTGTGGTAAGGTAAGTTTGCTTTGGTGATATATATATATGTATATATATATATGATGTGACATTGTGTATATATATTAGGTCATGGCATGAGATACTTCCTGGGGTAATTCCGAACGCCGAATAGGGCGACGCGTGATAACACTGCGTGCCGTCGCGATATAAACATGCGTTCTGAATTCTTGTCTAAGCTATCCTGGTTCTTTCATACTGGCGCTAGTGCGAGTGAATGCTAAGGTGCTGGAAGTATGGAAGGATGCAAGGAGGCTGTATGAGACTGGGGAAATATAGGATATGGGGGATGTAAAAGCAAGTTATGAAAGTATGGGTTGGTAGGCCAAACCAACGATGAAGTTCGGTCCAGACCAAGGCTAAACCACTTGGGAGGACAGAACTGGAACATTACCCTTGGAACATGTGGGGAACATGTATTCTCAAGAAGGCTTCTTGACTCTAAGGCAGAGTCGGATAAGAAGAGTTTGCTATGACGTGGGCAGGTGATCCCACCAGCAAACAGGCTTGTGTACATAGTGGATGTGATCATGTCCTATTCCTATATCCCGAGGGATGGTATATTGATCAAGATTGTGTATTAATGTACATTGATGATGTTAGGAACGAGTCCAGGGACTCTTTACCTATTTGTTTAGTTCGCTTAAATTAGAACAATAACAGCCTTGTATCACTACTGACGTTAGCGACGACTGGTAGATGATTAGGGATAGGTGAGACCTATGATCAGACTCGTCATTCTGATCTCTTGCTCTGTTTGACGGGCTGTTCTGTGAGGCCAGCTGACATTTGGGAACCCATGCTTTACTACTCTCCATATAGAGATAATGCTTTGGTTATATGCATAATTAAGTAGCATGACTGAGGGTTGAGGAGTTATTGGTAGGATGCATGTGGACTAATGTTTGGGCCAGTATACTCTCACCGGTCGCTCTTCCTTTTCAGGAGTTTGCCTGTTGAGGAACCAGTCAACTATAATTGTTGTTGGCAGGAAACCACTTCGTGTGACACCGCGAAGGGTTCAGTTCTTTACTTATCACGCCAGACTCAACCACACCAGGTACCCAATGTGATTCACCATGTGTGAACTTTGCATCAAGAAATACCACTGCCCTGAAGGTGCACGTGTGGGAAGTGATGGTTTGTGATGTTTTCGATAATAGAAGATACTCTGTTTCTGCCAGGAACATTTCAGCATTTTGAGTAATCATGCTCAACGAAAGGAAACACCGGACCGTATATTATGACGGTGGTTCTGCCTAAACGCAGAAGTAACTGATCTTCAGACACTTGAATGGTTCTTTGGACAGCTCTAGTGGCAGGTCTTGAGAAGAACTACACCAGCTATTGACTTGTGGCAAGTGTTACCCGGTGGAAGGGACTATGGATTATAGTCCAACCTGAATTGTTTCCGTGAAATAGATGTCTGATTCTATTAATGTACTGTCTCAGTATGAAGATTATCAACTGTGTTCGAGTAGGACTCAGTAACATTTCAGTAGCCATATCTGATTCTACAAGTAGTGTGACTGTAAGAGACCATTGAATTGGTCAGTGACATTTGTTCATCCATGTTCCTGTGATGTGATGAAGGGACCATTGAATGGGTTATTGACAGATCCGTTCTGCAGTGGGACTGTGCTATGAGTGACAGACCATTCGATTGGTCAGTGACTATTTAAGTTCATCGAAGTAACGAGTACTTGGAGTCAAGTCCAGGAGGATTGTCTCCCAACCGGTATTGTTCGAGAACTGTATTAACAGTGACTCCGTGGGAGTGATACAGATGCAGTTGGTCCAGTGAAGTGTGGTCCAGCAGTGACTCTATTGTTGTGGATCCACGCTCGGGAGACGGAGTGGTCTCCAAGGTTCTAGTCATCTCACTGGAAGGAAGCCGGGTGAGTGGCGGACCGACTGGACGGGACATCTGCATCCAATCTACTTCTCAACTCGATGAAGACACCTACATCTCTGATTCTGTCTCTACTCTATCTTCTATTTGTGTAAATAGATTATTCTATCAGGATGTTCATTTCAGTTCTATATTCTCAAGGGTAGAATAAACTTTATGTAAGTTGACTGGCTCTTTGTATAATGATTGAATGTGGTCTCGGACGATGCCTAAGTGTTCATTGTTCCACAGGTGTAGGTAGTTAGTGGGGGACTAGAATCTGGAGGGGCTTGTAGACGTAACTAACTAATATGAGATCAACCACAGAGTAAAACTGTGTATCTGCTTGTCCAACCCCTGGGGCTAGAATACACGGGAGTGCCAGAGACACCTCGGGTGTGGTTCACTCTCACTACCCAAGGTGAACTCGTTACACCCACAATAGACACGATTTGCTGTTGGCTATCTGTTTCTAAACCACGACGCAGGAAACAACTGGTATGACACAATTACCACCATGATTGATGTAGCGTTTAGTATTGCGAAATTGTGTCTGCTTTTGAGTATGCGATGGCGATGCTGACTCTCAGCCGTAAGCAGATAGAAAGGATGGACAGGATACAAAACGAAGCTATGCGCATTATTCTTGGATGTACAAGAGATACAGCATGCAGGGCGATGCGCTACCTTCTTGATTTTCCAACCATTGAAGACAGAATACAAATTTGCAGAGCAAATGCCTGCCTCGTGACTGCATAGTGAAATTGTGAAGGTGAAGGGCAGCAGGTTAAAAAGAGGAAAGTCGTGGATAGGTCAAGCCGAAGACATTCTTCAACAGGTGTGTTCACTTGAGGACTTAGAACCTGGCAAGGAGTGGGTACAAATGTCAACAGATTGTGTACGTCCTTTTCTGTTTGCATCTAACCAGAAAGAAAATGTAGACAAGAAAATCCGGCTGCTGTGGAGGCGGAAGTACAAGCGTTGATTTTCGAGAATTCGTTAGACGGTGATGCTGTCATTTACACAGATGGGTCGGTCGTCCGATATGTGAGAAGCTCATGGGCCTTTACGGCCCAGGCCGGAGGGAGAATTGTGAAGGAGGACTCTGGTGCTTTTGTTGAGACCACAAGTAGCCTGACTATGGAAGTCATGGCAGTAAGTAAAGCAATAACATGGCTCGAGACACAGACATTCACTAGGGCTTGTTTCCTTACCTACTCAATGAGCATGCACAAGAGGATAGAGATGGGGTGGATCCGAAGAGGTTGCTGTCTCTGGAGCGGTCTCGGCTGACAAAGATTAGTTTCATCTTCGTGCCAGGGCATGCGCGAGTACAAGGAAATGAGCGGACTGACAAGCTTGCAGGAAAGGCTACTGTGGAGGGTGGACGTGCCATGGACCAGGCTGACATTCTGAATGCTCTACGAGAAAGTAAACCAAGTGATGACTTCGAGTCTACAACCATGGCCATACTGCGAGACAGCATATGAAAAGAGGTGTGGCCAAACAAGAACACTACGTAGGAAGCCAAAGAAGATTGATAAACCAACGCAGAACTGGTGTCGATAGCCGCTACACGTTGCGGGATTTGCTGAGGAGGGGATCCGAGCTCTTATGGACTGTATGGTTCGATGTGCAATGAGGATGATCTGTCGACTAACTAACTAACTTAGTAATGCGAAATAAATCTTGGGGACTTCAACACTGATACTAACAAATCCAATAAAACATAGTAAAAGTTATTTGCATAAGTTATACAGGAGGTGTTAGTCATCCCCAGCAATTTTTGATTGTTCGTTATTTCTTGCAAGCTTATGTTCAGTGGTGTGCCATATTTTTTCCCCCCATGAACTACCAGCACTTATACCATTGTGTGAAAACCAACGCAAGACAGTATGCTTCCAAAACACCAGCAGCTGTGTTTCGAACGCGGTATACGGGATTACGAATTGCGTTTGTACTCCTTTCACCACAGTGCCGTAATAAGACATGGGAAAAAATAATTGCAGCATACAACTCCAGCAGTTAGTCACAACATCATACAACTTCCAACAGTTAGTCACAACATCATACAATTTTCAAGAATTAGTCAAAACAAGTCACTAGAATAAGAAAATCATCTGCAGCACTCATAGATCACATGTATGCTGCACGTGCTGACAACATCATACCCGGTGCTTGCAAAGTCCCACTACACTTTGTGTATAGAATAAATTTGGAAAATGAAGGACATGATGTCATCTAAAATTGTGCTAAAAAATTCATTAAGTTAGTTACAATATTTACTGCTATGTTCTAACGCTGTTTTGGGGAAGCTGGAAAGTACAAATGAAGTATTCATTATAACAGGTGTTCGAAATGTCCACCACGGCTTCATGGCATGAATGTACACGTCTCTTCATGTTGTCAAATAACTTCTGCAAAGCGTCTGTTGTTATTTCTTGAATAGTAATTCTGATTGCTTTTTTTCAGGCCTTCAATTGTCTCATCTCATCTCATCTCATCATGTTCCTCTTGTACCTTGCGGTGTCGAGGTGAAGTATAAACTTCGTGAGAGTGCCCGATTATGGGCTTCATATATCGATATTCCCATGGATTGCTATTCCCCCGTCCAACGTTTACGTGGTCGGCCTCTTCCTCTGTTTCCATCTGGTCTGTACATCATTGCTTGTTGTAGTATGCTGTTGACTGGTAACCTACTTGCATGGCCAAACCATTTGATTTGCTGCTTTCTAATAAAATCTAGTGTTGCATTAACCCCAACTTTAGTCCTGATTTCTTCATTTCTGATTTTATCTCTTCTTGATACGTTGAGTATTCTTCTCAGGAACCTCATTTCTGTTGTTGTGATTTTTCTTTTTCTTTTCTCTTTTTCTGTCATTGTCCAGGTTTGGCATTGGTAGCATAGAGTTGGCAGGAAGATTGTGTTGTAAAGTGCTTTCTTTAATTGTTTGTACATTAGTTTTGCAAACATTTCCATTCAAGAAATCCGATAGATAATAATCTAATGTAGTTAGATCTGGAGAACGAGTAGGCCAAATTACACGTGCTATTATACGATTTGCGAAAATTCCTTCCCAAAAAATAAATAAATAATACAAATAAAACAAAACGCAGTGATGCTCTAGCTGTGTGTGCAGTTGCACCATCTTGCTGGAACCACGCTTCTTCAATTTCCCTTTCAATCAGCTGTTCTAAACAGGTTCCAGAATGTCAGTACGGTACCGATCGTCATTTATAGTGTTCTTGAAGAAAATTGGTCCAATAAAACGTTTCTGCCGACGGCACAATATACCCCGATTTTCTCATCGTATAGATGCGCATCATAAAATGCATTGAGATTAAAAGTGCTCCAAATACGATTGTGTGTGTGTGTGTGTGTGTGTGTGCGCGCGCGTGCGCGCGCGCGTGCGTGATTTTGTGTGTGTGTGTGTGTGTGTGGCTATTAACGTATCCAGATAGATGAAACCATGCCTCATCAGAGAAGAATGTTAGATCATGAATTGACTCGTCTTCTTTAGCTGAAACTGCTTGAAAGCGCGTGGAGTAGTTGACTCTAGATTGATTATCAAACTCATTTTGTTCAGGCAGAACAGAAATCCTGTATGGATGAAAATGTAATCGTTGTTTAAGAATTATTTGCACTGCACTCACTGATACGTACACTTGTTGCGACAATTTCCTAAAGGACTTGTTTGGACTTTTCGGTATTCTCTCTTGGATATCTAGACATTTTCCTTCAGACACAGCAGGCCTACTTGATCGCGAAACATCTTACACATTTCCCGTAGCAAGAAAATTGTTGAACAAATTTCTAACCGTAATGCGATGAGGATGTAGTTTATCAAGAAATCTTGCTACACATCTTTCAACAACAATTCGTGTGTATCTACCGCCATTTCGAAACATTTCTTCCGTTGATAACACCATTATGTTTGGAGTGCAAAGAAATACTACAGCAGACGACAACCATTCGCTGCATATTGCTTCACGATGGACTTGGAGCACATTTTTTGATGACATCATATACTCCATTTGTTAAAGATTTGTTCTACATACAAAGTGTAGTGAGACTTTACAAACACCCGAGAGAATGTACCGTACCCTGTAAAGCAATACGTGATCATTGCCCTGTATGTTGCACGTTGTCGAAAAGAGGTACCAAAACTCCGAACACAAACGCATAAGTATAAAATATAGAAATGATAAATATTTCAATCCAGATGCATTTCTACAGGCTGTGTTTTTAATGACTGTGCAGAATTTGAAAATGTTGCCGGTCAATGTTTTGTATTTACCTATTATGTTGCATGAACCTTACAGAGGGTGAACACAAAACTTGGACCGGCAATATTTTCAAACACTGCACAGTCATTAAAAATACACCCTATACAAGACGTGCTCTATTTGTAATCGACTATGTTTACCAGCTTCCTGACCCAGATGATTCTCTGGTGACAACTGGCTGATGACCTTTCTAAGTGTATTTGATAAGCACGTTCCATTTAAGGGAGTTGAAGTTAGCATTACACAAAGCCCCCGTGGATCACCCAGGAGGTAGTTGAAATTATGAGAGACCGGGACTGGGTACATAAAAAAAAATAAGACGAGAGAGAGAGAGAGAGAGAGAGAGAGAGAGAGAGAGAGAGAGAGAGAGAGAGAGAGAGAGAGAGAGAGAGAGAGAGAGAGAGAGAGAGAGAGAGAGAGACGAGAGAGAGAGAGAGAGAGAGAGAGAGACCTAACCACGTAGCGTAATCTAAAAAATAAAGTTCAATATGTTATTTAACATACATCTCGGTCTTTGGTACTCTAAATCGATTCTGTTACGGAAATTCCTCCATGCCACCGTCTCAATCCATCCAGCATCATTTCTTTTTGTCGGCCTCTGCCTTTTCCCCCCTCAATCTTTCAAGTTGTCACGATGTTCCCCAATGCTTCTCTTCTCAGTACACGACCAAAGGCAACTGTTTGTCTCTTTCTTATTACTTTCTATAATGTTTTAGTTTCATTACCCTCTTTGGGACGCAGAGGTGTTTCCAAGGCACCGGGGCCAGGTTCTATACTGGCCAAGACCTACTAATACGTCCTAGTCGTACGTCCTGCGCAACAGGTCCTGGCTAACGTAGCAGGATCGCTGATTCTTCCGAAGTCGGAAAGTATCTGCCTGCACGGCGAGGAACCACCAGTCTGCACACCAATTAGCCAGACATGGGACAACCGAGACTCACGCAAACCTCAGTCCGGTATGACATAACACGGATGTTGGACAACAGGATGTCTTCATCCTACATACAGGACTTCACGCTGGAGTTCACAGCCAGCGGACGCAAGCAAGCATTACCATCTTTCAGGCAATCGTCGTACTCATCTCCGTAGCCTAAAAATCATTAACTCTTCAGGATTAGAAGGAGTTAGCAATCGGATCCCGCGTTGTGTTGCACCGGTGATCTGCGAGCCACTAACTTTCATTTATGATTAATGTCTCGCCAAAGGTAACTTTCCATCAACCCTTAAAATTGTTAAAGAATATCCTCGTTTAAAATCTGGTTCATTGGGCGATGGTCTCTTGCGGTAAAATAGATCCATTTCCATATTATCTTCACTATCCAAACCTTAAGGAAAGCACATTCACAAAACACTTGAACACTTAGGTCGCAACAAACTAATCATCGACAATCAGTCAGGGTTTCCCTGGCCTAGGGGTTAACGTCTTTCTCCTTAATCCCGTATATTCTCGTGAGTAAAGTAACCTGCGCGAGAATCGGTAGCGGTTCTCGCCGCGTTGGTAACTTACGGGGTATGTGAGCCGGTCGCTCAGAAAGCAATGGCAAACTACTGAGCGTAATCTTGCCTAGTACATCAACAGCAGCTGAAAAATGCTGATGTTGACTGCAACGTCCTGTAAGGGATATGCAAAACAAAATGGCCCTAACAAACATGATATAAACTTAGCATTGGCATATAAACAACAATGATATACGTAGCAAAAAATTTATATAGATAGTAGAGAAGCATTCGATATGATAGAACATCCTATTTTAATTTTTAAAAACTAGAAACAATGAGAGTAAGCTGTAGTATAGTGACATTAATTAAATCCTTTTTGTGAAACAGAAAGAAAAATTTTGTTTTAGGAATGTAAATTTGCATACAGTGTGCATAACTCCGGTTAACTATACTATTTAATTCCTGTTGCAAGGACGATTCCAGCACATAACAGTCCCTAAGGTTTGTATACACTGTCCTGTCATCTGCAAATAGATCGCAGGAATATGAAAGATATAATGGAAGATAATTTACATCAATGGCAAATTATAGAGGGCCAAGTATAGACCCTCGAGATACTACAATATTAAAGGTAATAACACAATAAATCTATATTTCAAAACATTACCTTTGTCAGGATCTTCTATTAGGCTCGTTGGCTAACACATGTGAGACAGTACAGTATAAAGTGATTCGACGTAAGACACAGCAACACAAGTTCTATGGATTTATTGCCACATTAAATACATAACGATAATTACAGCAATGTACAACATATAACTCACAACCACATTACAGCTCATAGGTCTGGCGCTCAAGATATCAGTCGTTCAGCTTACAACCACGGAGATTCACACAAACGCCTTGCTCTCGTCACACACGTCCGTTCAGAGTCCTGTCCCAGCTTGGTCTGAGCTATCACGCACACTGTCCACTGCCTCTGGTGGAGTCACGTGGCTTTGCGTGCGTCTGTCGTCAGCGCTGGTCGCGTGTCAGGTAAGAATCTCGCCAGCCGACACCTCTTGTCCGCCGGGTGCCGTAACGATGTTGCTGCGTAGCTAGGCTCTGACATTCTCCCCGGGCACCTCAATGAAAGATGCCATCTTTCATTCATGATGTATGTACATACTGGGGTAGTGTTAATTTCATGTCAGAGACTACTTTTTCCCAGTGTTATGCATGAAAATACATATAAGGCATAGAAATATATACAAAAAAAATGTAAGTTGCATTGAAATGACAAATGAAGTACAACTGTTAACACAATTCAGGTTTCATCCCCCTGATGCCTGGTTACCTTCATTGCAATAATACCAGTCAGATCAGTAGCACCAGCTTCAAGCATCTACCTCGCAGCTATTTGAAAAAAACGTAATAATATGATTGTTTTGCAACAACCATCTAGCCAGACTGAAATACGGCTTTGTATTTAGTCGTATTAAACACTTAAACTCTGCCCTCATTTGGTCAGGAGTTCTTATGTTGGTTTGGCAATGTTGGCAGCTCTATGACATGCTTGGTGGACCGCCTACCTGCTGTGCTAACCATTTGAGCAACAAAATGTCTATCTATACAATATACATTAATGAATATGTTTCAAATTATGGCCCTTGATGTAATTCACAAATGCAAGGGAAGTAATTTTGACATTTAAGAAATTCCATACATTACAATAATTATTTAATTTCTTAGCGTCATTGCTTGACGTTCCTTCATATTAACGAGAAAAAGTCGGTAATATGAATACATTAATCAAGATATGATTCTAAGATTACACTAATCAAAATAAATAAGTACCCAATTGGTATATTATATTTTATAGATTCAAAAGGATTTTACAAGTGTCATAAATTTTTGAAATTTTGTATGTCGTCTGCTAATTTTGCTAGACTTTTTAAATTACACCGGAAATATACACGAAACGCAAAATTTGGTTGATGTTACATTTTCTGAACACAAATGATCCGGTTTTATTTCGGAACGGATAGTAAAATGTTCTCACAGTTCGTGTTTGATGTTATAGTTTCACAACGGATTATGATGGAATGTTCTTATTTCCGATGTTAAACGTCGAACAATTTGGATTAAATTCGCTGTAGAGGTGGTGTAGGAGTCAATGTTCGGTCCACATTTGCACATGTTAAAATATCCCGGTGACGAAAATCACTCACAGATGTCACAATGGTAAAGTTCGCTTCTGGTAAGTGGTTAAGCGTCTGTGACACTGTTCTCGGTGTATATATACAATTAATATTGTTCTCATTCTAACACACACTACACAATTATACTACACTCATTACATGACTTGATTAAAATAAGTATATTATACATGTAGGTTTCTAAACCGTATCACAATTTTAATTATAGACCTTACACAGTAGGTGAATGGAAAAAAGAATTCACACATTGGTGGCTGTGTTGGGCTGAGTGTAATATTACACAGTGCACTCAGACATTGCTTACTGGGTCTGTCGGACAACGGGACAAAAGGTCGGCGATTGTATTCATTCTGCCGGGAATATGGCGAACTTCAAAACTGAAATTCTGAAGCTTCAAGGACCAGCGAGCAATCATATTATTTGATGGTACTGCGGAATTGATATACCTTAATGGACTGTTGTCAGTTTCGATGATAAAGTGACGTCCTAGAAGATATCTGGACAGCTTCGTTACACTTTCTACTAAGGCCAATGCCTCTAATTGCGGAATGGACCATGCCCGCTCTCGGGGCCTTAGTTTTCTTGATAGAAAACAAACGGGATGCAGGATGTCGTTGTATTCCTGCAATAGGACTGCACCGATCGCAATGGAGCTAGCATCTGTTCTGAATCTGAAAGGTAAACGAATGTTGGGCAATTTAAGGATGAGATTAGGTGAATTCTTATCAGAAAAGTGTGCCAAAACTTTATCAAATGCATTTCGTAGGCATTCATCGTTTACAACTTTTTCGGGTTTATTCTTGGTTAGTAAGTTAGAAAAAACCTCAGTTAGCTCTGAAAAATCAGGAATAAAGTTTCTGTAATAATTAATAAGTCCCAACAAACTGCGGACTTGTTTCTTATTTGTTGGAAGTGACAGTTTTAGAATTTTGGAGACAATTTTGTTGTCTGTCATGACAAAGCCATTGGATATTCTGTACCCCAAAATGATATCTCTTGGTAAGCCATGCTCACCTTTGAAGGCTTCACTGTTAGTCAGTGCTGTCTGATACTAGGTAGTAGTAGTAGAACGTCCTGTCCAGGTGTTAATGTTATAGTTCCGTCGTTGTCTCTGTATGGACACAGATGTCGTCAGTATAGTAAATGATATTAGGAATGTCAGATAGGAGGAGTCGTATGGCAGACAAGGCCAGTCTGGAGTTACTGGATCTAAAGATATAGAGTGGGTTACGGTTAAAATCTTCCAAAAGGATTTTCAAATTTCATGTTGAGATCATTTTGAGTGCTATCTCCAAACCTGCACTCGTACATGTGTGTATACATTCAATAGTTCAAACAATAATAATACACCATGTATAGTTGTGAAATGTAATCGTGCATGTTTGTATGATCTTTTGCAATTTGTGTATATTTTCCAAAATATGTAGGGTAATTTGTTGCTGATTTTTGTCAGTAATTCCACCGACTGATGTTTTACATTGTTCAGCATAGGTATTCGTATGAGTTGATTTAACATAGAGATTATGAGTGGCAGTAACAAAATTTGGTTCAACAGTAATGACATAAGTAACAAAGTCTGCTGGTTTGTCATGAGTAATATCATCTGTGTTGTGTCATGATGATGTGGAAATATAACTGTTTGTGGAGACATTTGTTTTGTATTTACAATCAGTAGTGCAAGTATAACTATCCACTGTGTGCACTTGGTTATGTGTGTAGTTAACAGAGAGTATAGGAGGTATAGTGTATACCATGATGATTTGTGATCTTTCCTCGCTGTTGTGAACTGTTTGTTTTCTGCACCTTTTTCTTTGTGCTGATACACACCAGTTTCTGTTTCTTTTTGTTCTGAGATGGTAATCACGTTGGTATGGTGTGGTATCTTGGTCTGTTCATCATGTTGTTGTATGATGAGTGGGGTAGTTAAGGCAGTATTTGTTGTGGTGTTAACTTTTTGCCTTGTGTGAGGTTTGGACTCTATGTAATCTGTCACATTTAATACATTTCCAATTAATAAATCACAACATGGATTGTCTAATAAAGCACAAGTTACTCTGCCTGATAGGAAAGGTGATTTTATATTGGCCCATGCCATGGGATATTTCTCTACTGTCCCTGAAACAGTTTTGCAGTAGATGTACTCATCTAGGTAGTCTTTAGGATCAGCTAAGGTCTTTCGAAGACCGATACGACAAGCCCCTGTGTCGCGTATACATGTGCATACTGTGTCGTTGATGTAACCTCTATGGAACGTTAGTTTTCCTAACGACAGTTTTGAGGTTTTGTTGAATTCCTCACTTTCTTGTTGAGCATTGACCTCTTTGTATAAAGAATGAGGTTGAGTGATGTTAACAACATTATTACAATATGGTACAAAGTCTGGTGTTGTCTTCATGTCTGTGATGTTTACTTTTCTTACGTTCTTTGCTGAACTGCATTTTGAGTCTATTGCCAAGTTAGCTTCTTCATTGGCAATAGGGACGGCGTGCCCGCATGCTAAGGTACCATTTTCATTGAAGGTATTACAGACAGTGCATTTGTTGGCACTAAATACATCACAAGCCTGTGCTGCATGTACAGGATGTTTTTCTGGATTTTCGTCTTCTGACGCTGAGCTATCGAACAAGGCGGCATTGGCTTTGTTGGTCATATGCCTGCCTTTACAATCCATACGATAGTGACCGTAAGCCTTGCAGAGAAAACATTTACGTGCACTTTTGAACGATCTACGTTCTACGTCTTGTCTGTTTACCATATTTTGCAAGTATGTTAGGTACCCTGGGTTTTTATCGCACATCTCGTTCAAATGGTGAGACAATTTACAGTGAGTGCATTGTCTAACTCTATCAGAGGTAGGCCTGTGTGGTTTTTGCCTACTATAGTTGTTCTCATAGTTGGCTGCTGCTACCCAGTTACTGTCAGTAGCTTCAGTGGCAAAACACTGTTTATTTGCCGTATAATAGGCCGACCCACGTCTTTCCATTTCTTCCACACTTGTACATTCATTCTCTTGTAAGAACTTAGAAAAAGATGATGGGACAGAAGAAATAACTTTATCTCGAATATGAGATCTTCTAATTTATCATAATTTTTGTTAATTTTGGCTGATGAAGTCCATTTGCTGAAAATGTCTCGGACTAAACAGAGGTAGTCAGAGAACGTTTGAGTTGATTTTGGACTCAGTTTACTGAATTGTTCTCTGTACCCTGCTTCATCTAACATGAAATGTGCCATTATTTTAGATTTAATGTAATGGTACTCTTTTCTGAGGTCTTTGGGGATGGTTTCAATGACTTTCAGAGGTTCCCCAGATAGACTCCTCATATATAAAATATTCCATTCCGAAAGTGGAACTTGGTAATGTTCCATTAAAGTCTCAAAATTTTGGGTAAAGGCTGCTATGCAGTCACCCGAGGTATAGTTACGAACGATACCTTGGTACTTTTTATACTGGTTTTCTTTTTCCAGTCTTTCAGATTTCTTTGACTCTTTATTCATTGCAGTCTCAGTGTCCAGTTGTTTCATTTTCAACTGTAATTCTAGTTCTTCCCTCTTACTCTGAGCTGCTATTTCTGCTTTCTTAAGTTCACTGTCTATCTCAGCTTGCTTTAGAGCTGTTTCTGCCTCTACTTGCTTGGCAGCTTTTTCAATTTCTGCCTGTTTTAAGGCTGTTTCTGCCTCTGCTTGCTTGGCAGCTCTTTCAGCTGCTCTATCTTCGCGTTCACAGTACTCAGCGTATTTCTTCTCACTCCATTGTGTTAATTCATCACCTTCTAACTTTAATTTTAAACCCATATCGATGAAATCAAATAATGACGACATGATGGAGAAAATATGTCAATGAAAATCAACCACACAAAATATGTTGTAAATGGTTAGTAGACAAATAACTTACAATTGATTTGACTATACGATGCGTGCCCACTAATGCATACGTAAAGTTAAAGTGAAGAAAAATATACTCAAGTGCCCTTGGATATGGTGACGAATGGTTGGGCAATCGGGCTAGAAAACTGTAGGGTCGTACTTCGGAACCACTAATGACCTCTACGGCAGGGTTATGGATGGTACGCAAAAACCTGCTTTGTTTTTGGAGAGAAATAAGTTAGCGTGTGTTTGTTGGTGTGTGCCTGCAAGTCACTAAGTGTTGATTAGGTTTGGATGGCGTTGAGTATAATTGTATGTCGTAAATTTGTCGTCAACAGTGTTTCTTTCAACAGAAGTTACACTCTTTCCAAAACTCTTTGCGTTCCACAAACTCAATACACAAAAACAATCTATCTGTATTTGAACACTCAATAACATTGATGACACATCACTTACATCAAGATGACATTCAGTAAGGACAAAGACATCAAGTTTACAAGATGGCGACAAGGTCAAAATGGCGGCAAAATCACAATGTTGACAAGGTCAAACGGTGACAAGTTTCACAAATCACAAATGTTTAACACGTTTACAGGATCAAACAATATGTACTGTACATTTACTAATGATCTTAAACATATTTAGACAATGTAGTAATGGATCACACTGAGACTTTTCCGATCACATGTACATCACTATAACCTTGACAAATTTTACAAGTACAAGAATTATAGTTTTAAATAACAAAGACGAACAACACACGTCTAAATATATTAGGTTCTTAAATAAAGACGAGCAACCCACGTCCACACATGTCAGGATCTTCTATTAGGCTCGTTGGCTAACACATGTGAGACAGTACAGTATAACGTGATTCGACGTAAGACACAGCAACACAAGTTCTATGGATTTATTGCCACATTAAATACATAACGATAATTACAGCAATGTACAACATATAACTCACAACCACATTACAGCTCATAGGTCTGGCGCTCAAGATATCAGTCGTTCAGCTTACAACCACGGAGATTCACACAAACGCCTTGCTCTCGTCACACACGTCCGTTCAGAGTCCTGTCCCAGCTTGGTCTGAGCTATCACGCACACTGTCCACTGCCTCTGGTGGAGTCACGTGGCTTTGCGTGCGTCTGTCGTCAGCGCTGGTCGCGTGTCAGGTAAGAATCTCGCCAGCCGACACCTCTTGTCCGCCGGGTGCCGTAACGATGTTGCTGCGTAGCTAGGCTCTGACAACCTTTATTATTAAAGTATGCAAATTAACATCACTCAAACAAAATCTATGTTTAATAGCAATCAGGCAAAGGTTTCACACTCTAACCTCACAGAGAACTATTCAGCTCCACATTGTTAACATGCCCGTGGAAAGTAAATGGGCACAAAGCACTGGGTCTCACCACTGATATAAATCTAACTTTTAATTCTCAAGCGCCCGATAAAGAAACAATTTCTTTCATGAAAACCATCAAAAGATAGTAAATACTTTTCACATACAAATTCATATTGATTGTTCCAATTCAATCACAGAGCGCCTTTACTCACTCCAGAAAAGGGCTGTGGGTTTAATTAATGGTAAAAAGGTTGCCAGTTCGCAAGCGCTTACATTTTAATAAGGCTAAACAGCATGTCCTGAGGGAGGGGGGGGGGGGGGGGTGGGGGTGTCCAACAGATGTTCTCTATTTGTGATTGTTCAGTGGAAGTCTGCCACTCTGCCCGAAGCATACCTGTCTGCACCTATATAACCGTCGGTGTACAGGTGTGAACTATTATGTCATCTCTGTTGGAGCCTTCATCTATCAGCTATTGGAGATCCAACTCTACCAACACACGACACCACTCTGCGAATTATCTTGATGACCTGGAGGTCATCCTTGAGGAAGCTGTTGGTGCGTCCATGGGTGGTCAAACAGTGATAAGATCCGTTAAGACAAGATCAGGAAACAGAATAAAGCAACAATGTTGAGAACATTCATCTCTCTGGCACGGACCATGTCGCAGTCACTTAAGAAGGAAACCTGTGATTTTGAGCTAAGTATTACATAAACGTTAGTACAATACTTGGCTTAAGAACATAACGAATTTTAATAGAGAAAACACAAACAACAGAATGCACGATTTATTGTCTGGTATATTTAGCTGGCCGGTCTCCCTGATCTAGGCGTTACACGACTTTCTCCGTAATCCCTATACTCCCGTGAGTAACGTGACGTGAGCGAGAATAGGTAGCAGTTCTCTCAGTGTCGGTAACTCACGGGGTGAGCCAGTCGCTCAGAAAGCAATGGAAAACTACTGAGCGTAATCTTGCCAAGAAATCAACAATCAGCTGAAAGATGCTGATGTTGGCAGCGATGTCCTGTAAAGGATATGCGAAAAAAAAAATTTAGCTGAGTCTAGTTAGGTAGATATTGCAGAAATCACACAACATAAACTAAAGCAATAAGATTGCCCATTCAAGCTGAAATATACAGCACACATATTAACAGAGTAATTTGAATTGTCTACCATGGTTGAATACCAACCATGGTACACAGCCTGTGGTGCTATTGACATATGCAACATTTCAGTACGTGAGACGCTCCTGTCTGGAATGTTGCCAGTACTACGGACACTACTTTCTGAACTAGGCAGCCAGCGTAAGATCACTATACGGTGGATACCATCTCACTGTGGAGTACTTGGAAACAAGATAGCTCATCAACTAGATAAGGAAGGGGCAATAGAAGAACAATCGGGTGTTCGTGTTACATAGCACTAAAAGAAAAGAATGATTAAGTCAATCAAAAAGCCATCAACACCAGCTCAAGACTATTACCAATTTATGGATAGACCAGAATAAATCATTATTCTGCGCCCCAGAACAGGACACCATAGATTACACAACCACATGTATATAAAATTCAAGATTGGCGAATCAGCCTTACTCACATTGTGGACTGGCGCCGCAGACAGCAGATCACATACTCATAGACTGCCTAAAATGCAACATATTTAGGCAAACCTTCTGGCCTAGAGAAACAACAGGAGAAGATAAACTCTTTGGACCAATGATTGAATTAAAAAAAAAAAAACACGGATAAATTTATACAACAGACATTCATTCCTTCACCATGTGTCATGCCGCTAAGTGTGTGTGTGTGTGTGTGGGGGGGGGGGGGGGGGAGGTCATGATCTCAGTGTTCCTGTCTCGTCCATACCACGTGGCCAAGCCTTCTAGGTATTTACTTGTCTGCGTTCCTCTTGTTCTCTTCCAGTCGATCTTGCCAGTTGTCATCAAGTTCTCCAATTTATTTCTTCTCATAACATGACCAAAAATATTTTGACTGTCTGCGTCTAATATCTCTAATCAGTTTACGATTTTCATTTATTTCTTGTAGATCTTGGTCATTGGTGTTTCTGATTGTTCATGGTTTTCTTTGCATTTTCCTCATAAACAACATTTCCACAGTCATCAGATGGTTTTCAGCTTGTCTGGTCATTGTCCAAGCTTCACATCCATACAAAAGTATAGGTTCTATGTAGCACCTTAACGCCCTATTTCTCGATGCAACTGACCTCTTTTTATTGGTGGGTATGTTTTCCATCTTGCAAGAGACAACATTGCAGATATAGACACATTTCAAGAGAATCAAAGAAGAAGAAGTCTACCATGGTAAATTTCCTGGTACCCACTTTAAGCTGTTTAAGCTGAGAAAACCTGAGAGGCCTATCAACTGAATTATTCCGCCGGATGGGGATTTGAACTCAAGACAACAGGGCGAGGCTCTAGCCACTCCGCTACCCTGGCTTCATTATTGTTTGTCCCTCGTGCTGTTTTTTATTTATAGCTTTATTTAACCTGTGACGTTTTCGACGCCGAACTGTTTACCTTTGCCTAGAAGTATTTCTTTACGACTGCGTTGTTATCATTGTTATCGGTAATTTCTACAGTTATAGTAAACACAATAAAATGATAACATATATTACAGTGTGGCCCAAAATCTGCCAGAACACGAATAAAGCAATGCGGGGCGTCTTCAAGTATGGTTGACCGTTTGACAATCGTGTCAGAAAATGTACAAATTAAACAAATCCAGACGCCCGCACCATCATAAACACTGCAATGCTAACAGATTGCACACCAAGAAAGCCACTTGTGTCACAAATCTGCAATAAAGTTATCACATTCAGCAGGCTGTAAATTTCGTGTTCGAGCCAAGTTGCTTTCTACAGCCAAACTGTATAATTGTGTGAGTACACTCAAGGGGAATGGACGACGAATCTAAGACGAGGCGAGAATTACATCTTTCGGCTCTCGTATGTTTAATGTGACAAATCTCACGCCCTAAGCTCGGGCTATCAGAGTTTACGAGCTAGAATTGGATATCAATCAATCAGGTGCCGTCTCCACAATGAAGGTTGGTAGCAATAGATTCCCAACACTGTTTATCTCTCTCGCCTTGACTGTGCATTCTATCACACTGCTGTTCGTCCATCTCTTGATGTTGTAATCCCACTTGTATTATTGTCTGCATTTTACTATCTTGCCTTCAGCCTTACCCTCCAGTATGGTTTATATAAGAGTGTTATGCATATTAACGTGGTCGAAATGTTTCACGTGCCTCTTGTTTATTTCTTTCATCAACTCTCTTTTTCATTCCCAGAGTTTCCAGAACCTCTGTATTTGATAGTTTTTGTTTCCATAAATACAACATATTCTTCTGCATCTCCGACCAAGAAAAGGGTATGGCTAGTCTCAAGGCTTAGCAACGCGGTTGTTCGGGTTCAGCGCCAACTACGATACCTTGGAGGAAGCTGCCAAAATGATTAACATTGTCTGTGACTGTCATCAGAGAGCATTTTCCACAGATGCTCTATCAGTGCCGCAGACAGTCACAATAGCCAACTCCCATATTTGAGGCATGATCATAGCAAGGTTAGTTAATTGCATATCCTTCACATGACGTCGCAATCAACCTCAACATTGTTTGACTGTCTGTGATCTCTTGGCAAGTGTACGTTCAATAGTTTGTCATTGCTTTCTGAACGAGCGGCACTCATATTATTGTATGGAAACCAAGGCAAGGCGGTCTGCTTTAAATCGGCCGCAGCTATTTTTCAAACGCGGTATGTGATATTGCGAAATGCAATCGTAATCCCTTCACCACACAGCCGTTATTTGTTTTTTAAAGTTGCATATCCTTTACAGGACGTTGCAGTCAACACCAACATTGTACTTCCGTTTTTCATGTCTAGGCAAATTTTATTTTCAGTAGTTTGCCATTGCTTTCTCAACGACCGGCTCCCATACCAACACGTTACAACCCCAGCCCGACAAGGTCTGCTGCCAAATCGGCCATCGCTGTGTTCCGAACGCGGGTAAGCGGCATTACGAACAACCGGTATTTAGCAAGGTAGATACTAGAGAACGAAATATAGTTCAAAGGTCCATCTGTAGTGTACCTGCAAATGGGAAGGTAGAATCCATGAGAAGTAAGCTGGAGGATGTAAACAGGAATAGAACCAGCTTATATACTATTTTTGTTTCCCGTTCGCATTTTGAACTCAAGCTTAGTCCATACACGTGCTACCTCTTCTGGTGCATTGGGCAATTAGCTTTCCTATTACTAGTGCCCCTCTCCATCAGGCGAATCCACTCCGACTTCTGAGGTACTTGTAATTTACGTCTCCAAGTCAAGGATTTGGCTTAAAGGTTAGTGAAAACCAGTTTCACAATCCCGCTACATATTGAATAGCGGGTTCGAAATCAATTTAAACACAGAACTCACAATGAATATGTTGCACGATTTATTGCCTGGCATATTTCGCTGCATCTCGTCAGAGTTATATGTCATATACAGTGTATAAATGAATAATACATTGACAGAAATACTTAAAACTCATGGTCGCAGGTATTATTCGAATGTGGAGTATTTGTTATCCCCACGGTAATTTTACAGTTAAAACGAATTATTTTTGTTTTCACAAAACTGACAGGAACCACTTAATTGCTAAGGGCTCACTATATTTGAGCAATCGCTTATTGTTCGTCAAATACTGTATACCAATCACTTTTTCTTTTTTAACTTTATGACCGCAGTTTATGATCAGTTGATAAACCGCGAATTGGGGCATTTTATAGCCTGTCGATTGCATAGGACAGTGGTTCTCAACCGATGGGGAATTCCCCCCTTTCCCAGGGGGAAATTAGTAGGGTTTGCGGGGGGGGGGGGGGGGGGGGTAGGAGAGAGAGAGAGAGAGAGAGAGAGAGAGAGAGAGAGAGAGAGAGAGAGAGAGAGAGAGAGAGGATTAAGATTATTTCAAGATCGCGTTAATACAAGAACCGATTACTTGATATTGTTTCTCCCTCCATACTTTACAGTTCTCTATCTCTACTTCTCGCTCTTCTGACATTCGTTGTATAACGTAAATAGACGTGTTATGTAGACGTCTAGACTTGTATTAGCTTCCATTATTACGTATATTGTGTAGAAGGGGGGGGGGGGTGTATAGGGAGGAAATATGATGGGGGGGGGGTGACATTCTGAACATATGGTGAAGGGTTGCATGGGCCAAACAAGGTTGAGAACCACTGGCATAGGGATTCCTGAAGACATATTAACCCCCGTGTCCACCCAAACTGGTATATTTTCGGTTGCTTCATTTATTAGTTGTCTTTCCGTTCTACCTATGAAAGTTGCTTGACGCTCAATGCCAATTATTAAATGCAGTTTGATTTGGTGCACAGAGACAATGGTTCTTTCACAGATGGTTTCGGTGTCGAGGTGGATTTAATTCTGAGCATTGGTTCTGCCTTAAAGAAAGTTCGGCTTACAACTGTTTTACGTCGATGGTGTATTCGATCCAATATGTCCTTCCCCTGAAAGATGAGTTGAAGAGACACTTGTAGTTTGGAGACTGATGACTCTGTAAGGGGTATATTTGGGTGACAGGCAGTGGTGCTTGAAGAAGTCGGCTGAACAGAGACGAGAGAGACACAGAGAGAGAGAGAGAGAGAGAGAGAGAGAGAGAGAGAGAGAGAGAGAGAGAGAGAGAGAGAGAGAGAGAGAGAGAGAGAGAGAGAGAGAGAGAGAGAGAGAGAAACATAGAGACAGAGACATAGCAAGACGATTTAGAAGCAGGTTTTGATTTCTATGTTGTGGGATATTAGTAGCTTGGAAAGCAATAGAAAATTACTGAATGTAACACTTGCATATTAAATAAGAAACAGTAAAAACATCCTAGAGTTGACTGCGACGTCATGTAAAGATCGAACAGCTATCTTTGTTCTCTATTTAGCTATCGAGCTTCCCTTTAAAAGGACATGAATAAACAAATTCGTGCGGTATTTAAACAGGAAAAAATCCGCCATTTCATTAACTTCATTTAAATTAGCATACGCTTGCTAACGAACGCAAACAGTGATTCTGTCTGACAATGTATTCCTCCGCGAGGTATTTGCTATCCATGCAGCAAATGAGGCTAATGGCGGAGAGCGGTTTTTGTTTGTTTTTTTGCCTGTTACCTGGCAAAACTTGAGCTATAATACAAAACACTTCCCGGCAAACACGTGGCAAAGGTCACATTAGTTTGTTTTAAGACCTGCATTAGTTATTGTACATCTTTTCTAATATTCACCATCTCTCTGTCTTTCCGTCTCTCTGCCTCTCTTTTTCTATCTTTATCTCTACATCTCTCTATTGCATATCCCATATTTGTCTGTATGTGCATGTCTCTCTCAATTGCATATCCTCTCTCTCTCTCTCTCTCTCTCTCTCTCTCTCTCTCTCTCTCTCTCTCTCTCTCTCTCTCTCTCTCTCTCTCTCTCGCTCTCTTGTCTCTACTGTACCGGGGGGTACTGGGTGTCAGGCATTGGTAGCACCTTTGGTAAGGATGACTCTCATGTCCTTTTCAGGACCCATCCCCCACTAGTCCAAGTCTGACACCCAGCTCGTGCCTGTGGCTCCTAGTAGCTGTCAGCATGCGACAGCGGCCACCCCCCGGGCAACAGCTGTGAGAGGCTGGCTAAACCAGGCATGGGTAGCCGATTTGGTGTCAAACCAAGAGGTAAACTAGGGTATGCCTACCCAGCATGTGAAGACTTGATCCGGCAGACTGCGCGAAAGAAATCATTCCTGATTCAACGGGCAAGACAGCGTTTACCTGCAAAGCGTTGTGGAACGTAATGAGCACGGCAAGGCACGTAGAGCGCCCTGGTCATCCACTGCACCTGTATTCGTCTCCAGTCGTCTCGACTTGTCTGGCCACTGGATTCAGATGGACTCAGGCGAGAGAGTGAGGTCGACGAATTGCGCAATTCTTCCTCACTTTAATCCAAATCATCGCGCAAGTCATTCTTCATCCAACAAAACAAACTCTCCGTAGATACGAGGGTAAGTTAATAAGTAAGTCACAAATGGCTGTAGAAAAATAACTAACGATGATACCAATTTGAAACCAGTTTAATTTTATACATACATTGTCCCTTTATTTCTCAACATAATTTTCACCAACATTGATGCACTTATCCCATCGTTTTATCATTCCTCCCAAACCGGCTGCATAGAACTGCGTGCTTTGTTTTCAATGATCGCCCATCCCACAGAATTGTGTGACTTACTTATTGACCCTGCCTCGTAACGTTTTCTACCCAGCTATGCACCGCTTTACGAGACAAACAATTGTCAGCATAAACAGGAACCCCACCGTGGCGGGAGACATTTCGCGAATGACGCCGAAGTTGAATGTGAAGTGAAAACGTGGTTTAGAAAACAGAGCACGCATTTCTATGCAGCCGGTTTTGGAGGACTGATAAACCGATGGTATAAGTACATCAATGTTGGTGGAAATCATGTTGAGAAATAAAGGGACAATGTGTGTATAAAAATAAACTGGTTTCAAGTTGTTATCATCTTTAGTTATTTTTCTACAGCTATTTGTGACTTACTTATTAACTTACCCTCGTACCTTTCTCAGAGCGCTAGAAACCTGCTCATGTTTATTCCTAGTCTCTGTCGCTTTTTGTATGTCTTTATCACTCCCTGTATCAATCTTTGTCTGTCTGCCTGCCTTTCTGTCTGCCCGTCTCCGTACATATCTTTCTCTGAATCTTGTTCCTTTATATTTCTAGTCTTCCCTTTTCTGTCTTTCTTTTACTTTGTCTGCCAGTCTCTATCCCCCATCTCTCCACCTGTCTATCGCTGCCTCACTCTTCCCCGTCTCTGTCTACCTCCCCATCTCTCTAAGTCTCTCTCATCCCGTCTATCTGCGTCTCTCTCTCTCCACCTGTGTCGCTATCTCTCCACCCTAATCTCCCTGTTTCTCTCCACCCGTATCCCTGCCTCTCTCCACCCCCAATCTCTACCCATCTCTGTGTGAACTCTGTCTCTCTCCATCCGTCTCTCTGTCTCTCTCTCCACCCGTTTCGCTGTCTCTCTCCACCCGTTTCTCTGTCTCTCTACACCCGTCTTTCTGTATATGTCTCTCTCTCCTTCTGTCTCTCTGTCGCTTTCTCTCTCTCTATTTCGCTCACCCCATCACTCTTTTGCTTCCCTTCCCTCTAGTTCTCCGTCCATTCTAATCTTCTCCCACTCTCTAACCCCCCTTTCTCCTCCATCTCTGCATATCTCTCAGTCCTTCATATGGCTTTTCCATAATTTTCTCAGTTCCCCCCCCCCCCCCCCCCACCACAGACACACACCCGTGCCCTTCCCCAAATCGCCCCCCCCTCCCACCTCTCTCCATCAACTTCCCTCTTCACTATAACACCTCTGGCCTTTGTCCACCCCCTCTCCTCCCCTCCCTCCCTCAACTTCTCCCATGACCCTTTCTATAATCCCCTTTCTCTAAAAACCACACAAGCAAGACTTATCCAGAATAGTCCACTCCCGCCACCCATAAACAAACCACAGGTCCAATGTTTCAGAAACTTTGTATCCCCAGACTACTTAAAGACGAGGTGAGCCGATTAAGGGCCTCTTAGAGAACCTTGAATCAATGGCAGCTATTGTGGTTTCACAAACGTTTGTGAGAATTAAGGTCATAGCTTTTCTGGCCCGAGTCTACAGATCTGGGGATCATCACCCTTCTCGCTGTTCTATTTGTGTGTTTAACAACATGAATAAACTTCTCACAGCCCAACAGTTAAGTTATGAATGGTGAGGTGTAGGTGTGTGCCCCCCAGATGGAGTCTCCGTGGCGTTGCTGTTAAGTCGCTTGCCTAGCTCTCTCGAGGCTGTGGGTTCGATACTGGACTCCGCCATTCAGTTCACGAGTGTAATTTTCTCGAAGACTCCTGGGGGGTCGTCGCTGGAAATACAGAGATCGTGATTTGTGCGACGCTTTCGATAGGCAATCCTGCCAAGATACCGAGCAATATGGGATAAAATCCGGTGCAATGAAGTCGAATCTCTTCCCTTTAAACCTCTTTAAGTTGTGAACTAATTCATGTATACAACTTTAATTGAAAGCTAATCATTTAAAAGTTATTTACACAACCTTGACAGGACGTTGCACTCAACTCCAGCATGTTCTGGCTGTTTGTAATTTACTAGGCAACTTTAGTTCAACAGTTTTGCATCGCATGTTAAAACGAGAAAGCTGAAATGATAGTGAATATTGGATACGATTGAGTGGCAGCCATTTTGTAAACTCTATTACGCATCCTCGATCCCCACGACCGATATATGGATCATTGCTTAAGGGCCAGTTTGTTTCCTAAAATACGATTTTCCGTTTGTCCATACTCTTCCATGCAGTTTATAATAATATTACTGTTATTTCTCCAATTTCTCTCCAAAATAGACGCACCAGAAGTGTAAGCACCAGAACATTAAACGTTGCTGCAACGCTGACGTCACCAGCTGACAATACAGACATTGGAAGCTATAATTACAATACATTGGTATTCGAACCTGCAGCTTTCATATGAGGACAGAGCCTCGCAAATGAAACCATGTATTTCTCGTCTTCTCTCCCCCCCCCCTCCTCTTCCTATTTCCACAAAAAAAAGAACACACACACACACACATACACGCAACAGGTTATCTTTAGTTTGCTTTGAAGATGGAAGAACAAACGACACGTCGAACAATAGATGCAAATTTCGCACTTTTGATGCAAACAACATAACCATTACCCTTTTGATAACGGTAAATAGAAACCATGGAAATCCATGTTTGCAAGCTGGTACGCTAACAACTCTGCCATCATTTCCTGCCTCATGTTATGTGTACAAACAAAAAATCCAGACAGAACATGGCGGACATGTGGTCGATTGTGCAGATGTGAATGTCACGTGTTTACTTGAGCTTGCTCCTGGCATTGCCGCTTCGCATGCAAATGACCTGCCTATTTATAGAATTTCATAATAGCGTTTAGAGAAACGGGGATATCCGTTTACTTTCCAAGGATATCGGATTGCATAGGGTTATGGCTGACATTTCTACTTGCAGTATTAGCATGAGAAATAAATTCATGAGTATTGCCTGACACTCATACTGGCACCTTGCCGTCTTGAAAGACGATAGTTTGTTACATGGTACTTCAAATAAAGGCATAATAACCTCTCAATAGCACGACGCTATGGCTGAATTGTTGAGACCATATGTTGCCCATGCAGAATGATCCCTATTTCGGTCTGCCTAGTTTACTCCAGAGGAAAGGTAACACTAACACATCTGGAACAAGACAAGCTACAGAAGCTGCCGGATCAGCATTCCCTATTAACAGTGTCCCTTGCCATTAGGTGAATCCACTCTGATTTAGATGTACTTGCAATTTATGTCCCCCACGTAAAATATGAGAAGTCAACATTTTAGTCCCACTAGTGTAGGGGTTTAACCCCATACCTCAGCATCAACACACCGGGTGTTAAAGAACGAGCTATCCCATCCATTCGGCCATGCTGACATCAAAACATACATGTAACAACAAAAGCACCATCAACTTAAACTTATTGCAATCTCCATAGAGTGTGTCTCCATTAGGAGCTGTTGGAGGACAAACATACGTGTTTTCTGTTCCCGCATATAGCGGGACACATTTGTTTTCTTGTAATCGTGTTTCAGTAAAGCTCATAATCTACTTCTCGTTTTTTGGTGATTCATTCACTGCATGACATCCCGGCACCACATGTTTAACCGTCGTCTTACGCTTTCCTCAGTTGGTAATATACCTTATTCAGCACTGCAGTCTAATGTATGTGTGTGATTGTTACTTGACCCTACTCCAAGGAAAGGCCTGGCGGACATATAATATGACTGCTACTGGTAATATTAGTATCGGGACTCTTTACTGGTTGTTGAAGAGGAGCAAAGAGCAGCAAAGAGTAAAAGAAGAAGAAGAAGAATAACAAGACAAAAGGATAATAATAATAATAATAATAATAATAATAATAATAAAAAGATGATGATGATGATGATGATGATGATGATGATGATGATGATGATGAAGCTCGTTATAATGATCATGATTATGATGATGAAAGCAATGCCAAGTTTTTATTGTATTGTTCTTTTTCTAATTCTTGTCCACATTACATAAACGAGATAAAACTACAAACTGATGAGATGCAGCGAAATATGCCAGGCAATAAATCGTGGAACATATTGTTTGTACTTTCTGTGTTTAAATTCATTAAGGGAACATATTGTTTTAAAAAGTAACACTAGGCTGCTACTATCTGTAGAAAAATCATCTAATTCCCGCTCCATGTTAGTCTTTCAGATCCCACCGCACTTCTAACGACATCGGCCGTTATTGGAAAATATTAGCCCTGTAGTACCTGGTGTTACTAACACTCGATACACACACATCCCTCGTCGGCTCCTCGACTGCTGGACGATCTATTTCCTTCAGAGAGACCGATCCCACAGGATAGCTTTGATCTGGCTAATGAAGACGTCGGTATCTCCCTCGGATGGTCGACTCAGGATGGACCACAGGGATACGCCCTGTTGGAATACAACTCAAGCGTTTAACTCGCGTTTTTCACATCCAGGGGAGGAGGGGAGGGGGGTAAGTTGTGATTGTGCCGGAAATGTTTTCCTCCGTGAGTGTGTAGGAGATGGAGTTCATGTGTCCTGCTGGGGTTAATTGGCCCACAAGCACTGAAACGTGGTTTAAGGGCTAGGATGAGCCCTTGAACTAATTTGTCATTAAGATGATTCGGCGCATTCCTCCTCTCTACGAACCTTTAACGAGGCTGTAGGAGGATACTGTGTGTCTTTGCGGCGTGAAAGAACAGAGGATATTTTTGTTAGTGTCTTAATAGAGTGAGGGCAAATAGCTCTTGGGCAGTTAGCAATAGATGAGATAAGAAGATATTTATGACGATATAAATTAGTTAAATCACCCAAATAAATTTTCATCCATTTGAGATACGGTTTATTCAGGCCGAAAGTAATGAACATAATAAGTGAATACATATGCGGTTTTAATAAAATTCCTACATGTTTTAAAGGTGTGTGTGTGTGTGTGTGTGTGTGTGTGTGTGTATGTGTGCGTGCGCGTGCGATTGCGCGTGTGCGTGTGCCAAAAAGGCCATGCGGCCATGGTTAGCCATCTCAAACGATGACTAGAGTTGTGGATTAGGTGTGTGTATTTGTCTCGATTATGTCATGTTTCTGAGCCTATCTTACTCTTTGTCTTCCCTTTGCTCTTTCCCCTTTACAGTTGTCACTAAGTTTTCTGGTATATTTTCTCTAATAATGTGACAACAAATCTTGACCGTCTGTGTCTAATTTATGTAATACATTTACTGTTTTCATTTGTTTCTTGTAGGACTTTCTCGTTCGATTTTCTATCCGAACAAAATATTCTTTGCAATGTCCCCAGTAACATTATTTTAATTGCCGTTGGACGTTTCTCATTTTCGCCGCTTATATGTTATGTTTCGAACTGTCTACAGATGTTGAACGAGTATGAAAAGAGAATGCAACCCCGTTGTACTACCCTTTGCACAGCAAACAAGTTGTATGTTTCGACAGCTACTCTGACAGCTGCTTGTTGCTCATGACAGAACAATTCAATTCAATTGGTTATCTCTTAAATCGGAGTGGGTTCGCCTGATGGTGAGGGACACTGGTTTTAGGGAAAGCTAACCCACAGAACAAAATCAGTCCCGTGCACTAGAAGTAGTGGCACATGCATGGAAGGTCCTTGAATTCAAAGCAAGCGAACAACAACAACAACAACAACAACAACAACAACAACAACAACAACAACAACAACAACAACAACAAAATTTGATCTAAAGTATTGGACATCCCATAAATTTTATGATGCTCTACAATTTATGATGTTGACTACATCATCTTTCTTGTGACCAGGATGCTCTGATGTCCACTTGGTTCTTTAATTGCTTCTTATAAATCTCTATATAAGGCTGAGGTAATCTTCCAACCACCTTTGCTAATCTGACGGCTTCTTTATTTCCAGGTGTGTTGCAATGTGAAGGAATCCAATGTGCAAGAACCCTTTTGGATTTCTGGCATAGTTCATGTAGTGCCGTCACCTTAGATTTGCTAGTTCTGTTGTGTTTCTGCTCTTCAGTATTGAAGCAACTGACTTCGCATTCGTAAAGAGAGCAACATGTTTCTGTTTATTTTTATCTATCAACAACATTTCTGTCACAATGTTTAAGGCCTCCGTTTCTGCTCTGAAATTCTCTGAAGTTTGTGTATATAGGACTACGAATATTTATATCCCCGTTTGCTGTAATTTTCTTTTCTTTTTTTTTTCTGTTAGCGTGAATATCTCCTGTGTGATATATCTCTGTGATATGTACCTTTTTATGGTTTAATATTTTGTGCTGATGAGATGAGAATGTCTTTCTCGCTTGCGTGGCTAGGTAATAAGGAGTTATTCCATCTTTACCGTCACGGGACTGGATTTTGCGTGTGGTAGCTTTCCCTATTACCAGTGTCCCTCGCCATCAAGCGAACCCACTCCGACTTCTGAGGTACATGTAATTTACGTCCCAATGTCGAAGACGAGAAGTCAACATTTAAGTCGAACTGACCGGTGTAGGGGTTGAACCCCTTACCTCAGCATCAGCACACCGGATGTTTTAGATCGATCGTTCTTATCCATTCTGCCATGCTGATTCCCGGGTGAAGAGTAAGTATAGAGCAATCTTGGATGTTTCCCAGATAGGGTGTTTGTGACTGATTCCTTTCTATTCCCAACTGTGATTAGTATCTTATTTCCGTGTTCTATACTGAATGAACACGGGTGTACTTGCTAGCGAAGTTGATAGTGAACTGCCCTGGTAACATCATGAGCACGGTCGGACGGGGGTTTAAGGACTGGGGGGGGGGGGGGGGGTCGTCGCTTCCCAACATGAGGAAAATATTGCCCACCTACTCCTCCCTGTTCTCGATCTACACAATGTGATGGCCCTACCATACCGCTGACCCATAGCAGAAAACTACCTCGGGACAATGTCAAACCGAACACGGAATCCCCGGTAGCGCGGTGCTAGTCATTGTATTACCGGCTCGGTAGTCACGGATCCGAGTCTCCTTCGATTTCGATTCGTTTTCACCAATTCCTCTACCCCGTTAAACCTCAAGGAGAAGTTGTAGTTAGGGTCCATCACCGGCTAAGAATGATAGTTCTGTGATTGGGTCAGCCGCAAAAGCAGCTGCCCATTGTTTTACCCTCACAGGCTTATTAATCCGAAGGTGATTGTTGTCCATATGGGGTAATGGACGTGTAATAGGCCGAGTCTCCATCGGGGCGGACATTTTACATTAACCTGGGCTTTCAAGTCGACCCAGCGTGAACTGAGTACCAGGAATGTCATGGGAAGAAAGGCGGCAGACGTGGTACTGACCTCATCATTCACCGAGTGGCCATTGGTGTATAAAAATATGGTTATAGCATCAAATAACCAATGCGCTATCATCATCATCATCATCATCATCATCATCATCATCATCATCATCATCATCATCATCATCATCGTCGTCACCATCATCATCATCATCATCATCATCATCATCATCATCATCATCATCATCATCATCATCATCATCATCATCATCATCATAATCATCATCGTCATCATCATCATCATCATCATCGTCATCATCATCGTCATCGTCGTCGTCATCATCATCATCATCATCATCATCATCTTCATCATCATCATCATCATCATCATCATCATCATCAGCATCATCATCATCTTCCACTTCTGCCGTCAAGCGTTGTGGGGAGGAATAATTTGCGCTCCAGCGCCCGATGTGCGGAACTGGATAGTGTTATTCCGTGTGATTGTACAATTTCTTTGATGTCGTAAATCCATTTTCTTCTTGGGCGTCCTCGTGGTCTCGTTCCAGATGATCTTTGATGTAAGGCCAGTGATGGTAGTTGTTGGTGATGCATTCTAAAGACATGGCCAAACCACTTGATCTTCAGACTTTCAATAATTGTGGCACAAGGTGTTGATCCTACTGTCTGTTTGATAACAGCATCTCTTACTCGGTCTCGGATTGTTAAGTTGGCAGCTCTCCTCGGGCATCTCACCTCACAAGTGTTGATTTTGCGAAAGTGTGTGATTATCCAATGCGGTATTTTTCTGCATATCCTTTACAGGACATCGCTGTCAACACCAGCATCCTTCAGCTGTATGTTGATTTCTTGGCAAGCTTACGCTCAGTAGTTTGCCATTGCTATCTGAGCGGCCGGCTCACATACCCCGTAAGTTACCGACGCGATTCGAACCACTGCTGATTCTCACCGTCATCACGTTACCGACGAGAGTATACGAGATTACGGAGAAAAGTCATAACCTCTAGGCCACGAAGCCGGCCAATGCGGTATAAGACGTGCACAATTACCTTTTACTTTGATATGTAATTCTAGGTCACCCGTTAGCCTGGGTTGAATTTGACAAGAAATGAATGTAATTTTGTTCTTGTTCTGCGTTCATCCGAAGTGATTGCGTTGTGCCTGTTTACAGCAGAGCTGCATTTTTGCGCCGCTAGGCCGACACATCTGTCTCTTGTGGGTGTTTGTTGACCGGGTATTTCGAAGGATATTTCACTCTCACTCGGACATTATTGCGTTGTGTCTGCTTATTGGCGCCTTTAGGCTGACATATCCGACTTCTGCGGGCGTATGTTGACCGAATAAACCTTCCCGTGTTTTTCAAATGAATGGAATTTGAACCCATATATACCGGGCCACAAGCGTACCATTCACTGCGCTACCACTTCTCTGTGATCAAATGTAACTCAATAATCATAGACCACCATAACTTAAGTCTGAGCAAGGGAAACAACCTCCAGCCACATTCTCGCACACAGACCCGGTGTTTGTACAAGTGTTATCGGACTTTGATACGGTTCCTCTCTCTGCGGAACCCGGACAGATACAGTTTCTTGAAAACAGCACATTCTTGTCAGGGAGGATAAATCCTGCTGCGCGCAAGAGGGGAAGCAGTTACTGCTCTTGATTTTTTGCATGTTCACTTAAAAATTAATGCACGCCTCTTGAAGATAATAGCTTTAACAGAGTCTTACGGTGTTGAAAACTGCATCAACCGTTGCTACAACACCAATTGAAAAACTTTGCGTTCAAAATATTCATGAGAAAAACGTCTAACACGTGCTTTGTGATCTCTTCAACAACGTTCTCCGCTGAGAATACAATTTCAAGGATATTTTCCAGTAGTTCTGCTGTAAAATTCACGCCGCGATGTATAATGTACTAGAAAATTAGTTCTTCACGGAACAGGGACTAATTTGTTTAACACATCTATACTTCGTTTAACAGGAAATTACACACCAGATAAACAAAGCTAGTTTTTGGTGCATAATTGTGCGGGCTGCGTATGATTTATTTTAGAATGGTTAAAACATGTTGTTCACTTGCAAATGATGTTTTAGTTGTTGATTCATACGTCTCCTCCTCTTCCTATTCTTTTTCCTCCTCCTCCACGTCCTGCTCCTTCTTCCTCTTCCGCTGATGCTGCTACCGCTACTACTACTACTACTACTACTACTACTACTACTACTACTACTACTACTACTACTACTACTACTACTACTACTACTACTACTATTCATTGTACCCCCCCCCCCCCTTTTTTTTTCTCCTCATCTTCTCCGTCTTCTTTCTTTCTTTCTTTCTTTCTTTCTTTCTTTCTTTCTTTCTTTCTTTCTTTCTTTCTTTCTTTCTTTCTTTTTTTTTCTTTTTCTTCTTCTTCTTCTTCTTCTTCTTCTTCTTCTTCTTCTTCTTCTTCTTCTTCTTCTTCTTCTTCTTCTTCTTCTTCTTCTTCTTCTTCTTCTTCTTCTTCTTCTTCTTCTTCTTCTTCTTCTTCTCTCTTTTTCTTCCTTTCACTCTCTTCCTTCTTTTGCACCCCCTCCTTAAGATCTCATGCTCCTTCTCATCCTCTCCTTCTTACTCCTTCTCATCACCATCTTATTATTATTACTATAACCACCACCGAGAGGAAAATACCTGGATGGCTTGGCCACATGGCATGGACGAGACAGGAACACTGAGCTGATCCACGGCGCTGGTAATCGAGTGAAATGGCGAGTCATGACCGCCCACGCTTTCCGGCATGGCACATGATTGATTGATTGAACCATCACCACCATCATCACCACTACCTCTGCCACCATCATTTCTACTGCTGCGGCTACTGCTACTACTACCACTGTAAATACTAATACTATTAGTATCATCATCATCATCATCATCATCACCATCATCATCATCATCATCATCATCACCATCATCATCATCATCATCATCATTGTGGACAAAACTATTCCCTTTGGATAATGTCTTGCAAACTTCTCTAATCTTCATATCAGTTTTCGGTGTTCTAATTCTATACTGTAATTACTGTCTATAGTACCTTGAGCTGTCAAACAAGAGGAGTATTGAGCCTGGCGAATAAAGCCAGCTGGCTAATGCAGTCGCCGTGAATCGTGCGGGTTAGGATTATCTTTTTTCCCCCCTCGACAGAAACAAATTCATTACCCAACATAAGATTTGAACCCGTGTTTCCCAAATGGGAGCCCGGTGTTGTAGCCAGCCGGACAGACTCTCCTCGTCTTTCTAAGCGGTTAAGAGTGTCAGCTAGAAACTACATTATCAATGAATTGCCTGGATTTCTGGACGTGTCCATATTAGTTTTTGTTTTTTTATTAGGCCGTCGTCTGTGTCTTTAGGGTAGAGAACGCAGCTTTATAATCACGCTAGGCAGGCGAGTTGAAAGCTTTGCGTTGACTTTAAACATGTTATATGAGAGTCGGCTTTTCAGAAAACGATGGCAAACATTATGATAGTAGAATATCAGAAACAGCCAAAAAATGCGAGGGTTGATTGCATTATCTTATCTCATCTTATTTCTCTTGTACCTTGCGGTGTTGAGGTTGATCGCAACGTTATGTAAAAGAACATGTAATTAACTCTTAGTTGATTGGTTAAGTCTATATTTGAGCAATGGTCAAGTCAACTCATAACTTATACGACCGGCAACTGATCCTTCGTTATTTACCAATCCAAAAACTTATATTTGCTAATTTTAAACACAAGGAATTATTAAACAAACTTAACAGAAATGATTAAAATCTAGACTCCAACGTGCGTCCCCAATCAATCAATCAGGTTCCGTCTCCACAATGAAGGTTGGCTGCAATGGATCTCCAACACTGTCTGTCTCTCGCCCTGACTGTACATTCTGTCAGACTTATGTTCGCCCATCTTTTGATGTCATCTTCGCACTTGTATCGTTGTCTACCTCTTGCTTGCTTGTCCTCAACCTTGCCGTCCAGTATGGATTTCATAAGAGTGTTATGTCTTTTAACATGGCAGAAATATTTCACTTGCCTCTTTTTTATTTCTTTCATCAACTCTCTTTTCATTCCCAGTTTTTCTAGAACCTCTGTATTAGATTGTTTCTGTTTCCATGAAATACAACATATTCTTCTGTATATCCAGTGCATCTATTAGACTTTCAATGTCCAGGCCTCCACGCCATACAGTAATGTTGAATATACGTAATATTTGACAATTCGTTTTTAATGCATTGTTAATCTCTCTAGATATTAAAACTGATGTCATGCTGTTGAAAGCATCTTTTGTGCGTCCTCATTCTAAGGTAAAATAATCAAGACTCTAACGCGACTCCACACTCTAAGATAAAAGTGAGCAGATTCACAAAATGAAATTGTTACCGTGGACGGATCACATTCAGGGTGTTGTGGTGATAGTGTTGACTTAGTCCCACTCTCGTGTAAAGTCGAGTGGGTGGAGTGGTCTGGCCTAGCGAATGAGGTCGGTTTACGGATCTCCTAGAGAGGCATTCGAGCAAATGTCAGGAGGTTGATTTAATGCCTGGTCCAGACGCTGGCCGTTTAACTACAACGTTAAATGTTGTTTCACAGCTGGGCAGTTTAATACTGGGGAATGCAGACAGACACAAAGATAGGCAGATACACCGAAAAACAGATACATAGACAGACAGAGTAACAGAGAAACTGGGAGACGGACAGACAGACAATCAGGCCAAAAGGTAATCTGATACACCGATAAACAGATACACGGACAGAGTAGGAGACAAACAGAGAGACGAGCAGACAGACAATCGGACAGACAGACAGACAGTCAGACAGAAACCGACAGATAGACAGACAGACCGACAAAGTAACACACAGATAGAGACATACATATATGCAAACAGAAAGACAGACAAATAAACAAAAAGATAGATAGACAGACAGACAAACCGACAAAGAAACAGACAGATAGCAATAGGCAGGTAGGTATTCAGACAGACAGACAGATAGACAGACAGGTACTTAGTAGGTTGGTAGGTAGGTAGGTAGGTAGGCAGGTAGGTAGGTAGTAGATAGATGAGTAAGTGGGTTTGTGATCGGATGGATGGATGGATAGATAGGCAGACAGGTGAGTAGAAAAATAGACAGACAGAGAGACAGACAGACAAACAACCAGCAAGCAGACAGACAGACAGACAGACAGACAGACAGAACGAACGAACGAACGAACGAACGAACAGACTTTATTTTCAAAGGGTAACAAATTGGGCACGCAGGCCCGTCTTACATTCGGCCCTTCCAATCACTCATCTTTCTTTCATGAACAGTGCATAGGAAAAAAACATTTTCACATGAATTTTGTAAACATAAACAATGCATATTACTATGTTATGAGACACATCCACCACCCACCCACACATCCCCCATTCACTCCAACTCCCCCACCCAACCACACACATACAATACATTCCCCCACCCATCCACCACATCCCTACACATCTCCCCACCCACACACACCTCTCACCCACCACACATCCCATCCACCCACACCCCAAGCACACATACATTCAATAACCCACACATCCCCCACCTACACACATCTCCCCACCCACTCACATATCCTCTACCCGTCCCATTTCCCACCAACAATCACTCACCCAATATC
The DNA here is from genome assembly GCA_014155875.1 of Cepaea nemoralis. Taxonomy (NCBI): domain Eukaryota; kingdom Metazoa; phylum Mollusca; class Gastropoda; order Stylommatophora; family Helicidae; genus Cepaea; species Cepaea nemoralis. Next base: position 176,977 of record JACEFZ010016653.1, read on the forward strand.
CTCTTCTTCTTCTTCTTCTTCTTCTTCTTTCATTCGCTTGAAACATGTCTACAACTGCAATGTCGTCTCTTGTATGAATCTAACAGTCTTTTTTAGTTCATTCCACATCCTCCTCCACCCACACACCTCCAACCACCCAACCAAACACACATTCCTCAGCCACACACACATCTCCCCGTCAACTCACATATTCCGCACCTACCCACACACAAATTCCGCACTCACCCACATAATCTCCCATCTCCCCCAGCCCACTCACTTATCCCGAGCCCACACCTACAAACATCCCCCACCATCTCCTAACCTGCACACACTCACCCACCCACATATCCTCTACCCACCCACACATCCTCTACTCACCCATCCCCAACCAAACATCCCTTAACCACACACCGACAGACAGGCAGGCAGGCAGGCAGGCAGGCAGGCAGGCAGGCAGACAGACAGACAGACAGACAGACAGACAGACAGACAGACAGACAGACAGACAGACAGACAGACAGACACGACCAATGTTAAGGTCCATAAATGCTGAAAGCAGAAGTGTGCGATGTCATGTAACACATGACGAAACTTACACCTCGAGACCCAGATAACAGCACTGCCGAAGCAACTAAAGCTGTTGGCGAACTGGGCATAGTAGTGATAACGAAACTGATGAATATCAGTAGATATATACCTAATAATGTTTGACATCAATTTTCGTAACTCTACCAAAGAATGGATGGCAAACTACTGAACATAAACTTGCCCAGGATTCACAAACAGCAATAAAAATGCTTGAGTTGATTGCTACGTCCTGAAGAGGATATGCAACTAGTTAGTTAGCTAGTCTCGGTTCCAACTTCACGGCAAATGGTGGACCCATTATGCTTCGTTCCTGTGCGAATATCATACAAATGCTCCTCACTGCCCCATGTGAACTTGGAACTGACAGGAGTCTCGACAAACCAACAGCCGGCACAGTTATACTCTGCGCAATGCTGCTACCAGAATGCGAACACAAATGTCCGCCACAAAAAATACAGTTCATCGTCGACAAAAGCTGCAGTCACCAGAAACCCAGCAGCCACACATTTCTGCATAAGGTGACCCAGTTCTGTGGCCGGTCGGCCGCAATTTTTCTGAACGCCCCAAACAACCACGGGCAGATGTAACAATTCACAGCTCATAATATCGCTCCATGCACTCAACTCAGTAGCAGGGCGACGGAACCATGCATTACCAGGCCAAGATTTTACGAAAATTCATAAGCAAACCGTAGCTACAAGCATAAACACATCAGGGGCCTCAACAGCCCAATCTCATATCCTCAACATCGGGTACTGGAAGTGAAAAGATATGTAGCTAACTTAACTTTACCAAAGGAAACTCGTGCAACAGATTGTGGAGAACATTGCACAATTACTTTAATAGATTCAGTGAAAAACAAAAAGTGAGTTTGGGTCAAATCTAAATGGATTGCGGAAATTGGGAAAAAGGGTGTGTCACAATTATGACCTAAAAGTTGTTAATATGGTAACAGACATGTTGTATTATATATACACAATTATAGAAGGCTGCATATGGAAAACTACTTTATAAGCCATTAGCTGATATGGGAAGCCGCTTAAGACGAGTGATCATCCCATGGCGCAGTCAGATTATAAGTCGCGTGAGTAAACTATGTACCACAGCTGTAACAGCAATCTGCAGTACAATACAACTAAAAGTTGAGGGTGAGCACTGGAGATTGGTAGAAGTTAAAGGCACAAACAACATCATCTTGAGAAAGACGATAAACAGAAAGAATAATTGAAATGAACAGATATCTGTATTTGCACTGTAATAAATAATCTAAACCGTTTGACAAGAAGAAACATGAAGAATGTTGGGAAATATAAACATTAATGGTAGATATCTGGCAATAATAAATACAAATTATACCATCATCAAGTGCTTTGCCAGCTGGCGTAGGCTTTCATGTCTCTCCACAGACCTGGTCTTCTGGGTCAACTCTGCTGATGATATTCCTCCGTGCCTTTTCCTCTCTTCCCCTTAATCTTTCCAGTTGTCAATGCTTGCAATGCCTCTTTTCTCAGCACATGACCAAAGACAGCTGGTTGTCTCATTCTTATTGTTGAATATAATATCCTACTTTCATTTAGCCTCTTTCAGACAAATGTCGTTAGTTCCCGTGACAGTCCAAGGAATTCGTAATATTCGTCTCAGGAACCACATCTCTGTTGCTTCCAAGTTCTTCCTAATTTGTTCATTTACATTCCAAGATTCACAGCCATACAGCAAAACAGGTTTTATACAGCACTTCAGCACTCTCTTTCTTACACTCAATGATAGTGACTTATTGCATAAGATCATCATCATCATTCAGTGCCTTGCTGGCTGGCGTAGGCAATCGTGCCTCTCCACAAATTGCGATCTCCGACGGATTGAATTCCATTCTGTACCATTACACAAGATTGTCAAGAATCTTGTCGCGCTGTCGTCCTTTATCTCTCTTTCCGCAAATCTTTCCGGTTGTCACAGCATGTTCCAGTTTTTGTCTTCTCATAACGTGGGCAAAAACTTTTGACTGCTTCTTTCTGATGTTTGTGACAAGTTGTCTTTGCGACTCAGCTTCCCTCAAAATGTCCTGATTGCTCATTTTGGCTGTCCAATTAATTTTCAGCATTTTCTATAAAACCACATCTCCAAAGCTTCCAGGCTTCTTTGCATAAGATACCTTTCATACCTATGATACCTAAAGCTTCTTTGCATAAGATACCTCAGAAATCATATATTACCAACAAAAACAGCCGTCAAATGTGATAGCCAAAAGGGGACTTGTCAGTATATTAAGCAAAGTATTAGAGTGGCGTGTGGAACCGAATTATTCGGCTTGTATAATGAAAATGTAATGAGATCCACACATAATAGACCAGATATGTTAGTTGGTGAGCAGAATGTCCACAACCTACGACATGCTAATAGGCACGGGGTGTTTTGTTTTGTTCCGCGTTTCCATCCTGTTTCAGGATATTGCGGTCAACACCATCATCTTTCAGCTGTATGTTGATTCCTAGGCTAGATTACGCTCATCAGCACGCCACGACTTTCTGAGCGACCAGCTCCATACTCTCATAAGTCACTGGCGCGACTCGAACCACTTCTAATTCTCGTGCGCTCACGTCAACCACGAGAGTATTCGGGCTTAACGGAGAAAGCTGCTAACCCCTCGGCCAGGGAGCAAGCTGATTGCATGGGTTTGGTTGCTGAAAAAGAAAGGCAGTTACAAGAAATAACAGATTGCCACAGAAAGTCGGATCAACGATCTCAGTCAGACAAATAGAAGTATACACGGAGGTCAGCGTGGCCGAATGGTCAAGAGCTCTGGCTCTTAAACTCAGTGTTGATACCGAGGTAGTGGGGTAAACCTCTACACTGGTCAGTTGGACTAAAATGGTGTATTCTCGTCCCTGACTTGGGAACGTAAATTACAAGTAAATTAGAAGTTGGAGTGGGTTCACCTGATGGCGAGGGACACTGGTACTAGGTAAAGCCAACCCACACGTATAAATAAGACCAGCGCTCTAGAAATAGTAGCACTGAGTTTAATGCGAGCGAGCACAAAAGAAGAAATACCCAACAGAAGCAGTGATAATTAAACAGGAAAACAATGTCTTGTCGAGCAGAATTAAATGTTAAAATAAATACCACCAGTCTGAAGGAGGCCCGTGTGTTCAAGTATGTGGCTATTTTGACAACAGCTGATGGACGGTGTATTACCTGATTAACTGCTATGAGATGATTAATCGTCTTAAGCGACTTCCCGTATCTGCCATGGGGGGTATATATCGCCAAATGTTGTCCATACGTTATAATGCAACATGTCTGCTTCCATATTAACAAATTTGAAGTCCTAACTGTGACACATCCCTACTTCCCATTTATGTCATTCAGTTTTGTTTGGTCCAGATCTCTATTTTGATTGGTCCAGATCTACATTTTGCTATGTTCAGATCTATGTTTTCTTTGGTAAAGATCTACTGTTTGTTTAGTCCAGATATACTGTTTATTTGGCATTGAAACTGATAAAGCAGTTACAAATGGGGCAGATCAAGCACAAGCAGCATTTCAGAACACGAAGCATAGTCTACGGACATAGTTCACTCAACTGAGGTGAGAAAGAGAGTTCTTAATAACTATACGGAGTCAATCGTGGTGTACGGAAGTGAATTATGGAAAATCACTCGTATTGTTAGAAATTATATGAAGGCTGTAGTGATGTGATTTATAGAAGAATAGGATCATGTTCATATTGTGATAGAACCGATACGTCATCACGGCATGGAAAGAATTTCGCGGCAAGGGGTGACCAGAGGATCTATCCGACGCTCAGTACTCAGATTATAGACCTGGCGAACGTATAATTAGACTGCAAATGATAACATTAGTACTGAGACTCTTCGCTGGCGGTTGAAGGTGACGACTGAGAACGTTTAGGAATGTCCCGAGGTTGTGATGTCGGATGTTGATTCGACACAGCTCATCTCAGAAATATGCTGAGAACACACTTATTAGATAAACAGCGTAATAAAGATATCTTAAAAGAAGTTAAGTCAAAACAAGAACTGGTTATTTGCATCAATAGGAGACAGGCCACATTCTTTTGCAATGTCACGAGAAGGAGAAAGCTGTAGTACGCCGTGACAACGGGAAAGATGCAGGGGAAAACAGACAGTAGGGAACCACAACACATTGATGCTAGATAGTTTGGTATTATGACACGAGGAATATCTTTATCTAAAATCATTGGCAATTTACAAGACAGATTCCGTGGACAGACATGATGACCAAAGCCACATGTGACGTAATATAAGAGACACTGATATGCATCTGAACGCGGCGTTATTTTCCGAGAAGGGCAACAAATTTCGTTGCCGAAATGTAATTCCTGTTTGCACCACGTGTTCTGGCAGAGCGGAACAGGAAACTGTTACGTACGCATGCTCATTGGGCAGGAAAATGATGGTTCCGCTGGGAAGAGATGGGCCTATCACTTGTGGGAAATCTCGCAGCAAATGGAGAGGTTAAGTTAGCGAGTTCTCAGCCAACACGTGGTCGACACGGAAGGCAATAATTGGTTTCACAAATGCTGTTATTGAAAACTTTGTAAAACTATACAACCTTTAAACCATCTTACATATCTTTACTGAAACAATATTTCAAGGAAGAATATGCGAGCGATATCGAGGGACGGATGGTACCGGCAATGTTGATATATCGTATTATTTGTTCCATTCTGAACAAAATATCAATTCGGGAACCATTTGAAGCCGCAAAAACAGTCAAGTAGACACACATACATTGCTTGGCAATCCAGGAAGCGAAAGACGCACCCCTATCTCCACATGCAGAAAAAGAAACATTATAAGGGTCCCAAACATCATCAATCAAATGTTCGTCTGTTGAACTGGGCTGAAACACATATTCTTCAACGAGCGAGCAAGCAAGTGCTTGACGCTCACACAAGTAGACAAAATAAGTACGGAGTAGACAAACAAACAAAAAACATTCTGAAAAAAGAAAAAAAAGAAAAAAGAGAAACGGTGACTGAACGCAGCCTTTGATTGCAGGTAAAAACATCAATACAGGGGTACCTCGGGTTATGAACGCCTAAAGTCACGAACAATTCAGGTTACGAGCAACAACTTCGAAAACTGTATATCTCGGGTAACGAACAGTGCCTCGGATTAAGAACGAAGGCGAGCGAGAGAGAGAGAGCAAGGTGTAACATTAGAGACAAATGATCTCGTACAGTACAAACAGTACGACAGATGAGTTTGTGGATCTTCAGAATGAACAGCTAAAGACATTAAAGGAGGAGCAGTCGTCCGATGATGAGGAGCCAGTGAGCGTTTCAACTGCCAGGATTAAAGACATTTCCAGCAAGTGGGCAGACGTCGAAGACTTCATTGTGAACCATCACCCAAACAACGTTAGTTAGTTAGTTAGTTAGTTAGTCACAGTTCCAACTTCACAGCAACATGGGTGAACATCTAGGAAACATCCAGATGGGAAAATGACTGCTGATTCCATCAGAGATGAATTGGGTTTTTTTGTGGGGGACTGGTGTGTTGACATTCTGGCGGCGGCATTATGCACAGTGTATCTTTGCGGGCTGTTGTTTGTCGAGACTCCTGTCTTTTCCACTTTTCACATAGGGCAGTGGGGAGCGTTTTGTGTGATATTCACTGGCACAGGAACGGAGCAAAATGGGGACGACCCAAACAAACTTGTTGCTAACAAGCCCTATGCCCCTATATGTGATGAATGATAACACGATGGCCCACTTCAGAAAGATTCTCCAGCACAGGAAGCGACAAATTTCCCTTGATAGTTTCTTGGTGCAGAAATATTCCTAGTCGGCTGCCAAGAAACAGCGACAAGATACTCCTGAAACTAATGATTCAGAACAACAAAAGAAAGTGACAAATTTCCCATGATCGTTTTCTTGGTAATAAAGATAGACTAAATCTCTTTTTATTTTACATTTAATTCATCCGGTTATTTTCTTTCTCTGGCTGTTGAACGAGGGGACTGAGCACGTATGGGAATATCCTGAGTGCAGTGATGTCGGTGCTAAACTCAACTCAACTCAACTCAACTCTTTATTTAAAAGGTGAAATACACGTATTCTTTGCGTTTTTTTCGGGTAAACGACCGGATGTTAATAAAAAAGAACGATCCTTTCATCTTGAAACGGATTGTCTTTATTTTATTGATTTCAATGTTTCGGGTACGAACGTTTCGGGTTACGAACCGAGTTCTGGAAAGAATTAAGTTCGTAACCCGAGGTACCACTGTACATGAGAAATAGGAAGTGTGAAACTACTGTAGACACCTGAACATAAAAACCGGCGGCCGTGCTTATCAATAACCTGTTTATGTGTGATAACTTTAGTACTAGGGTACCTGTGGACGTAACTCTAAGAAACATTTATCAGTATAACCCGACAGACAAAACCAACAGTCTAGAACTCCGTGCGTGTCCCCCAGAAACACACAAACGTAGCAAGGTCTCCGTTGGTGAGCGTTCACACCCGGTTTGTTCAGTCCTGACGTCTGGTTTACCCGTTTGTGCCGCGTTGAGGGCTCTTCAAAATATCGGGTAAATTTCCCATGTCCCGCACGTGTTGCCAACAACGGGGTGGGGAAGTGAAGTGGGGTAGCAGTGTCCCGAACACCCACGGAGCTTCTCTGGCATTGACTGGCTTCGTCATACGGAGGTGTTCAACTCTTGCGTACTGCCTTCGTCACACTGAGATGTTCAACTCTGGCGTACTGCCTTCGCCACATTAAGGTGTTCAAATCTGGTGTACTGTATTCGTCACACTGAGGTGTTCAACTCTGGTGTACTGCCTTCGTCACAGTGAGATGTTCAACTCTGGCGTACTGCCTTCGTCACATTGAGGTGTTCAACTCTGGTGTACTGCCTTCGTCACACTGAGGTGTGCAACTCTGGTGTACTGTATTCGTCACATTGAGGTGTTCAACTTTGGTGTACTGCCTTCGTCACATTAAGGTGTTCAACTCTGGTGTACTGCCTTCGTCACACTGAGGTGTTCAACTCTGGTGTACTGCCTTCGTCACACTGAGGTGTTTATCTCTGGTGTACTGCCTTCGTCAAATTGAGGTGTTCAACTCTGGCGTACTGCCTTCGTCACATTGAGGTGTTCAACTCTGGCGTACTGCCTTCGTCACATTGAGGTGTTCAACTCTGATGTACTGCCTTCGGCACACTGAGGTGTTTATCTCTGGTGTACTGCCTTCGTCACATTGAGGTGTTCAACTCTGGCGTACTGCCTTCGTCACATTGAGGTGTTCAACTCTGGCGTACTGCCTTCGTCACATTGAGGTGTTCAACTCTGATGTACTGCCTTCGTCACACTGAGGTGTTTATCTCTGGTGTACTGCCTTCGTCACACTGAGGTGTATATCTGGTGTACTCCCTTCGTCACACTGAGGTGTTTATCTCTGGTGTACTCCCTTCGTCACATTGAGATGTTCAACTCTGGTGTACTCCCTTCGTCACACTGAGGTGTTTATCTCTGGTGTACTGCCTTCGTCACATTGAGATGTTCAACTCTGGTGTACTCCCTTCGTCACACTGAGGTGTTTATCTCTGGTGTACTCCCTTCGTCACATTGAGATGTTCAACTCTGGTGTACTGCCTTCGTCACATTGAGGTGTTCAACTCTGGTGTACTGCCTTCGTCACATTGAGGTTTTTATCTCTGGTGTACTCCCTTCGTCACACTGAGGTGTGCAACTCTGGTGTACTCCCTTCGTCACACTGAGGTGTTCAACTCTGGTGTACTGCCTTCATCACACTGAGGTGTTCAACTCTGGTGTACTGCCTTCGTCACACTGAGGTGTTCAACTCTGGTGTACTGCCTTCGTCACATTGAGGTGTTCAACTAGGGTATACTACCTTCGTCACATTGAGGTGGTCAACTCTGGTGTACTGCCTTCGTCACATTGAGATGTTTATCTCTGGTGTACTGCCTTCGTCACATTGAGGTGTTCAACTCTGGTGTACTGCCTTCATCACATTGAGGTGTTCAACTCTGGTGTACTGCCTTCATCACACTGAGGTGTTCAACTCTGGTGTACTGCCTTCGTCACACTGAGGTGTGCAACTCTGGTGTACTGCCTTCGTCACATTGAGGTGTTCAACTCCGGTATACTCCCTTCGTCACATTGAGGTGTTCAAATCTGGTGTACTGCCTTCGTCACATTGAGATGTTTATCTCTGTGTACTGCCTTCGTCACATTGAGGTGTTCAACTCCGGTATACTCCCTTCGTCACATTGAGGTGTTCAACTCCGGTATACTCCCTTCGCCACATTGAGGTGTTCAACTCTGGTATACTGCCTTCGTCACATTGAGGTGTTTATCTCTGGTGTACTGCCTTCGTCACACTGAGGTGTTTATCTCTGGTGTACTCCCTTCGTCACATTGAGGTGTTTATCTCTGGTGTACTGCCTTCGTCACATTGAGGTGTTTATCTCTGGTGTACAGCCTTCGTCACACTGAGGTGTTTATCTCTGGTGTACTGCCTTCGTCACATTGAGATGTTCAAATCTGGTGTACTGCCTTCGTCACACTGAGATGTTCAACTCTGGTGTACTGCCTTCGTCACATTGAGGTGTATATCTGGTGTACTACCTTCGTCACACTGAGATGTTTATCTCTGATGTACTCCCTTCGTCACACTGAGGTGTTTATCTCTGGTGTACTCCCTTCGTCACACTGAGGTGTTCAACTCTGGTGTACTCCCTTCGTCACATTGAGGTGTGCAACTCTTTTGTACTCCCTTCGTCACACTGAGGTGTTCAACTCTGGTGTACTCTCTTCGGCACACTGAGGTGTGCAACTCTGGTGTAATCCCTTCGGCACACTGAGGTGTGCAACTCTGGTGTACTGCCTTCATCACATTGAGGTGTGCAACTCTGGTGTACTGCCTTCGTCACACTGAGGTGTGCAACTCTGGTGTACTCCCTTCGTCACACTGAGGTGTTCAACTCTGGTGTACTCCCTTCGTCACACTGAGGTGTGCAACTCTGGTGTACTCCCTTCGTCACACTGAGGTGTGCAACTCAGGTGTACTCCTTTCGTCACACTGAGGTGTTCAACTCTGGTGTACTGCCTTCGTCACACTGAGGTGTGCAACTCTGGTGTACTGCCTTCGTCACATTGAGGTGTGCAACTCTGGTGTACTGCCTTCGTCACACTGAGGTGTGCAACTCTGGTGTACTCCCTTCGTCACATTGAGGTGTTCAAATCTGGTGTACTGCCTTCGTCACACTGAGGTGTTCAACTCTGGTGTACTCCCTTCGGCACACTGAGGTGTGCAACTCTGGTGTACTCCCTTCGGCACACTGAGGTGTGCAACTCTGGTGTACTGCCTTCATCACATTGAGGTGTGCAACTCTGGTGTACTGCTTCGTCACACTGAGGTGTGCAACTCTGGTGTACTCCCTTCGTCACACTGAGGTGTTCAACTCTGGTGTACTGCCTTCGTCACACTGAGGTGTGCAACTCTGGTGTACTCCCTTCGTCACACTGAGGTGTTTATCTCTGGTGTACTGTATTCGTCACACTGAGGTGTTCAACTCTGGTGTACTCCCTTCGTCACACTGAGGTGTGCAACTCTGGTGTACTCCCTTCGTCACACTGAGGTGTTCAACTCTGGTGTACTGCCTTCATCACATTGAGGTGTGCAACTCTGGTGTACTGCCTTCGTCACACTGAGATGTGTAACTCTGGTGTACTCCCTTCGTCACACTGAGATGTGCAACTCTGGTGTACTCCCTTCGTCACATTGAGGTGTGCAACTCTGGTGTACTCCCTTCGTCACACTGAGGTGTTCAACTCCTGGTGTACTCCCTTCGGCACACTGAGGTGTGCAACTCTGGTGTACTCCCTTCGGCACACTGAGGTGTACAATTCTGGTGTACTGCCTTTCATCACATTGAGGTGTGCAAACTCTGGTGTACTGCCTTCGTCACACTGAGGTGTGCAACTCTGGTGTACTCCCTTCGTCACACTGAGGTGTTCAACTCTGGTGTACTGCCTTCGTCACACTGAGGTGTGCAACTCTGGTGTACTCCCTTCGTCACACTGAGGTGTGCAACTCTGGTGTACTGCCTTTATCACATTGAGGTGTGCAACTCTGGTGTACTGCCTTCGTCACACTGAGGTGTACAACTCTGGTGTACTCCCTTCGTCACACTGAGGTGTGCAACTCTGGTGTACTCCCTTCGTCACACGGAGGTGTGCAACTCTGGTGTACTGCCTTCGTCACACTGAGGTGTTCAACTTTGGTGTACTCCCTTCGTCACACTGAGGTGTGTATCTCTGGTGTACTGTATTCGTCACACTGAGGTGTTCAACTCTGATGTACTGCCTTCGGCACACTGAGGTGTTTATCTCTGGTGTACTGCCTTCGTCACACTGAGGTGTATATCTGGTGTACTCCCTTCGTCACACTGAGGTGTTTATCTCTGGTGTACTCCCTTCGTCACATTGAGATGTTCAACTCTGGTGTACTCCCTTCGTCACACTGAGGTGTTTATCTTTGGTGTACTGCCTTCGTCACATTGAGATGTTCTACTCTGGTGTACTCCCTTCGTCACACTGAGGTGTTTATCTCTGGTGTACTCCCTTCGTCACATTGAGATGTTCAACTCTGGTGTACTGCCTTCGTCACATTGAGGTGTTCAACTCTGGTGTACTGCCTTCGTCACATTGAGGTGTATATCTGGTGTACTACCTTCGTCACACTGAGGTGTGCAACTCTGGTGTACTCCCTTCGTCACACTGAGGTGTTCAACTCTGGTGTACTTGCCTTCATCACACTGAGGTGTTCAACTCTGGTGTACTGCCTTCGTCACACTGAGGTGTTCAACCCTGGTGTACTGCCTTCGTCACATTGAGGTGTTCAACTAGGGTATACTCCCTTCGTCACATTGAGGTGGTCAACTCTGGTGTACTGCCTTCGTCACATTGAGATGTTTATCTCTGGTGTACTGCCTTCGTCACATTGAGGTGTTCAACTCTGGTGTACTGCCTTCATCACATTGAGGTGTTCAACTCTGGTGTACTGCCTTCATCACACTGAGGTATTCAACTCTGGTGTACTGCCTTCGTCACACTGAGGTGTGCAACTCTGGTGTACTGCCTTCGTCACATTGAGGTGTTCAACTCCGGTATTCTCCCTTCGTCACATTGAGGTGTTCAACTCTGGTGTACTGCCTTCGTCACATTGAGATGTTTATCTCTGGTGTACTGCCTTCGTCACATTGAGGTGTTCAACTCCGGTATACTCCCTTCGTCACATTGAGGTGTTCAACTCTGGTGTACTGCCTTCATCACACTGAGGTGTTCAACTCTGGTGTACTGCCTTCGTCACACTGAGGTGTGCAACTCTGGTGTACTGCCTTCGTCACATTGAGGTGTTCAACTCCGGTATTCTCCCTTCGTCACATTGAGGTGTTCAACTCTGGTGTACTGCCTTCGTCACATTGAGATGTTTATCTCTGGTGTACTGCCTTCGTCACATTGAGGTGTTCAACTCCGGTATACTCCCTTCGTCACATTGAGGTGTTCAACTCCGGTATACTCCCTTCGTCACATTGAGGTGTTCAACTCCGGTATACTCCCTTCGCCACATTGAGGTGTTCAACTCTGGTATACTGCCTTCGTCACATTGAGGTGTTTATCTCTGGTGTACTGCCTTCGTCACACTGAGGTGTTTATCTCTGGTGTACTCCCTTCGTCACATTGAGGTGTTTATCTCTGGTGTACTGCCTTCGTCACATTAAGGTGTTTATCTCTGGTGTACTGCCTTCGTCACACTGAGGTGTTTATCTCTGGTGTACTGCCTTCGTCACATTGAGATGTTCAAATCTGGTGTACTGCCTTCGTCACACTGAGATGTTCATCTCTGGTGTACTGCCTTCGTCACATTGAGGTGTATATCTGGTGTACTACCTTCGTCACACTGAGATGTTTATCTCTGATGTACTCCCTTCGTCACACTGAGGTGTTTATCTCTGGTGTACACCCTTCGTCACACTGAGGTGTTCAACTCTGGTGTACTCCCTTCGTCACATTGAGGTGTGCAACTCTGGTGTACTCCCTTCGTCACACTGAGGTGTTCAACTCTGGTGTACTCTCTTCGGCACACTGAGGTGTGCAACTCTGGTGTAATCCCTTCGGCACACTGAGGTGTGCAACTCTGGTGTACTGCCTTCATCACATTGAGGTGTGCAACTCTGGTGTACTGCCTTCGTCACACTGAGGTGTGCAACTCTGGTGTACTCCCTTCGTCACACTGAGGTGTTCAACTCTGGTGTACTCCCTTCGTCACACTGAGGTGTGCAACTCTGGTGTACTCCCTTCGTCACACTGAGGTGTGCAACTCAGGTGTACTCCTTTCGTCACACTGAGGTGTTCAACTCTGGTGTACTGCCTTCGTCACACTGAGGTGTGCAACTCTGGTGTACTCCCTTCGTCACACTGAGGTGTGCAACTCTGGTGTACTGCCTTCGTCACATTGAGGTGTGCAACTCTGGTGTACTGCCTTCATCACATTGAGGTGTGCAACTCTGGTGTACTGCTTCGTCACACTGAGGTGTGCAACTCTGGTGTACTCCCTTCGTCACACTGAGGTGTTCAACTCTGGTGTACTGCCTTCGTCACACTGAGGTGTGCAACTCTGGTGTACTCCCTTCGTCACACTGAGGTGTGCAACTCTGGTGTACTCCCTTCGTCACACTGAGGTGTGCAACTCTGGTGTACTCCCTTCGGCACACTGAGGTCTGCAACTCTGGTGTACTACCTTCGTCACACTGAGGTGTGCAACTCTGGTGTACTGCCTTCGTCACATTGAGGTGTGCAACTCTGGTGTACTGCCTTCGTCACACTGAGGTGTGCAACTCTGGTGTACTCCCTTCGTCACATTGAGGTGTGCAACTCTGGTGTACTCCCTTCGTCACACTGAGGTGTTCAACTCTGGTGTACTCCCTTCGGCACACTGAGGTGTGCAACTCTGGTGTACTCCCTTCGGCACACTGAGGTTTGCAACTCTGGTGTACTGCCTTTATCACATTGAGGTGTGCAACTCTGGTGTACTGCTTCGTCACACTGAGGTGTGCAACTCTGGTGTACTGTATTCGTCACACTGAGGTGTTCAACTCTGATGTACTGCCTTCGGCACACTGAGGTGTTTATCTCTGGTGTACTGCCTTCGTCACACTGAGGTGTATATCTGGTGTACTCCCTTCGTCACACTGAGGTGTTTATCTCTGGTGTACTCCCTTCGTCACATTGAGATGTTCAACTCTGGTGTACTCCCTTCGTCACACTGAGGTGTTTATCTTTGGTGTACTGCCTTCGTCACATTGAGATGTTCTACTCTGGTGTACTGCCTTCGTCACACTGAGGTGTTCAACCCTGGTGTACTGCCTTCGTCACATTGAGGTGTTCAACTAGGGTATACTCCCTTCGTCACATTGAGGTGGTCAACTCTGGTGTACTGCCTTCGTCACATTGAGATGTTTATCTCTGGTGTACTGCCTTCGTCACATTGAGGTGTTCAACTCTGGTGTACTGCCTTCATCACATTGAGGTGTTCAACTCTGGTGTACTGCCTTCATCACACTGAGGTATTCAACTCTGGTGTACTGCCTTCGTCACACTGAGGTGTGCAAACTCTGGTGTACTGCCTTCGTCACATTGAGGTGTTCAACTCCGGTATTCTCCCTTCGTCACATTGAGGTGTTCAACTCTGGTGTACTGCCTTCGTCACATTGAGATGTTTATCTCTGGTGTACTGCCTTCGTCACATTGAGGTGTTCAACTCCGGTATACTCCCTTCGTCACATTGAGGTGTTCAACTCTGGTGTACTGCCTTCATCACACTGAGGTGTTCAACTCTGGTGTACTGCCTTCGTCACACTGAGGTGTGCAACTCTGGTGTACTGCCTTCGTCACATTGAGGTGTTCAACTCCGGGTATTCTCCCTTCGTCACATTGAGGTGTTCAACTCTGGTGTACTGCCTTCGTCACATTGAGATGTTTATCTCTGGTGTACTGCTTCGTCACATTGAGGTGTTCAACTCCTGTATACTCCCTTCGTCACATTGAGGTGTTCAACTCCGGTATACTCCCTTCGTCACATTGAGGTGTTCAACTCCGGTATACTCCCTTCGCCACATTGAGGTGTTCAACTCTGGTATACTGCCTTCGTCACATTGAGGTGTTTATCTCTGGTGTACTGCCTTCGTCACACTGAGGTGTTTATCTCTGGTGTACTCCCTTCGTCACATTGAGGTGTTTATCTCTGGTTGTACTGCCTTCGTCACATTAAGGTGTTATCTCTGGTGTACTGCCTTCGTCACACTGAGGTGTTTATCTCTGGTGTACTGCCTTCGTCACATTGAGATGTCAAATCTGGTTGTACTGCCTTCGTCACACTGAGATGTTCATCTCTGGTGTACTGCCTTCGTCACATTGAGGTGTATATCTGGTGTACTACCTTCGTCACACTGAGATGTTGTATCTCTGATGTACTCCCTTCGTCACACTGAGGTGTTATCTCTGGTGTACACCCTTCGTCACACTGAGGTGTTCAACTCTGGTGTACTCCCATTCGTCACATTGAGGTGTGCAACTCTGGTGTACTCCCCTTCGTCACACTGAGGTGTTCAACTCTGGTGTACTCTCTTCGGCACACTGAGGTAGTGCAACTCTGGTGTAATCCCTTCGGCACACTGAGGTGTGCAACTCTGGTGTACTGCCTTCATCACATTGAGGTGTGCAACTCTGGTGTACTGCCTTCGTCACACTGAGGTGTGCAACTCTGGTGTACTCCCTTCGTCACACTGAGGTGTTCAACTCTGGTGTACTCCCTTCGTCACACTGAGGTGTGCAACTCTGGTGTACTCCCTTCGTCACACTGAGGTGTGCAACTCAGGTGTACTCCTTTCGTCACACTGAGGTGTTCAACTCTGGTGTACTGCCTTCGTCACACTGAGGTGTTCAACCCTGGTGTACTGCCTTCGTCACATTGAGGTGTTCAACTAGGGTATACTCCCTTCGTCACATTGAGGTGGTCAACTCTGGTGTACTGCCTTCGTCACATTGAGATGTTTATCTCTGGTGTACTGCCTTCGTCACATTGAGGTGTTCAACTCTGGTGTACTGCCTTCATCACATTGAGGTGTTCAACTCTGGTGTACTGCCTTCATCACACTGAGGTATTCAACTCTGGTGTACTGCCTTCGTCACACTGAGGTGTGCAACTCCTGGTGTACTGCCTTCGTCACATTGAGGTGTTCAACTCCGGTATTCTCCCTTCGTCACATTGAGGTGTTCAACTCTGGTGTACTGCCTTCGTCACATTGAGATGTTTATCTCTGGTGTACTGCCTTCGTCACATTGAGGTGTTCAACTCCGGTATACTCCCTTCGTCACATTGAGGTGTTCAACTCTGGTGTACTGCCTTCATCACACTGAGGTGTTCAACTCTGGTGTACTGCCTTCGTCACACTGAGGTGTGCAACTCTGGTGTACTGCCTTCGTCACATTGAGGGTTCAACTCCGGTATTCTCCCTTCGTCACATTGAGGTGTTCAACTCTGGTGTACTGCCTTCGTCACATTGAGATGTTTATCTCTGGTGTACTGCCTTCGTCCACATTGAGGTGTTCAACTCCGGTATACTCCCTTCGTCACATTGAGGTGTTCAACTCCGGTATACTCCCTTCGTCACATTGAGGTGTTCAACTCCGGTATACTCCCTTCGCCACATTGAGGTGTTCAACTCTGGTATACTGCCTTCGTCACATTGAGGTGTTAATCTCTGGTGTACTGCCTTCGTCACACTGAGGTGTTTATCTCTGGTGTACTCCCTTCGTCACATTGAGGTGTTTATCTCTGGTGTACTGCCTTCGTCACATAGAGGTGTTATCTCTGGTGTACTGCCTTCGTCACACTGAGGTGTTTATCTCTGGTGTACTGCCTTCGTCACATTGAGATGTTCAAATCTGGTGTACTGCCTTCGTCACACTGAGATGTTCATCTCTGGTGTACTGCCTTCGTCACATTGAGGTGTATATCTGGTGTACTACCTTCGTCACACTGAGATGTTTATCTCTGATGTACTCCCTTCGTCACACTGAGGTGTTTATCTCTGGTGTACACCCTTCGTCACACTGAGGTGTTCAACTCTGGTGTACTCCCTTCGTCACATTGAGGTGTGCAACTCTGGTGTACTCCCTTCGTCACACTGAGGTGTTCAACTCTGGTGTACTCTCTTCGGCACACTGAGGTGTGCAACTCTGGTGTAATCCCTTCGGCACACTGAGGTGTGCAACTCTGGTGTACTGCCTTCATCACATTGAGGTGTGCAACTCTGGTGTACTGCCTTCGTCACACTGAGGTGTGCAACTCTGGTGTACTCCCTTCGTCACACTGAGGTGTTCAACTCTGGTGTACTGCCTTCGTCACACTGAGGTGTGCAACTCTGGTGTACTCCTTCGTCACACTGAGGTGTGCAACTCAGGTGTACTCCTTTCGTCACACTGAGGTGTTCAACTCTGGTGTACTGCCTTCGTCACACTGAGGTGTGCAACTCTGGTGTACTCCCTTCGTCACACTGAGGTGTGCAACTCTGGTGTACTGCCTTCGTCACATTGAGGTGTGCAACTCTGGTGTACTGCCTTCATCACACTGAGGTGTGCAACTCTGGTGTACTCCCTTCGTCACACTGAGGTGTTGCAACTCTGGTGTACTCCTTCGTCACACTGAGGTGTTCAACTCTGGTGTACTGCCTTCGTCACACTGAGGTGTGCAACTCTGGTGTACTCCCTTCGTCACACTGAGGTGTGCAACTCTGGTGTACTCCCTTCGTCACACTGAGGTGTGCAACTCTGGTGTACTCCCTTCGTCACACTGAGGTCTGCAACTCTGGTGTACTACCTTCGTCACACTGAGGTGTGCAACTCTGGTGTACTGCCTTCGTCACATTGAGGTGTGCAACTCTGGTGTACTGCCTTCGTCACACTGAGGTGTGCAACTCTGGTGTACTCCCTTCGTCACATTGAGGTGTGCAACTCTGGTGTACTCCCTTCGTCACACTGAGGTGTTCAACTCTGGTGTACTCCCTTCGGCACACTGAGGTGTGCAACTCTGGTGTACTCCCTTCGGCACACTGAGGTGTGCAACTCTGGTGTACTGCCTTCATCACATTGAGGTGTGCAACTCTGGTGTACTGCTTCGTCACACTGAGGTGTGCAACTCTGGTGTACTGCCTTCGTCACACTGAGGTGTGCAACTCTGGTGTACTCCCTTCGTCACACTGAGGTGGTCAACTCTGGTGTACTGCCTTCGTCACACTGAGGTGTGCAACTCTGGTGTACTCCCTTCGTCACACTTAGGTGTGCACTCTGTGTACTCCCTTCGTCACACTGAGTGTGTGCAACTCTGGTGTACTCCCTTCGTCACACTGAGGTGTGCAACTCTGGTGTACTGCCTTCGTCACACTGAGGTGTTTCAACTATGGTGTACTCCCCTTCGTACACACTGAGGTGTATATCTCTGTGTGTACTGTATTCGTCACACTGAGGTGTTCAACTCTGATGTACTGCCTTCGGCACACTGATGTGTTTATCTCTGGTGTACTGCCTTCGTCACACTGAGGTGTATATCTGGTGTACTCCCTTCGTCACACTGAGGTGTTTATCTCTGGTGTACTCCCTTCGTCACATTGAGATGTTCAACTCTGGTGTACTCCCTTCGTCACACTGAGGGTGTTTATCTTGGTGTACTGCCTTCGTCACATTGAGATGTTCTAACTCTGGTGTACTCCCTTCGTCACACTGAGGTGTTTATCTCTGGAGTACTCCCTTCGTCACATTGAGATGTTCAACTCTGGTGTACTGCCTTCGTCACATTGAGGTGTTCAACTCTGGTGTACTGCCTTCGTCACATTGAGGTGTATATCTGGTGTACTACCTTCGTCACACTGAGGTGTGCAACTCTGGTGTACTCCCTTCGTCACACTGAGGTGTTCAACTCTGGTGTACTGCCTTCATCACACTGAGGTGTTCAACTCTGGTGTACTGCCTTCGTCACACTGAGGTGTTCAACCCTGGTGTACTGCCTTCGTCACATTGAGGTGTTCAACTAGGGTATACTCCCTTCGTCACATTGAGGTGGTCAACTCTGGTGTACTGCCTTCGTCACATTGAGATGTTTATCTCTGGTGTACTGCCTTCGTCACATTGAGGTGTTCAACTCTGGTGTACTGCCTTCATCACATTGAGGTGTTCAACTCTGGTGTACTGCCTTCATCACACTGAGGTGTTCAACTCTGGTGTACTGCCTTCGTCACACTGAGGTGTGCAACTCTGGTGTACTGCCTTCGTCACATTGAGGTGTTCAACTCCGGTATTCTCCCTTCGTCACATTGAGGTGTTCAACTCTGGTGTACTGCCTTCGTCACATTGAGATGTTTATCTCTGGTGTACTGCCTTCGTCACATTGAGGTGTTCAACTCCGGTATACTCCTTCGTCACATTGAGGTGTTCAACTCCGGTATACTCCCTTCGTCACATTGAGGTGTTCAACTCCGGTATACTCCCTTCGTCCACATTGAGGTGTTCAACTCTGGTATACTGCCTTCGTCACATTGAGGTGTTTATCTCTGGTGTACTGCCTTCGTCACACTGCGGTGTTTATCTCTGGTGTACTCCATTCGTCACATTGAGGTGTTTATCTCTGGTGTACTGCCTTCGTCACATTGAGGTGTTTATCTCTGGTGTACTGCCTTCGTCACACTGAGGTTTTTATCTCTGGTGTACTGCCTTCGTCACATTGAGATGTTCAACTCTGGTGTACTGCCTTCGTCACACTGAGATGTTCAACTCTGGTGTACTGCCTTCGTCACATTGAGGTGTATATCTGGTGTACTACCTTCGTCACACTGAGATGTTTATCTCTGATGTACTCCCTTCGTCACACTGAGGTGTTTATCTCTGGTGTACTCCCTTCGTCACACTGACGTGTTCAACTCTGGTGTACTCCCTTCGGCACACTGAGGTGTGCAACTCTGGTGTACTGCCTTCATCACATTGAGGTGTGCAACTCTGGTGTACTGCCTTCGTCACACTGAGGTGTGCAACTCTGGTGTACTCCCTTCGTCACACTGAGGTGTGCAACTCTGGTGTACTCCCTTCGTCACACTGAGGTGTTCAACTCTGGTGTACTGCCTTCGTCACACTGAGGTGTGCAACTCTGGTGTACTCCCTTCGTCACACTGAGGTGTGCAACTCTGGTGTACTGCCTTCGTCACACTGAGGTGTTCAACTCTGGTGTACTCCCTTCGGCACACTGAGGTGTGCAACTCTGGTGTACTTCCTTCGGCACACTGAGGTGTGCAACTCTGGTGTACTGCCTTCATCACATTGAGGTGTGCAACTCTGGTGTACTGCCTTCGTCACACTGAGGTGTGCAACTCTGGTGTACTCCCTTCGTCACACTGAGGTGTTCAACTCTGGTGTACTGCCTTCGTCACACTGAGGTGTGCAACTCTGGTGTACTCCCTTCGTCACACTGAGGTGTGCAACTCTGGTGTACTGCCTTCGTCACATTGAGGTGTGCAACTCTGGTGTACTGCCTTCGTCACACTGAGGTGTGCAACTCTGGTGTACTCCCTTCGTCACATTGAGGTGTGCAACTCTGGTGTACTCCCTTCGTCACACTGAGGTTTTCAACTCTGGTGTACTCCCTTCGTCACACTGAGGTGTGCAACTCTGGTGTACTCCCTTCGTCACACTGAGGTGTGCAACTCTGGTGTACTGCCTTCATCACATTGAGGTGTGCAACTCTGGTGTACTGCTTCGTCACACTGAGGTGTGCAACTCTGGTGTACTTCCCTTCGTCACACTGAGGTGTTCAACTCTGGTGTACTGCCTTCGTCACACTGAGGTGTGCAACTCTGGCGTACTCCCTTCGTCACATTGAGATGTTCAACTCTGGTGTACTGCCTTCGTCACATTGAGGTGTTCAACTCTGGTGTACTGCCTTCGTCACATTGAGGTATTTATCTCTGGTGTACACCCTTCGGCACACTAAGGTGTTCAACTCTGGTGTACTCCCTTCGTCACACTGAGGTGTGCAACTCTGGTGTACTCCCTTCGTCACACAGAGGTGTTCAACTCTGGTGTACTGCCTTCATCACACTGAGGTGTTCAACTCTGGTGTACTGCCTTCGTCACACTGAGGTGTTCAACTCTGGTGTACTGCCTTCGTCACATTGAGGTGTTCAACTAGGGTATACACCCTTCGTCACATTGAGGTGGTCAACTCTGGTGTACTGCCTTCGTCACATTGAGATGTTTATCTCTGGTGTACTGCCTTCGTCACATTGAGGTGTTCAACTCTGGTGTACTGCCTTCATCACATTGAGGTGTTCAACTCTGGTGTACTGCCTTCATCACACTGAGGTGTTCAACTCTGGTGTACTGCCTTCGTCACACTGAGGTGTGCAACTCTGGTGTACTGCCTTCGTCACATTGAGGTGTTCAACTCCGGTATTCTCCCTTCGTCACATTGAGGTGTTCAACTCTGGTGTACTGCCTTCGTCACATTGAGATGTTTATCTCTGGTGTACTGCCTTCGTCACATTGAGGTGTTCAACTCCGGTATACTCCCTTCGTCACATTGAGGTGTTCAACTCCGGTATACTCCCTTCGTCACATTGAGGTGTTCAACTCTGGTGTACTGCCTTCGTCACATTGAGGTGTTTATCTCTGGTGTACTGCCTTCGTCACACTGAGGTGTTATCTCTGGTGTACTCCCTTCGTCACATTGAGGTGTTTATCTCTGGTGTACTGCCTTCGTCACATTGAAGTGTTTATCTCTGGTGTACTGCCTTCGTCACACTGAGTTGTTTATCTCTGGTGTACTGCCTTCGTCACATTGAGATGTTCAACTCTGGTGTACTGCCTTCGTCACACTGAGATGTTCAACTCTGGTGTACTGCCTTCGTCACATTGAGGTGTATATCTGGTGTACTACCTTCGTCACACTGAGATGTTTATCTCTGATGTACTCCCTTCGTCACACTGAGGTGTTTATCTCTGGTGTACTCCCTTCGTCACATTGAGGTGTTTATCTCTGGTGTACTGCCTTCGTCACATTGAGGTGTTTATCTCTGGTGTACTGCCTTCGTCACACTGAGGTGTTTATCTCTGGTGTACTGCCTTTGTCACATTGAGATGTTCAAATCTGGTGTACTGCCTACGTCACACTGAGATGTTCAACTCTGGTGTACTGCCTTCGTCACATTGAGGTGTATATCTGGTGTACTACCTTCGTCACACTGAGATGTTTATCTCTGATGTACTCCCTTCGTCACACTGAGGTGTTTATCTCTGGTGTACTCCCTTCGTCACACTGAGGTGTTCAACTCTGGTGTACTCCCTTCGTCACATTGAGGTGTGCAACTCTGGTGTACTCCCTTCGTCACACTGAGGTGTTCAACTCTGGTGTACTCTCTTCGGCACACTGAGGTGTGCAACTCTGGTGTAATCCCTTCGGCACACTGAGGTGTGCAACTCTGGTGTACTGCCTTCATCACATTGAGGTGTGCAACTCTGGTGTACTGCCTTCGTCACACTGAGGTGTGCAACTCTGGTGTACTCCCTTCGTCACACTGAGGTGTTCAACTCTGGTGTACTCCCTTCGTCACACTGAGGTGTGCAACTCTGGTGTACTCCCTTCGTCACACTGAGGTGTGCAACTCAGGTGTACTCCTTTCGTCACACTGATGTGTTCAACTCTGGTGTACTGCCTTCGTCACACTGAGGTGTGCAACTCTGGTGTACTCCCTTCGTCACACTGAGGTGTGCAACTCTGGTGTACTGCCTTCGTCACATTGAGGTGTGCAACTCTGGTGTACTGCCTTCGTCACACTGAGGTGTGCAACTCTGGTGTACTCCCTTCGTCACATTGAGGTGTGCAACTCTGGTGTACTGCCTTCGTCACACTGAGGTGTTCAACTCTGGTGTACTCCCTTCGGCACACTGAGGTGTGCAACTCTGGTGTACTCCCTTCGGCACACTGAGGTGTGCAACTCTGGTGTACTGCCTTCATCACATTGAGGTGTGCAACTCTGGTGTACTGCTTCGTCACACTGAGGTGTGCAACTCTGGTGTACTCCCTTCGTCACACTGAGGTGTTCAACTCTGGTGTACTGCCTTCGTCACACTGAGGTGTTCAACTCTGGTGTACTCCCTTCGTCACACTGAGGTGTGCAACTCTGGTGTACTCCCTTCGTCACACTGAGGTGTGCAACTCTGGTGTACTCCCTTCGGCACACTGAGGTCTGCAACTCTGGTGTACTACCTTCGTCACACTGAGGTGTGCAACTCTGGTGTACTGCCTTCGTCACATTGAGGTGTGCAACTCTGGTGTACTGCCTTCGTCACACTGAGGTGTGCAACTCTGGTGTACTCCCTTCGTCACATTGAGGTGTGCAACTCTGGTGTACTCCCTTCGTCACACTGAGGTGTTCAACTCTGGTGTACTCCCTTCGGCACACTGAGGTGTGCAACTCTGGTGTACTCCTTCGGCACACTGAGGTGTGCAACTCTGGTGTACTGCCTTCATCACATTGAGGTGTGCAACTCTGGTGTACTGCTTCGTCACACTGAGGTGTGCAACTCTGGTGTACTCCCTTCGTCACACTGAGGTGTTCAACTCTGGTGTACTGCCTTCGTCACACTGAGGTGTGCAACTCTGGTGTACTCCCTTCGTCACACTGAGGTGTTTATCTCTGGTGTACTGTATTCGTCACACTGAGGTGTTCAACTCTGGTGTACTCCCTTCGTCACACTGAGGTGTGCAACTCTGGTGTACTCCCTTCGTCACACTGAGGTGTTCAACTCTGGTGTACTGCCTTTATCACATTGAGGTGTGCAACTCTGGTGTACTGCCTTCGTCACACTGAGATGTGTAACTCTGGTGTACTCCCTTCGTCACACTGAGGTGTGCAACTCTGGTGTACTCCCTTCGTCACATTGAGGTGTGCAACTCTGGTGTACTCCCTTCGTCACACTGAGGTGTTCAACTCTGGTGTACTCCCTTCGGCACACTGAGGTGTGCAACTCTGGTGTACTCCCTTCGGCACACTGAGGTGTGCAATTCTGGTGTACTGCCTTCATCACATTGAGGTGTGCAACTCTGGTGTACTGCCTTCGTCACACTGAGGTGTGCAACTCTGGTGTACTCCCTTCGTCACACTGAGGTGTTCAACTCTGGTGTACTGCCTTCGTCACACTGAGGTGTGCAACTCTGGTGTACTCCCTTCGTCACACTGAGGTGTGCAACTCTGGTGTACTGCCTTCATCACATTGAGGTGTGCAACTCTGGTGTACTGCCTTCGTCACACTGAGGTGTGCAACTCTGGTGTACTCCCTTCGTCACACTGAGGTGTGCAACTCTGGTGTACTCCCTTCGTCACACTGAGGTGGTCAACTCTGGTGTACTGCCTTCGTCACACTGAGGTGTGCAACTCTGGTGTACTCCCTTCGTCACACTTAGGTGTGCAACTCTGGTGTACTCCCTTCGTCACACTGAGGTGTGCAACTCTGGTGTACTCCCTTCGTCACACTGAGGTGTGCAACTCTGGTGTACTGCCTTCGTCACACTGAGGTGTTCAACTATGGTGTACTCCCTTCGTCACACTGAGGTGTATATCTCTGGTGTACTGTATTCGTCACACTGAGGTGTTCAACTCTGATGTACTGCCTTCGGCACACTGAGGTGTTTATCTCTGGTGTACTGCCTTCGTCACACTGAGGTGTATATCTGGTGTACTCCCTTCGTCACACTGAGGTGTTTATCTCTGGTGTACTCCCTTCGTCACATTGAGATGTTCAACTCTGGTGTACTCCCTTCGTCACACTGAGGTGTTTATCTTTGGTGTACTGCCTTCGTCACATTGAGATGTTCTACTCTGGTGTACTCCCTTCGTCACACTGAGGTGTTTATCTCTGGTGTACTCCCTTCGTCACATTGAGATGTTCAACTCTGGTGTACTGCCTTCGTCACATTGAGGTGTTCAACTCTGGTGTACTGCCTTCGTCACATTGAGGTGTATATCTGGTGTACTACCTTCGTCACACTGAGGTGTGCATTTCTGGTGTACTCCCTTCGTCACACTGAGGTGTTCAACTCTGGTGTACTGCCTTCATCACACTGAGGTGTTCAACTCTGGTGTACTGCCTTCGTCACACTGAGGTGTTCAACCCTGGTGTACTGCCTTCGTCACATTGAGGTGTTCAACTAGGGTATACTCCCTTCGTCACATTGAGGTGGTCAACTCTGGTGTACTGCCTTCGTCACATTGAGATGTTTATCTCTGGTGTACTGCCTTCGTCACATTGAGGTGTTCAACTCTGGTGTACTGCCTTCATCACATTGAGGTGTTCAACTCTGGTGTACTGCCTTCATCACACTGAGGTGTTCAACTCTGGTGTACTGCCTTCGTCACACTGAGGTGTGCAACTCTGGTGTACTGCCTTCGTCACATTGAGGTGTTCAACTCCGGTATTCTCCCTTCGTCACATTGAGGTGTTCAACTCTGGTGTACTGCCTTCGTTACATTGAGATGTTTATCTCTGGTGTACTGCCTTCGTCACATTGAGGTGTTCAACTCCGGTATACTCCCTTCGTCACATTGAGGTGTTCAACTCCGGTATACTCCCTTCGTCACATTGAGGTGTTCAACTCTGGTGTACTGCCTTCGTCACATTGAGGTGTTTATCTCTGGTGTACTGCCTTCGTCACACTGCGGTGTTTATCTCTGGTGTACTCAATTCGTCACATTGAGGTGTTTATCTCTGGTGTACTGCCTTCGTCACATTGAGGTGTTTATCTCTGGTGTACTGCCTTCGTCACACTGAGGTTTTTATCTCTGGTGTACTGCCTTCGTCACATTGAGATGTTCAACTCTGGTGTACTGCCTTCGTCACACTGAGATGTTCAACTCTGGTGTACTGCCTTCGTCACATTGAGGTGTATATCTGGTGTACTACCTTCGTCACACTGAGATGTTTATCTCTGATGTACTCCCTTCGTCACACTGAGGTGTTTATCTCTGGTGTACTCCCTTCGTCACACTGACGTGTTCAACTCTGGTGTACTCCCTTCGGCACACTGAGGTGTGCAACTCTGGTGTACTGCCTTCATCACATTGAGGTGTGCAACTCTGGTGTACTGCCTTCGTCACACTGAGGTGTGCAACTCTGGTGTACTCCCTTCGTCACACTGAGGTGTGCAACTCTGGTGTACTCCCTTCGTCACACTGAGGTGTTCAACTCTGGTGTACTGCCTTCGTCACACTGAGGTGTGCAACTCTGGTGTACTCCCTTCGTCACACTGAGGTGTGCAACTCTGGTGTACTGCCTTCGTCACATTGAGGTGTGCAACTCTGGTGTACTGCCTTCGTCACACTGAGGTGTGCAACTCTGGTGTACTCCCTTCGTCACATTGAGGTGTGCAACTCTGGTGTACTCCCTTCGTCACACTGAGGTTTTCAACTCTGGTGTACTCCCTTCGGCACACTGAGGTGTGCAACTCTGGTGTACTCCCTTCGGCACACTGAGGTGTGCAACTCTGGTTTACTGCCTTCATCACATTGAGGTGTGCAACTCTGGTGTACTCCCTTCGTCACACTGAGGTGTTCATCTCTGGTGTACTGCCTTCGTCACACTGAGGTGTGCAACTCTGGCGTACTCCCTTCGTCACATTGAGATGTTCAACTCTGGTGTACTGCCTTCGTCACATTGAGGTGTTCAACTCTGGTGTACTGCCTTCGTCACATTGAGGTATTTATCTCTGGTGTACACCCTTCGGCACACTAAGGTGTTCAACTCTGGTGTACTCCCTTCGTCACACTGAGGTGTGCAACTCTGGTGTACTCCCTTCGTCACACTGAGGTGTTCAACTCTGGTGTACTGCCTTCATCACACTGAGGTGTTCAACTCTGGTGTACTGCCTTCGTCACACTGAGGTGTTCAACTCTGGTGTACTGCCTTCGTCACATTGAGGTGTTCAACTAGGGTATACACCCTTCGTCACATTGAGGTGGTCAACTCTGGTGTACTGCCTTCGTCACATCGAGATGTTTATCTCTGGTGTACTGCCTTCGTCACATTGAGGTGTTCAACTCTGGTGTAATGCCTTCATCACATTGAGGTGTTCAACTCTGGTGTACTGCCTTCATCACACTGAGGTGTTCAACTCTGGTGTACTGCCTTCGTCACACTGAGGTGTGCAACTCTGGTGTACTGCCTTCGTCACATTGAGGTGTTCAACTCCGGTATTCTCCCTTCGTCACATTGAGGTGTTCAACTCTGGTGTACTGCCTTCGTCACATTGAGATGTTTATCTCTGGTGTACTGCCTTCGTCACATTGAGGTGTTCAACTCCGGTATACTCCCTTCGTCACATTGAGGTGTTCAACTCCGGTATACTCCCTTCGTCACATTGAGGTGTTCAACTCTGGTGTACTGCCTTCGTCACATTCAGGTGTTTATCTCTGGTGTACTGCCTTCGTCACACTGAGGTGTTTATCTCTGGTGTACTCCCTTCGTCACATTGAGGTGTTTATCTCTGGTGTACTGCCTTCGTCACATTGAAGTGTTTATCTCTGGTGTACTGCCTTCGTCACACTGAGGTGTTTATCTCTGGTGTACTGCCTTCGTCACATTGAGATGTTCAACTCTGGTGTACTGCCTTCGTCACACTGAGATGTTCAACTCTGGTGTACTGCCTTCGTCACATTGAGGTGTATATCTGGTGTACTACCTTCGTCACACTGAGATGTTTATCTCTGATGTACTCCCTTCGTCACACTGAGGTGTTTATCTCTGGTGTACTCCCTTCGTCACACTGACGTGTTCAACTCTGGTGTACTCCCTTCGGCACACTGAGGTGTGCAACTCTGGTGTACTGCCTTCATCACATTGAGGTGTGCAACTCTGGTGTACTGCCTTCGTCACACTGAGGTGTGCAACTCTGGTGTACTCCCTTCGTCACACTGAGGTGTTCAACTCTGGTGTACTGCCTTCGTCACACTGAGGTGTGCAACTCTGGTGTACTCCCTTCGTCACACTGAGGTGTTCAACTCTGGTGTACTGCCTTCGTCACACTGAGGTGTGCAACTCTGGTGTACTCCCTTCGTCACACTGAGGTGTGCAACTCTGGTGTACTGCCTTCGTCACACTGAGGTGTTCAACTCTGGTGTACTCCCTTCGGCACACTGAGGTGTGCAACTCTGGTGTACTCCCTTCGGCACACTGAGGTGTGCAACTCTGGTGTACTGCCTTCATCACATTGAGGTGTGCAACTCTGGTGTACTGCTTCGTCACACTGAGGTGTGCAACTCTGGTGTACTCACTTCGTCACACTGAGGTGTTCAACTCTGGTGTACTGCCTTCGTCACACTGAGGTGTGCAACTCTTATGTACACCCTTCGTCACACTGAGGTGTGCAACTCTGGTGTACTGCCTTCGTCACATTGAGGTGTGCAACTCTGGTGTACTGCCTTCGTCACACTGAGGTGTGCAACTCTGGTGTACTCCCTTCGTCACATTGAGGTGTGCAACTCTGGTGTACTGCCGTCGTCACATTGAGGTGTTTATCTCTGGTGTACTGCCTTCGTCACACTGAGGTGTTTATCTCTGGTGTACTCCCTTCGTCACATTGAGGTGTTTATCTCTGGTGTACTGCCTTCGTCACATTGAGGTGTTCAACTCTGGTGTACTCCCTTCGGCACACTGAGGTGTGCAATTCTGGTGTACTGCCTTCATCACATTGAGGTGTGCAACTCTGGTGTACTCCCTTCGTCACACTGAGGTGTTCAACTCTGGTGTACTGCCTTCGTCACACTGAGGTGTGCAACTCTGGTGTACTCCCTTCGTCACACTGAGGTGTGCAACTCTGGTGTACTGCCTTCATCACATTGAGGTGTGCAACTCTAGTGTACTGCCTTTGTCACACTGAGGTGTGCATCTCTGGTGTACTCCCTTCGTCACACTGAGGTGTTCAACTCTGGTGTACTCCCTTCGTCACACTGAGGTGTTCAACTCTGGTGTACTGCCTTCGTCACACTGAGGTGTGCAACTCTGATGTACTCCCTTCGTCACACTGAGGTGTGCAACTCTGGTGTACTCCCTTCGTCACACTGAGGTGTGCAACTCTGGTGTACTCCCTTCGTCACACTGAGGTG
This sequence comes from Cepaea nemoralis, assembly GCA_014155875.1. Lineage (NCBI taxonomy): Eukaryota > Metazoa > Mollusca > Gastropoda > Stylommatophora > Helicidae > Cepaea > Cepaea nemoralis. The sequence goes on from JACEFZ010016653.1 coordinate 205,823, forward strand.
TGCAACTCTGGTGTACTCCCTTCGTCACACTGAGGTGTGCAACTCTGGTGTACTGCCTTCGTCACACTGAGGTGTTCAACTTTGGTGTACTCCCTTCGTCACACTGAGGTGTTTATCTCTGGTGTACTGTATTCGTCACACTGAGGTGTTCAACTCTGGTGTACTCCCTTCGTCACACTGATGTGTGCAACTCTGGTGTACTCCCTTCGTCACACTGAGGTGTTTATCTCTGGTGTACTGTATTCGTCACACTGAGGTGTGCAACTCTGGTGTACTCCCTTCGTCACACTGAGGTGTGCAACTCTGGTGTACTCCCTTCGTCACACTGAGGTGTGCAACTCTGGTGTACTGCCTTTGTCACACTGAGGTGTTCAACTTTGGTGTACTCCCTTCGTCACACTGAGGTGTTTATCTCTGGTGTACTGTATTCGTCACACTGAGATGTTCAACTCTGGTATTCTCCTGCAGCTAACAAACTAAAAAGTTATCGAAGTATGTGGTCTAGGGATATTAAACGATGTTTTACAATCTTCACATACCGGGTTGGAAGGCGATTTAGGAGCAGGTCGCTTTGTCTTGATTGTCGCAATAGTATGAGTGTCGACCGATCATAAAAAATGGCAAACAATTGAGCGTAAAATTGCCTAGATAATCACAGACAGCCAATAAATACTAGGGTAGACGGCGACGTTCTGTAAAGGACATGCAGCTAACATAACTATTATAAATGCCAATCAATACCCGATAATTTATTTCTCCTGGATTTCCAACGGATTAAGGATTCAGGAACTGTGATTAATGTGTGGTGTTGCCAGTAATCACAGTCAACCTTAATCTGTGCTCGTGTGTATCTCTCTCTCTCTCTCTCTCTCTCTCTCTCTCTCTCTCTCTCTCTCTCCTCTCCCCCCCCCCCCCCCCCCCCCCCCCCCCACCCACCCTAACCACAGGGACACAGACCCTCGACCAACTCTCCTCAAGGCCTTCTATCTTTTGATGTCTGCTACAGTTTTTGTTCGTCAGAATGTCAGTTTTATTGCAACCAATCTAGATGCAGCAACACACACACACACACACACACACACACACACACACACACACACACACACGCACGCACGCACGCACGCACCCACGTACGCACACACACACACAAGCACGCACGCACGCGCGCGCACACACACACAGAGGTATACATGACCGCCCACGCTTATCAATATGGCACATGTTGTATATAGATGTGTGTGTGTGTGTGTGTGTGTGTGCGCGCGCGCCCCGGGTGTTTGTAAAGTCTCATTACATTTTGTATGTGGAAAACATGTGAAAAATGAAGTACACGATGTCATCAAAAATGTGCTCCACAGTCCATCGTGAAGCAATATGCAGCGAATGGCTGTCGCCTGTTGAAGTAATTCTTTGCACTCCTAACAGAATGGTGTTATCAACGGAAGAAGGAACTTTTTTGGTTGAACAAGTGTTTCGAAATTGTGGTCGATACACACGGATGGTTGCTAAAGACACGTGTAAATTGGCCTGCTCGTTCTCTAGATCTAAATCCATTAGATTATTATCTATGGGGTTTCTTGAAAGGTAATGTTTACAAAAATTACGTACACACAATTGAGGACCTAAAAGAAGCAATCAGAACTACCATTCTAGAAATAATAACAGACATGTTGCAGAAGGTATTTGACAATATGAAGAGACGTATACAGTCATGTCTTGAAGCCCGTGGTGGACCTTCCCAACACCTGCTACAATGATTATTTCATTGGATCTTGCCAGCTCCCCCAAAACAGCATTAGATCATAGCAGTAACTATTGTAACTAATTTAATGAATTTTTAAGCATATTTTTTAATGACATCATGTATTTTATTTTTCACTTTGACCTCCATACAAAGTGTAGTGAGACTTTACAAACACCATGTATATATAAATATACTTTAAAAGAGTGTCCCGGTGGAAGATACAAGTAACAATGCGGGCACTACAAGAAAACAGACATTCCTGACAAGAAATATGTTAGCAATCCATTTGATCAAGTGGGGGTATATTCGATTTCAACATTTCTATTTGGTTTCGCTATATTTAGCACGAAGCGTGGCCTCCAGTGCGCTGTAGCGACTTAACGGTAATCGATGTAAACCTAGAGAAACATTTTCACACTTTTCAAAACATCGGTTAAGCCCAGAGATTTAATTAATTTATCCCCATGGGGATTCTCTGTTTGGTGAACAGGGTGACAAAACCGGCATAAAATGTCTGACCGATTCAATAGCTGAGTAAATTAGATCTAGCAAACACGCTAAGAAATGTAAATTAATCAATCAGTGTGAAAACAAACAAAAATACATAAATGCATAAATAGTAAATAAAAGATCTCCAATGTGTTGAAAGGGGAAAAAAGGGGGGGGGGGGGAATATAACTCAATACTTTAACATGTGTGTCGTAATAGCCTGCTAGGGAATGACTAATCCATGGGATAGAAGATTTGGTCGCATAGCCAACACTTGTTCCCAGTCTTTCGTCATCATGTGCCTCATAGTCTTTTTTCCCCCTCCCATATCCTATTTACAGGATATCGCTGTCAACACCAGCACTGCTGTTATTGATGTCTTGGCAAGTTTACGTTCAGTAGTTTGCCATTGATTTCTGAACGACCGGCTCCAATACCATCTCGTTACAATCCAGCGCGACACGGTCCGTCAATTCGGTCGCAGCTGTGTTCGAAAGCAGGTAGCGGAATTACGAACCGCGTCCGTAACGTCTTTACCACGGAGTCCGACTCCTAGTATTTAGTAGAGAAAAATAACTTACTCATTCACAGTAAAACTAACTACAGGAGATGGGGACAGATTGGAGGATTTGGTGTGTTTTTGCTAAGACCGTATGTCACTGAATGTTCATGAGAAGATTATAGAAATAGTAGTAGTAGTAGTAGTAGTAGTAGTAGTAGTAGTAGTAGTAGTAGTAGTAGTAGTAGTGTTTGTCCATCAAGAATGATGATGACCATTCACTTCATCCAGTGGGGTTGAAGGTATGGAGCCGTGGGTTCTAAGATGGCTGATAAGGCCTATTTTGGCTCGAAATGTTCTTTGACAATGTGGTCAAAGAATGCTTGACATTTCTGGAGGAGGATTTCCTGCAGTGGTTTTTCTGCCCTGCCTTTTCTTCACAGCTCTTGCAGTCCTGGTTGCCTCACACGTGACTGCACCCTTGCGTAATGATGCACGCCACGAATTTCGGTCTCTGGCTGCAGTCTCCCAGGTGTCATGATGAATTCCAAAAAGCATTCAGTGAGATTTTCAGAGTGTCTTTAAAGCGTTTCCTCTGGCCGCCTTGGGAGCGTTTACCACAACGCAACTCGCCGTAAAAAATTCGTTTAGGGAGCCTGTGATCTGGCATGCGAGTTAAGTGACCAGCCGAGCGAATCTGATTCTTCATTAGTAGAATGTGGATACTGGTCATGGACGCTCTTTCTAGGACTTCAGTGTCTGGGATTTAGTCTTGCCATTTAATCTTCAGTAGCTTCCTAAGACAGACTGTGTGGAAATGGTTTAATTTCCTAGCGTGTCGCTGATAAGCAGTCCAGGTTTCACAAGCATATAGTAGTAGTAGTAGTAGTAGTAGTAGTAGTAGTAGTAGTAGTAGTAGTAGTAGTAGTAGTAATAGTAGTAGTAGTAGTAGTAGTAGTAGCAGCAGCAGCAGCAGCAGCAGTAGTAGTAGTAGTAGTAGTAGTAGTAGTAGTAGTAGTTATGTTATTTTATATTTTGTTATGTTATGTTATGTCTTGTTATGTTATGTCGAATGACATCATTGCACATTGGGCATCCCCATGCGTGCTGAATCCTCCAATGCACCAGCCATCCCAAGTATTCATGCCCAGTGCTCCCACGAGGAGTTGATTTATCATATCTCCACTCTTTCCCACGAAGGCGGCACTGACGAGCTTGACCGGGCTTCACTGCCTGTTCGTGCAGTCGAGCTAGAGTCGGTGTCCCGTCAGTATCCGCCAAGTGAGCTCGTATTGCATTGATTATAACAGCCTTGTCCATGCTTCTTCCCGGTTGCGTCGGTGCATTATTTACCAGCGTTCATTACCTTTTACTTCGGCATATCCTGGTGCGTACATCCAGGTGAGTGATGTGAGGTGCGATTGCGGAATGCTGTCTATGAATTTTGAGTGGAAGCTGCCAGTTGCAATTTTCTGCTGCATGTTCATTGAGTCTGATATGCTTATTTCCTGTTCTACTGTCCAAGGACACTGCATTGTGGGTCGTGGTGATCTCCATAGTTAGACTTGATGTAGTTATGTTGCGATTTAGTCTACACGAAGGCTTATGCCTGCAATTGTAATGGATTTCCCTTGTATTTTCAAGAAGTTTGTATTATAAGGGAAGTAACAAATATGTTACTCATATATTTTATTTATTTGGTTATATCCCTTAATATTTTAAATTGCTGTCTTATTTTAATAACGTAGATAGCCAAACAGATGCAGATTCATCAAGCTGAGCAGTCCTGTTTGTGCTATTAATTGTTTACATGGTAATTAGTTTCCAGGTTATGTGGGAAAGACAATGGCCATTTGGATGCTAATGATTGAGTGCTAGTCATAGTAGCAGTCGTCGTACTGTTCCAAATTCATTACAAACGGGTCGCCCCATAATTGCCCCATTCCTCTGCCAGCGAAAACTATACGAAATGCTGCATATTGTTCATTGTGAACTCGTAAAGAAATCAGTAGCTTCGACAAGACCAAGCCACCAGAGCACTGACAAGCCGTCGTTCATCTGAATATGCAGTTTATTGTGGAAGGAGACAGTCGTCCGGACAAACAAGCTGCCAGCAAAAGCAATATCGCGTAAGACACCCACCATAGTGCCGGCAACTAGCCGTCCCCCATTTTTTAAATCAGAACTTCAAAGCACTGCTAACGTGAACACAAGCTAAATATGAAAGAAATCCACAGCCCACAATGTCGCACCAAGCACTTAACTCGGTAGCTGGGCGAGGAAACCAAGTCCCACATTTCCAGACATGTGCACACCGTGTGCGGAGACGATCAGTTCTCCGAGGTCTTACCGGCTTGCCAGAATATTCGCCATTTTTACTGTCAAACAACTGTCATTAACTGCTTATATAGTACCTTACGGTGTATGGCCGGGGGAGGGGGGGGGGTGGTCTTGAGCCTGTGGAATTAAGGCCGCTTGGCTAGTGCAGTCGCCACAAACTGTGCAGATTAGGATTTTCTCCGAACAGAAAAAAATCCACACCTTACAGAGGATTCGAACCCGGGTCTCCCGAATGAGAATGCGACATTCTAGCCAGTCGGCCAGCCGCTCCTCCATGTTGACGAAGACATCGCCGTTGGGATAACGGATATTCCACATTCGAACAATATCTGTGACTATATGATTTAGCCGGCTGGGTGGTGAAGGGATTACCGACGCAGTTCGTAATACGGCACACCCGCGTTCCAAACACAGCTGTGGGCGATTTGGCAGCAGACCGCCTTACGTTGGTTTGTTATGAAATGGTATGGGTGCCGGTCGGTCAGATACCAATGTCAAACTATTTAATGTAAACTTGCCTCAGGAATCACGAATAGCCAAAAAATGCTGGGGTTGACTGCTACGTCAATTAAAGGATATGCAACTCACTTTTTATATGATTTAATTGTTTCAGCTAAAGTCCGTAATCCCGTATATTCTCGTGAGTGACGTGATGTGCTGGAGAAACGGTAGCGATTCTCGCCGCGTCGGTAACTTACGGGGTATGTGAGACGGCCATTCAGAAAGCAATGGCAAACTAATGAGCGTAATCTTGCCTAGTACATCAACAGCAGCTGATAAATGCTGGTGTTGACTGCAACGTCCTGTAAGGGATACAAAAATAATAATAATAATTCCTTTATTCAATGCATATGATATATGACTCTGCAGCATTGTAGCGAAACGCCAGTGGCCCATGTCCTTATGCATTCTTTTATTTTTGGTAAACAGGGGGAAACGGCTTTCGGAAACTCTCAGTTCTCTTGTTTGCTCAAATCTCCATGAAAGATGGTTCTTTGGGTTATCTTCATACCACAATCTTTACATGGAGCGAGTATATATTTGTCTTTCCTTTCGGGTAGACCCGATGGAGCGCCTTGCGTCAAATGTGCACTGGTGCAGCTGCTGGTCAATTGATGGCCGTGCCAACACCTACCGTTTGATAGTTGCAGCCTGTCCAGTGAGTTAAAGATTACGACAGAGATGCAACATACTACTGAAGTAGTGGAAAGGTAAACTTGGGTTTTCGTTGGTCCAGGCAAAGCTTGGCCTATAAATATCTATTGTCTTAACGACTGAGAGGATATGGCAAAACAGCAGTCTTGCCATGTTGGGAGGGGGTGACCGTTAGCCGATCTGGCTACGCGTCTTGATCTTGGCATGGCAAGGGAACACATCTGAAGAATAAGTAGTTACCAAATGATATCGCTTGTTCTTGGCAGCAGATAGACGAGTGATATCTTGATTCCTACGGCTTACCGTTACTTAGTAGCATCTCTCTTTTAAATATAGGCACATTAGATAGCTACGGGGATGGGGTCCACCAATCTATAATCTATCTTCTTGAGCCAGGGGATGCTAGCCACAGGACTATCTCTTTCGTCTGTCACTCGATAGGATGATGTCGGGAGGATAATGGACTCCTCTATCTCACTGAGAGAACCTGAACTCATCTACACTATGGCGTGTGCAGGGCAATGCCGGTACATTGGGGCGACAGCTCAGTCGAGAGCGGCGGCCGGGAGGGGTAGTATCTTCTTTGAATGGGGAACTACACGGTGTGCCATATAACCCCACTTAACGGGGAGAAACACACAGATTACTAGGCGCACCACACCACAAGATCTTGGTTGCGAGAAAGGCATGGTTTGCAAGTGAGAGGAAAGCATGGAAATGAATGTGCCCAATAATAATAAAGGCTTGGTATGAGTGTGGAATGTGTGTCTTGTAGACAAAACGTTCCTAGGGTGGACAACCTGACATCAACCAGCTGGAGGTCGACTCAAGCCCGGACGTAGCCAATCCAGGGGCTACCTGACAGATCAGGCCCATTCATTCGGGTATGGTATATACTGCATTGGGTCAAGATCCTATATGTCAAATATATTAACTGAGACCCTATTGGTCTTCAGGATTGTGTGATGCATGAGTCCACCCAGTCGCTCAATATTGTTTGTCATCTCCAGGGTCCTCTTTTGTTGGACGTGACCAAATCGGACAGTATCCACACAGCTTCTGTGCTAGAGCCAAATACGTCTGATGAAGCCAGGTCAATGTATTAGCCATATCACCCATGGTGTGCCTAACTCTGAGAGAGAGGCAAGGGCATATCTTGAGGAAATGACATAGGCCCGAGAACAGTTAAATTCTGGGTTGAGTCTACACATGATTATCCTGCATACTATGAAACAATGACAATTTGCAGTAATGGTGCATCTCGGGTCCTTTCATTGACATAGGCCCGAGAGCAGTCAAATGCTAAGTTGAGTCTACGCATGATTATCCGGCATACCCATTTTGTACCGGACATTGAAAGACGCCTATCTATGTTAAGTCCATGAACAATTCCTCAACAACCAGTGGATTTGATTCTACAGAAGCCTGTTGAACTTACACCCAAGTACCGGGAAGGAAGGAGATTCCGGCACAAGGGGTGAGATGTATGTGGACAGATCGGACAGTATATGAAGCTGGGTCTGTGACTATGGCTACTTGAGGCCATGTGCCTGAACTTATCTGTGTTGTGTCTGTTTAGAACTTTCTGTGTTACCTGCCTTGGTGTTTTTCTGTGCTGTCCTGTATTGATTTAATAAATCAAGTTTTAGCTTATTCCAACGAGCACTGTGTTATATATATGGATCAGCCAGAGGAACACGACAGGAAATAGACCCTTGGGTCGAAAGAAAGAGTGACAGTGAGTCCGGGGAAAACGGAGGAGGGTTGGCAGGTAAAGACCTATCCCAGCCAGGGCTATAAAGAGAATAATTTTGAAATATTGTGATAGGGCTATTTGGGACCCTCCACGGGGTATGTGAGACGGCCATTCAGAAAGCAATGGCAAACTAATGAGCGTAATCTTGCCTAGTACATCAACAGCAGCTTATAAATGCTGGTGTTGACTGCAACGTCCTGTAAGGGATATAAAAATAATAATAATAATTCCTTTATTCAATGCATATGATATATGACTCTGCAGCATGGCCCTGACGATTTGCAATTGAAATATGCCAGGTTAGAAATCGATAATGATGCCAAATGAAGTCTCATTCTGTATATGTGTGTGCGTGTGTGTGCGTGCGTGTGTGTGTGTGTGTGCGCAATCGTGCGTGTGTGCGTGTGTGTGTGTGTGTGAGTGAAACATCCAGATTCGTTTAGATGTAGTTGACAAGGAAGTGGGACACCGAAGAAAAACATTCATAAATATAACAATTTTAAATGCACATATATAGCAAATGTGATTCTGCTGTACACACATTTATACACGTGCTGGTGCTACAGAATTGGTGCACTGTGCTAAGTTTCTCCTTGTGTGATCTATGAGAGGCGAATCCAGCAACTATGGCGGCATCTGCGTGCAATGAAACTGATAAGTGAAAAAAGAAGTAAGCATCAACCAAATCTTAACAGATTCTGTACCAACCAAAAAGTAGGGTTGGATTGAACAGAAACGGATGACGGAAAATGGGAAGTAGGGATGTCACAATTATGACTTATAAGTTGTAAATATGGTAGCAGACATGTTGTATTATAAAGCAATGACAGAATGTCGGCTATATATAAGCCACTGGCAGACATGGGAAGTCGCAAAAGACGATTAATAATCCCATGCCACTTGATCAATTAAAAGCAATCGGTTAACTATTACAGCAATTGTAAAGTCTAAACACATACAATTTATTATTACAACTATAATGTCATGCATAGGTCTAAACACATACAATTTATTACAATAACTATAATATAATACATAGGTCTAAACACATACAATTTATTACAACTATAATGTAATGCATATATCTAAACACATACAGTTTATTACAACAACTGTAAAGTAATGCATACACATGTGCGTGCAAACACTTACAATTTATTAACAAAAGTTATTTGCAGACAATGACTCTGCAGTCAACCTCATTATTTATTATCTGTCTTTGATTTACAAGGGCCGTCGACGTGAACGAAAGGATAAGAGCGATGGCTTTTAAACTTCCGGTGCGCTGATGTCGAGGTAGGCTGCTCAACCCTACCACGGCATTAAATTGGACTTAAACGTTAACATCTCGTCAGAAAGCCATGGCACGCCCTAGAAAATCAAGCTGAACTTAATCGCAACATTCTGTAAAGAAGATGCATATTTCAGTTAAGCGATTTGTATGTTCAGTAGTTTGCCACTGCTTTCTAAACGACCGACGCTTATACCCATCAACATGAAACGATTATCTAATTAAAACGCGAGGAGTTTTGAACACAAGCTAAGTAACCTTCCTGTGTGTGTGTGTGTGTGTGTGTGTGTGTGTGTGTGTGTGCGCGCGCGCGCGTGTGTGTGTGTGTGTGTGAAAAAAAATATATTCTGAAAAAGTAAAGAACAAATGTATCATTTTTCGATGTAGTCACCACTGCGTTCAGTGCAAGTCTTCCAGCGCTCATAAAGTACTTGGATTCCCGTAGAAAAACAATTATCTGGAGTCACTACCCGGTGTGCCTGACCCGGTCATGAACAGCCTGTCACAGAAGTCACGCAGTTGTAAAACTTTCTACTCCACTCATACAACATGCTGGAGGACTGGCAAGCATACATCATCATACTGCACCTTCATTCGCCGATGAATTTCTATATGTTTCACCCTTTCACTGATCAAAAAAAAAAGGATAACAGAACGTCACTCCTCTTTGGAGCATGTCAAAAGTGAGGCGGCCATATTTAAACTGTCCTTATGAAGTCACCGTGTTCGTCTGTATCATGATGTCACGTGCTTAACACTCTTGACATCGATTTACTTGATTTTTTTTTAAACATCCTTTTGACATCCTTAACAACAATATTGACAGGTTGCAAGACAATAGCATGATTTACACTTTTAAGGTTTTCATTTGTAGTGTCTCGACCAACAATCAGCGCTAACAGAAAGCAAGCATTATTATTATTACTTGTCCTGAAGCAGTTTCCCGCTATGGGTCTGTGATGTAATGAAGCCATCACATTTTTTAGGTCTGAGTGAAAAGACAAGTAGGTGGCTAACCTCTCACTCACCTTGGCAAACGACGAGCACAGGCGTCGAACCTGCGTCCAACCAGGCTGATGACATTACCTAACAGCTATTAAATGCTTGTATTTTCTTGTCATGTTTCAATATACACCGATCATATTTAGTGTTTTATGGTGTATACTTGACTTTCTTTAACTTTACCTTCAATGTGCATGTAATCAATCTGTGATCACTGTAACAGTCTGCATTTTGAACTGTTTTTAAAACCTGCTTACGTACTTTAAAACCTTTTGCTAATCAGGATGTAATCAATCTGGTTTCTTCTTTAGAAACAAATGTAAACATATAGTAAAGAACCCTTTCCAACGCCTTGAGTCGTATGAGTTTTTGGTCTTAACCCGGTAGTTTTGAAAGGCCAATCAGCCCTCGATGGGTTATGTGGTGACTATCACACAGGCCGTCTTTACTTCCTACGGCGTTACCTGGTGTCCGTGTCGAGCGTAAAATTCATGTACGTTTCATGCAGAAATAGGAAACACCCAAGCGTTCACACAAACGACTGTCGTGGTCTGGGTTTGATTCTGACCCCATTCTTGTTCAACCCGGTCTCGCGGATCTCCACAATATAGTCATCACTTGAAAGAAACACAGACATTTGTTCTTTTCCGGAACTTTCATCATTCCCCTGTGTTTTCCCGTACACTCCCGGTGACATATTATCAACAAAGCCACAGTTTTCACTCCCGCTCTCAAATGTCTTTCTGTGTTTGACAACTCCTTTCATGGAATCATCAAGCACTGACATTTTAACATTGTTTTCTTTCGCAGCTTCTTCACTTCCAGAATTTACATTTACCGCCCTTTCACGAAAGCTTCCATTGCTTTGAATTACACAGTTAAGATAGATATTTTTCATATCATCCTGTAGGATGTCTAGACAATACGGATGATCGGACAACGAGCCTTCTGATTCCTTTGACATCTCTGTAGTATCAACGCTGCTGATGCTGGTCTCGGAGACAGATCTGTCGTCCAAAGAAAATGACCCCGTGGGGGAATCATCCTCACTGATGGAAGACATCGTACTGTCGACGTTCGTTAAGAGGCACGCTGCTGCAAGAGGTAGTCGAACAACGATGGTGCTCACATTTCCTTTTCGGCATGGATAGTTCTAGAAGCGTCCAGAACTTGGCCAGTCTTTTACTGGAGGCAGTATCTTCATCGCCAGGCCAGGTGATGTACGTGACGGTGTCCATAATATTCTGGAGATTTCTGTCGATCTCCGGCATGTCGCTGATGTCTTCAATAATGATGGGGATGATCTTGTGCTTCAGTTTGAGCATCTCGTACTGGGCCTTCTGATACTCCATGCGACACCACTCGGAGGAGACGAAGCTGGGCGAGAGAATCAGGATGGTTCTTCTGCTGCCTTCAATTGCTCGAATGATGTTGTTGGCTATGGCTGATCAGAAATAATAACAATAGCTTTCATTATTTAAATATTGGGTTATTGTCATTTAATGTCTATTATATCTACTACTAGTGTTCTTCTTCTTCCGTCTTTTCTTCTTTTCCGTCTCTTCTTCTTCTTCTTCTTCTTCTTCTTCTTCTTCTTCTTCTTCTTCTTCTTTTCTTCTTCTTCTTCTTCTTTTTCTTCTTCTTCTTCTTCTTTTTCTTCTTCTTCTTCTTCTTCTTCTTCTTCTTCTTCTTCTTCTTCTTCTTCTTCTTCTTCTTCTTCTTCTTCTTTTTCTTGTTCTTGTTCTTGTTCTTGTTCTTCTTCTTCTTCTTCTTCTTCTTCTTCTTCTTGATGGTGATGTTGCTTTTTGAAGACAGAGACATTGGAATGCATGGACTACAAGCACATCTATTGTGGCTCCCCTTCCAGGCGTGGGATTATGAGATAAAACATGTAGAGTACAGTACAATGATGTATATACAACAATAGATCGTATACAGAGCCACGGTGGCGCAGTGGCTTGCACGTTTACCTACCACCCCCGTGGTCATGTGTTCGACTCCCACTCGAGGCAATGATTTTTATCTCAAATTGACCTACACAGCCACGGTCATACATGGCATATACAGTTTTTCATGATTGAAAACAAACAGACGCATCTCAACTATAATCAAGAGTACGACCCTTTTGGTCAACTTTAGATCCTCCTCCTGGAACGACAAGCATTCTTTGCGCGCACTGTCAAAGAATATTTCGAGCCAAAATAGGCATTACCTGCCATCTTAGAACTAGAACTCACGGCTCCAAATATTCAACCCAACTGGATAAAATGAATGATCATCATCATTCTTGATGGACAAACACCACGTTTGTCAACTTTTTTATTCTGACTGACTACAGACTGATTTATTAAGGCAAAAATAAATACCACTAGAAATTGGATTTAATTGAATCTGACAGACCAGTCCTATGATCTGTCCGGTGTGGAAGATATTGCCTACACTCATGCCTCCCACAACAAATTAGATGCAACATAAACTGAACATACTTTGTGCGAGACCATGTATTACAGATTAGTTCAACAATTAATAGACATAGATAATGTGAAGAAAATAAAATCAAGCAAATTGATAACTCGATCTTAACTTATAAAATCTCACTTCAAGAGATCTGTTTAGGTAGCAATGTAGAAAACTATGGGGGTATAAACAAAGATGTTAATTAAAATAATAATACACAAGATACGAGGAGCTGTCAATGCACTTTGAAACGTGTAAAATCAAATGAGATTTGATTCTGTTATCTAACTTACAATATTTGACTCTAACATCAAAATATTATTGTTGAATGGGTCAGAAATATGAAGAACGACCAATAAAGTCTCTAATAAACTGAGAAAATTTAAAAACTTGTTCCTGCACAGAACAAAGGAACTAAAGTAGTTCGACAGAATCAATAATTGGAAGAATTTGGAGAACACTCAACAAATTGCAGAGAGTCAAGGGCGAGACAAAATTGTTGGTGCTGGATAGGTACACGTTGAGAAAGCCTGAGAACAGTATAACAGTCCTTCATTGGAGCCCACATGGTAAATGAAAGACTGGGAGACATGAAATACAACGGAGAAGAGAACTAGATATGGATGCTTAAGATGGGGAGGTCATGGAGAGATCTGCAGGACAGCAGTGGTTCGCCTGAGTTGGTTGAGGACTGATGGGTCATTGGGGGGAGGGGGCACAAGGAAGAAGAAGAAGAAGAAGAAGAAGAAGAAGAAGAAGAGGAAGAAGAAGAAGAAGCAGCAGCAGCAGCAGCAGCAACAGAAGAAGAAGAAGAAGAAGAAGAAGAAGAAGAAGAAGAAGAAGAAGAAGAAGAAGAAGAAGAAGAAGAAGAAGAAGAAAAAGAAGAAGAAGAAGAAGAAGTAACCTTAGCCATTACCCTCTTTGGACAACTATCATCATCACCATCATCATGTGCCATGCCGATAAGCGTGGACGGTCATGTCTCGTGATCTCACTCAATCACCAGAGTAGTAAATCAACTCAGTGTTATTGTCTCGACCATGCAGCGTGGTCAAGCCATCCAGATATTTACTTCTCTGCCTTCCCTTTATTCTTTTCCCCTCAATGTTGCTAGTTGTCATCAAGTTCTCCAATTTATTTCTTCTCATAACGTGATCAAACAATTGTAACTGCCTACGTCTAATTTCTCTATCAGTTTACGATTTTAAATTGTTTCTTTTATGACTTGATCATCGGTTTTTCTGTCTGTCCATGCATTTTCCTCAGAAACCACATTTCCACAGCCGTCAGATATTTTCCAGCCTGTTTGCTCATTGTCCACGCTTGACATCCATACAAAAGCACAGGTTCAATTGCATAGGTGCCAATGAATTCCTGTGAATTGTGCCCGTATTATCTAAACACTTGTAAAGACTTACGCTCGCCGGGCGGGAAGTCCCGGAAGTGAAGACACAGCTTGAAATGCAGCTCTTTCTCCAACTTCGGGTAGAGATACTGCAGGATAAATTTCTCATCCTTGGGCGTGGATTTGTACGAGATGAAAGCATCATATTCTTTCTCATCTGTGAGAGCGAATGTCAGAGACGTAAATGAATATCGGAGACGTTATGAATGTGAGAGGCGTATATGAATTTCAGAGACATATATGATTATCAAAGGCGTATATGATTGTCGGTGAGGTATATGAATATTGGATCTTGAAAGTATTTCATTGAGGAGTCTAGGCGTCATGTCATTTCTTGCTGTCCAGTCCGGCACTCTTCCGACAGACGGGTCTAAATAGTTCTGCAGTGAATAAGTGATTAGGGTTAGGGTTAGTGTTAGTTATATAAAATTATTCACTGCAGAACTATTTAGACCCGTCTGTCGGAAGAGTGCCGTCCAGTCCTATATATTTATATAACATTACTAATTCAGTCGGTGGAGATTTGCCCGCAACAGACGAGCAATATCTCCGGCGGGCCTATTCTCGCTGGTCGCGAGATCCGCACAGTGGAAGGATGGGAGATTTGCTCGCAACAGACGAGCAATATCTCCGGCGATATCTCCGGCGGGCCTATTCCCGGTGGTCGCGGGATCCGCACAAGTCAGGCGGGGAGTCTGACGGTAGTACACGCTTTACACAGGTCCGGACACTTGTGATTGACAGATGTACGCGTCCTATGGTCCAGGCGCGTACGAGGCCCTCACCTGTGGGACTTGGCTGAACGCCTCTAAGTCGGGTCCCTTGGGTTCCAGGGTCTGGCCACCACTCGCCACCTGCTCGTGGAGGCGAGGTCTCGGAGGTTTGACGCTGAGCCGCCAGCGTCTGCAGCCTACCTTGTGCCAGACGTATTGGTTACCCATTCCTCTGGAGTACACAAGGCAAGGCCGAGAGAGGGAACATGTCGTTTGGGCACCACATGTTTCTCTGAAGCTCTGCCCAGGCATTGTGATGGAATTTTGGCCACATTCCAACTCACATACTTTGGTCTGTCAAGACTGCAAGGTGCCACACATTTTAACTTGTGTCGTTTCACTACACAACTATATGAACGTAGTCTTGGAAATGTGATAAAGTTGTTTTCCCTAGACATCATAAAAGATTTACGTGTGTGTGTGTGTGTGTGTGTGTGTGTGTGTGTGTGTGTGTGTGTGTGGTGTGTGTGTGTGTGTGTTGGTGTGATGCATTAACAATATGTTTAAAGCCAGACGTTATTACATACAACCGGCGGTATTATTTAATATGTTACAAAACTGTATCTCCACATACAAGTCGAGTCAGATAAGTGAGATAGTTGAAGACCCATTGTTGCGCCATGAGGCGAACGGGGCTTATGATGGTAGCCGCACATTTTCTTACCAATCGCCACCCGACAGATGAAGTAGTTACTATCACAGCTCAACGCAACTCAAGTCAACTCAACTCAACGCAACTCAACTCAGCTCAGCTCAACTCAGATCAGTTCAACTCAGCTCAACTCAGCTCAACTCAACTCAGTTCGGCCCAACTCAGCTCAGCCCAACTCAACTGAACATAACTCGACTCAGCTCAACACCATATAGAAGTCGCGTGGCTGAAAGGATAAGAACGTTCGCTTTTAAACTTCCAGTACGCTTATGGCGGGGTAAGAGGTTCTCTCCCTACACTGATCAGTTGGCGTTGACGTCTCGTCCTTGACTTGGGGGCATAAATTACAAGTACCTCAGAAGTTAGATTGGATTTACTTGAAGGAGAGGGACACTCGTAATGTGGACAGTTGGACTACACACAAGAATCAATCCAATGTGGATTACTCTAGAGTTCAAAGCGATCGGGAAAAAACATCACTAGTTTCCATGGCTACTCACCATCATCCTCGTAGTCCTGAAAGTAGAAGATCAGCTTTCGCACCGGTATCCATTGTCTTCTCCACAACAGGTAGGGCAGCAGTACACAGAATAAGGCCAGAAAAGTCGCTATCATTGTTACAACAACCGCAATTTCCCATACTTGCATGTCACTGTTATTTACTGGGAAATCTGTGGAAATATGATAGTGTAACATTGTTACAAGTAGGAAGTAGTACAAGCTAGGAAATATAATATCATCAAATGGCAAATCAGAAGACGAGATCGAAAATAGATACAATAAGGCAAACCAACTTATTGGACAAATGGCACCAATACTAAAGAACAAACATGTATCAATAGTTACTAAGAGAGAACTTTACAACACAATCTTCCTACCAATGCCAAACCTGGACAATGACAGAAAAAAGAGAAAAGAAAAATCACAACAACAGAAATGAGATTCCTGACAAGAATACTCAATGTATCAAGAAGAGGTAAGAACAGAAATGAAGAAATCAGAACTAAAGTGGGGGTTATAGCAGCGCTAGATTTTATTAGAAGGCAGCAAGTAACATGGTTTGGCCATGCAATTAGATTAACCAACTAACAGTATACCACAACAGGCAATGATGCACAGACCAGATGGAAGCAGAGGAAGAGGCCGACCACGTAAACGATGGACGGAAGGAATAGCAGAGTCCACGGGAATATCGATACATGAAGGACATAAGTGGGCACTCTCCCGCTGTTTATGCTTCACCTCGACACCGCACGGTACAAGAGGAACCTGATGAGAGGAGGTTACAATCTTTGTAACAATCAGATTGCAACTTTTACCAGCAGCGCTGAGAATCTTCCCTGGTTGTTGAAGACGAGGCCCGAGCGAGTATGGGAATGCCCTAATTGCCGTCATGTCGGTTCTTGACTCACGACTACTCAACTCAAACTTAGTAATTGTCTGTTCACATTCACAGTTAACTGTCATAGCATCAGATGGAAGATGTCTTGTGGAGATTATAATAAGAATTGCTACTGCAAAGATGACCTTTTGCAAGATGAAAACCATAGTTATGTAGCTAAATATCATTTACAGGACGTCGCATTC
Source organism: Cepaea nemoralis (assembly GCA_014155875.1). Lineage (NCBI taxonomy): Eukaryota > Metazoa > Mollusca > Gastropoda > Stylommatophora > Helicidae > Cepaea > Cepaea nemoralis. The sequence continues at coordinate 222,973 of JACEFZ010016653.1, forward strand.
AACCCCAGCATTTATTTTTGACTGTTTGTGATTTCTTGCATGTTTTACGTTAAGTAGTGTGCCATTGCTTTCTGAATGACAAGCACTCATGCCATTTTATAAAACCATAAAGTAATAAATCTGCTGCTAAATCGCCCGCAGCTGTGTTTCGAACACAGTATGGGGGATTACGAATTGCGTCCGTTACCCCTTCGCCACAGAGGCGGTTGGAAAGAGAAGAAATAAACTGGAGAATTTGATGACAACTGGCAACATTGATGGGACAAGAACGAAGGGAAGACAGAGAAGTAAATATATGGATGGTAAAACACAGAGCTGATCCACGACTTTGGTGACCATGTGAAATGGCAAAACATGACTCCCACGTTTATCGATCTGGCACATGTTAATCAGTGATGTGAAAAAAAAAAAAGTTTAATAAAGATGTAAAGACAGAGGGTAAATTTCATTGCACCTAGTTTATCCCACACTGCTCAGTCTATTGCCGCAGAATTGTCGCACAGAATACTAGAAAAGAGCATCAGGCGTTTCCAAGAAAATTGCAGTCATGAGCCGAATATCAGAATCTGTATAGATGTGAGCTGATACAATAACACATACAGGAGCACCTTGAATGATACAACAACAAATACAGGAGCACCTAGACTGATACAACAACAAATACAGGAGCACCTAGAGCTGATACAACAACAAATACAGGAGCACCTAGACTGATACAACAACAAATACAGCAGCACCTAGACTGATACAACAACAAATACAGCAGCACCTAGAACTGATACAACAACAAATACAGGAGCACCTAGACTGATACAACAACAAATACAGGAGCACCTAGAGCTGATACAACAACAAATACAGGATCACCTAGAGCTGATACAACAACAAATACAGGATCACCTAGAGCTGATACAACAACAAATACAGGAGCACCTAGAGCTGATACAACAACAAATACAGGAGCACCTAGAGCTGATACAACAACAAATACAGGATCACCTAGAGCTGATACAACAACAAATACAGGAGCACCTAGAGCTGATACAACAACAAATACAGGAGCACCTAGAGCTGATACAACAACAAATACAGGAGCACCTAGAGCTGATACAACAACAAATACAGGAGCACCTAGAGCTGATACAACAACAAATACAGGAGCACCTAGACTGATACAACAACAAATACAGCAGCACCTAGAGCTGATACAACAACAAATACAGGAGCACCTAGACTGATACAACAACAAATACAGCAGCACCTAGACTGATACAACAACAAATACAGCAGCACCTAGAACTGATACAACAACAAATACAGGAGCACCTAGACTGATACAACAACAAATACAGGAGCACCAAGAGCTGATACAACAACAAATACAGGAGACCTAGACTGATACAACAACAAATACAGCAGCACCTAGAGCTGATACAACAACAAATACAGGAGCACCTAGACTGATACAACAACAAATACAGGAGCACCTAGACTGATACAACAACAAATACAGCAGCACCTAGAGCTGATACAACAACAAATACAGGAGCACCTAGAGCTGATACAACAACACATACAGCAGCACCTAGAGCTGATACAACAACAAATACAGCAGCACCTAGAGCTGATACAACAACAAATACAGGAGCACCTAGAGCTGATACAACAACAAATACAGGAGCACCTTGAATGATACAACAACAAATACAGGAGCACCTAGACTGATACAACAATAAATACAGGAGACCTAGACTGATACAACAATAAATACAGGAGACCTAGACTGATACAACAATAAATACAGGAGACCTAGAGCTGATACAACAACAAATACAGGAGACCTAGAGCTGATACAACAACAAATACAGGAGACCTAGAGCTGATACAACAACAAATACAGCAGCACCTAGACTGATACAACATTAAATACAGGAGCACCTAGAGCTGATACAACAACAAACACAGGAGACCTAGAGCTGATACAACAATAAATACAGCAGCACCTAGAGCTGATACAACAACAATTACAGGAGACATAGAGCTGATACAACAACACATACAGGAGCACCTAGAGCTGATACACCAACAAATACAGGAACACCTAGACTGATACAACAACAAATACAGGAGACCTAGACTGATACAACAATAAATACAGGAGACCTAGACTGATACAACAATAAATACAGGAGACCTAGACTGATACAACAATAAATACAGGAGCACCTAGACTGATACAACAACAAATACAGGAGACCTAGACTGATACAACAATAAATACAGGAGACCTAGACTGATACAACAATAAATACAGGAGCACCTAGAGGTGATACAACAACAAATACAGGAGACCTAGAGCTGATACAACAACAAATACAGGAGACCTAGACTGATACAACAATAAATACAGGAGCACCTAGAGCTGATACAACAACAAATACAGCAGCACCTAGAGCTGATACAACAACAAATACAGGAGCACCTTGAATGATACAATAGCAAATACAGGAGCACCTAGAGCTGATACAACAATAAATACAGGAGCACCTAGACTGATACAACAATAAATACAGGAGCACCTAGACTGATACAACAACAAATACAGGAGCACCCAAAGCTGATACAGTAGCAAATACAGGAGCACCTAGAGCTAATATAGTAGCAAATACAGGAGCATCTAGACTGATACAACAATAAATACAAGAGCACCTAGACTGATACAACAACAAATACAGGAGTACCTTGAATGATACAATAGCAAATACAGGAGCACCTAGAGCTGATACAACAATAAATACAGGAGCACCTAGACTGATACAACAATAAATACAGGAGCACCTAGACTGATACAACAATAAATACAGGAGCACCTAGACTGATACAACAATAAATACAGGAGCACCTAGACTGATACAACAACAAATACAGGAGCACCTTGAATGATACAATAGCAAATACAGGAGCACCTAGAGCTGATACAACAATAAATACAGGAGCACCTAGACTGATACAACAATAAATACAGGAGCACCTAGACTGATACAACAATAAATACAGGAGCATCTAGACTGATACAACAACAAATACAGGAGCACCTAGACTGATACAACAACAAATACAGGAGCACCTAAAGCTGATACAACAATAAATACAGGAGCACCTAGACTGATACAACAATAAATACAGGAGCACCTAGACTGATACAACAACAAATACAGGAGACCTAGAGCTGATACAACAATAAATACAGGAGAACCTAGACTGATACAACAATAAATACAGGAGCACCTAGAGGTGATACAACAACAAATACAGGAGACCTAGAGCTGATACAACAACAAATACAGGAGACCTAGACTGATACAACAATAAATACAGGAGCACCTAGAGCTGATACAACAACAAATACAGCAGCACCTAGAGCTGATACAACAACAAATACAGGAGCACCTTGAATGATACAATAGCAAATACAGGAGCACCTAGAGCTGATACAACAATAAATACAGGAGCACCTAGACTGATACAAAAATAAATACAGGAGCACCTAGACTGATACAACAACAAATACAGGAGTACCCAAAGCTGATACAGTAGCAAATACAACAGCACCTAGAGCTAATATAGTAGCAAATACAGGAGCATCTAGACTGATACAACAATAAATACAGGAGCACCTAGACTGATACAACAATAAATACAGGCGCACCTTGAATGATACAACAACAAATACAGGAGCACCTTGAATGATACAATAGCAAATACAGGAGCACCTAGAGCTGATACAACAATAAATACAGGCGCACCTAGACTGATACAACAATAAATACAGGAGCACCTAGACTGATACAACAATAAATACAGGAGCACCTAGACTGATACAAAAATAAATACAGGAGCACCTAGACTGATACAACAACAAATACAGGAGCACCTTGAATGATACAATAGCAAATACAGGAGCACCTAGAGCTGATACAACAATAAATACAGGAGCACCTAGACTGATACAACAATAAATACAGGAGCACCTAGACTGATACAACAATAAATACAGGAGCATCCTAGACTGATACAACAACAAATACAGGAGCACATAGAGCTGATACAACAATAAATACAGGAGCACCTAGAGCTGATACAACAATAAATACAGGAAGCACCTAGAGCTGATACAACAATAAATACAGGAGCACCTAGACTGATACAACAATAAATACAGGAGCACCTAGACTGATACAACAATAAATACAGGAGCACCTAGACTGATACAACAATAAATACAGGAGCACCTAGAGCTGATACAACAACAAATACAGGAGCATCCAAAGCTGATACAGTAGCAAATACAGGAGCACCTAGACTGATACAACAATAAATACAGGAGCACCTAGAGCTGATACAACAATAAATACAAGAACACCTAGAGCTGATACAACAATAAATACAGGAACACCTAGAGCTGATACAACAATAAATACAGGAACACCTAGACTGATACAACAATAAATACAGACACCTAGACTGATACAACATAATACAGGAGCACCTAGACTGATACAACAATAAATACAGGAGCACCTAGAGCTGACACAACAACAAATAGAGGAGCACCTAGAGCTGACACAACAACAAATACAGGAACACCTAGAGCTGATACAACAACAAATAGAGGAGCACCTAGAGCTGATACAAGAAATACAGGAACACCTAGAGCTGATACAACAAATACAGGAACACCTAGAGCTGATACAACAACAAATAGAGGAGCACCTAGAGCTGATACAACAACAAATACAGGAGCACCTAGAGCTGATACAACAAATACAGGAACACCTAGAGCTGATACAACAAATACAGGAACACCTAGAGCTGATACAACAACAAATAGAGGAGCACCTAGAGCTGATACAACAAATACAGGAACACCTAGAGCTGATACAACAAATACAGGAACACCTAGTGCTGATACAACAACACATACAGGAACACCTAGAGCTGATACAACAAATACAGGAACACCTAGAGCTGATACAACAATAAATACAGGAACACCTAGACTGATACAACAATAAATAGAGGAACACCTAGAGCTGACACAACAACAAATACAGGAACACCTAGAGCTGATACAACAACAAATACAGGAACACCTAGACTGATACAACAAATACAGGAACACCTAGAGCTGATACAACAACAAATACAGGAACACCTAGAGCTGACACAACAACAAATACAGGAACACCTAGAGCTGTCACAACAACAAATACAGGAACACCTAGACTGATACAACAAATACAGGAACACCTAGAGCTGATACAACAATAAATACAGGAACACCTAGAGCTGATACAACAACAAATACAGGAGCACCTAGAGCTGATACAACAACAAATACAGGAGTACCTAGAGCTGATACAACAACAAATACAGGAACACCTAGACTGATACAACAACAAATACAGGAACACCTAGACTGATACAACAATAAATAGAGGAACACCTAGACTGATACAACAATAAATAGAGGAACACCTAGACTGATACAACAACAAATACAGGAACACCTAGACTGATACAACAAATACAGGAACACCTAGAGCTGATACAACAACAAATACAGGAACACCTAGACTGATACAACAAATACAGGAACACCTAGACTGATACAACAATAAATACAGGAACACCTAGACTGATACAACAAATACAGGAACACCTAGACTGATACAACAACAAATACAGGAACACCTAGACTGATACAACAAATACAGGAACACCTAGAGCTGATACAACAACAAATACAGGAACACCTAGACTGATACAACAAATACAGGAACACCTAGACTGATACAACAACAAATACAGGAACACCTAGACTGATACAACAAATACAGGAACACCTAGACTGATACAACAACAAATACAGGAACACCTAGACTGATACAACAATAAATAGAGGAACACCTAGACTGATACAACAACAAATACAGGAACACCTAGACTGATACAACAATAAATAGAGGAACACCTAGACTGATACAACAACAAATACAGGAACACCTAGACTGATACAACAAATACAGGAACACCTAGAGCTGATACAACAACAAATACAGGAACACCTAGACTGATACAACAAATACAGGAACACCTAGACTGATACAACAATAAATAGAGGAACACCTAGACTGATACAACAATAAATAGAGGAACACCTAGACTGATACAACAACAAATACAGGAACACCTAGACTGATACAACAATAAATACAGGAACACCTAGACTGATACAACAATAAATAGAGGAACACCTAGACTGATACAACAACAAATACAGGAACACCTAGACTGATACAACAATAAATACAGGAACACCTAGACTGATACAACAATAAATACAGGAACACCTAGACTGATACAACAATAAATAGAGGAACACCTAGACTGATACAACAACAAATACAGGAACACCTAGACTGATACAACAATAAATAGAGGAACACCTAGACTGATACAACAACAAATACAGGAACACCTAGACTGATACAACAATAAATACAGGAACACCTAGACTGATACAACAATAAATAGAGGAACACCTAGACTGATACAACAACAAATACAGGAACACCTAGACTGATACAACAATAAATACAGGAACACCTAGACTGATACAACAATAAATACAGGAACACCTAGACTGATACAACAATAAATAGAGGAACACCTAGACTGATACAACAACAAATACAGGAACACCTAGACTGATACAACAACAAATACTGGAGCACCTAGAGCTGATACAACAACAGATACTGGAGCACCTAGAGGTGATACAACAACAAATACAGGAGCACCTAGAGCTGATACAATAACAAATACAGGAACGCCTAGACTGATACAACAACAAATACAGGAACACCTAGAGCTGATACAACAATAAATACAGGAACACCTAGAGCTGATACAACAATAAATACAGGAACACCTAGACTGATACAACAACAAATACAGGAACACCTAGAGCTGATACAACAATAAATACAGGAACACCTAGAGCTGATACAACAACAAATACAGGAACACCTAGTGCTGATACAACAAATACAGGAACACCTAGAGCTGATACAACAATAAATACAGGAACACCTAGTGCTGATACAACAACAAATACAGGAGAACCTAGAGCTGATACAACAACAAATACAGGAACACCTAGACTGATACAACAACAAATACAGGAGAACCTAGAGCTGATACAACAATAAATACAGGAGCACCTAGAGCTGATACAACAACAAATACTGGAGCACCTAGAGCTGATACAACAAAAATACTGAGCACCTAGAGCTGATACAACAACAGATACTGGAGCACCTAGAGGTGATACAACAACAAATACAGGAGCACCTAGAGCTGATACAACAACAAATACAGGAACACCTAGAGCTGATACAACAATAAATACAGGAACACCTAGTGCTGATACAACAACAAATACAGGAGAACCTAGAGCTGATACAACAACAAATACAGCAGCACCTAGAGCTGATACAACAACAAATACAGTAGCACCTAGAGCTGATACAACATTAAATACAGGAGCACCTAGACTGATACGACAACAAATACAGCAGCACCTAGAGCTGATACAACAACAAATACAGGAGCACATAGAGCTGATACAACAACAAATAGAGGAGCACCTAGAGCTGATACAACAACAAATAGAGGAGCACCTAGACTGATACAACAACAAATAGAGGAGCACCTAGACTGATACAACAACAAATACAGGAGCACCTAGACTGATACAACAACAAATACAGGAGCACCTAGACTGATACAACAACAAATACAGGAACACCTAGACTGATACAACAACAAATACAGGAGAACATAGAGCTGATACAACAATAAACACAGGAACACCTAGAGCTGATACAACAATAAATACAGGAACACCTAGAGCTGATACAACAACAAATACAGGAGCACCTAGACTGATACAAAAACAAATACAGGAGCACCTAGACTGATACAACAACAAATACAGGAGCACCTAGACTGATACAAAAACAAATACAGGAGTACCTAGAGCTGACACAACAACAAATACAGGAACACCTAGACTGATACAACAATAAATACAGGAGCACCTAGAGCTGATACAACAATAAATACAAGAACACCTAGAGCTGATACAACAATAAATACAAGAACACCTAGAGCTGATACAACAATAAATACAGGAACACCTAGACTGATACAACAATAAATACAGGAACACCTAGACTGATACAACAATAAATACAGGAGCACCTAGACTGATACAACAATAAATACAGGAGCACCTAGAGCTGACACAACAACAAATAGAGGAGCACCTAGAGCTGACACAACAACAAATACAGGAACACCTAGAGCTGATACAACAACAAATAGAGGAGCACCTAGAGCTGATACAACAAATACAGGAACACCTAGAGCTGATACAACAAATACAGGAACACCTAGAGCTGATACAACAACAAATAGAGGAGCACCTAGAGCTGATACAACAACAAATACAGGAGCACCTAGAGCTGATACAACAAATACAGGAACACCTAGAGCTGATACAACAAATACAGGAACACCTAGAGCTGATACAACAACAAATAGAGGAGCACCTAGAGCTGATACAACAAATACAGGAACACCTAGAGCTGATACAACAAATACAGGAACACCTAGTGCTGATACAACAACACATACAGGAACACCTAGAGCTGATACAACAAATACAGGAACACCTAGAGCTGATACAACAATAAATACAGGAACACCTAGACTGATACAACAATAAATAGAGGAACACCTAGAGCTGACACAACAACAAATACAGGAACACCTAGAGCTGATACAACAACAAATACAGGAACACCTAGACTGATACAACAAATACAGGAACACCTAGAGCTGATACAACAACAAATACAGGAACACCTAGAGCTGATACAACAACAAATACAGGAACACCTAGACTGACACAACAACAAATACAGGAACACCTAGACTGATACAACAACAAATACAGGAACACCTAGACTGATACAACAACAAATACAGGAACACCTAGACTGATACAACAAATACAGGAACACCTAGACTGATACAACAATAAATAGAGGAACACCTAGAGCTGACACAACAACAAATACAGGAACACCTAGAGCTGACACAACAACAAATACAGGAACACCTAGACTGATACAACAAATACAGGAACACCTAGAGCTGATACAACAATAAATACAGGAACACCTAGAGCTGATACAACAACAAATACAGGAGCACCTAGAGCTGATACAACAACAAATACAGGAGTACCTAGAGCTGATACAACAACAAATACAGGAACACCTAGACTGATACAACAACAAATACAGGAACACCTAGACTGATACAACAATAAATAGAGGAACACCTAGACTGATACAACAATAAATAGAGGAACACCTAGACTGATACAACAACAAATACAGGAACACCTAGACTGATACAACAAATACAGGAACACCTAGAGCTGATACAACAACAAATACAGGAACACCTAGACTGATACAACAAATACAGGAACACCTAGACTGATACAACAATAAATACAGGAACACCTAGACTGATACAACAAATACAGGAACACCTAGACTGATACAACAACAAATACAGGAACACCTAGACTGATACAACAAATACAGGAACACCTAGAGCTGATACAACAACAAATACAGGAACACCTAGACTGATACAACAAATACAGGAACACCTAGACTGATACAACAACAAATACAGGAACACCTAGACTGATACAACAAATACAGGAACACCTAGACTGATACAACAACAAATACAGGAACACCTAGACTGATACAACAATAAATAGAGGAACACCTAGACTGATACAACAAAAAATACAGGAACACCTAGACTGATACAACAAATACAGGAACACCTAGAGCTGATACAACAACAAATACAGGAACACCTAGACTGATACAACAAATACAGGAACACCTAGACTGATACAACAATAAATAGAGGAACACCTAGACTGATACAACAATAAATAGAGGAACACCTAGACTGATACAACAACAAATACAGGAACACCTAGACTGATACAACAATAAATACAGGAACACCTAGACTGATACAACAATAAATAGAGGAACACCTAGACTGATACAACAACAAATACAGGAACACCTAGACTGATACAACAATAAATACAGGAACACCTAGACTGATACAACAATAAATACAGGAACACCTAGACTGATACAACAATAAATAGAGGAACACCTAGACTGATACAACAACAAATACAGGAACACCTAGACTGATACAACAATAAATAGAGGAACACCTAGACTGATACAACAACAAATACAGGAACACCTAGACTGATACAACAATAAATACAGGAACACCTAGACTGATACAACAATAAATAGAGGAACACCTAGACTGATACAACAACAAATACAGGAACACCTAGACTGATACAACAATAAATACAGGAACACCTAGACTGATACAACAATAAATACAGGAACACCTAGACTGATACAACAATAAATAGAGGAACACCTAGACTGATACAACAACAAATACAGGAACACCTAGACTGATACAACAATAAATACAGGAACACCTAGAGCTGATACAACAACAAATACAGGAACACCTAGACTGATACAACAATAAATAGAGGAACACCTAGACTGATACAACAACAAATACAGGAACACCTAGACTGATACAACAATAAATACAGGAACACCTAGACTGATACAACAATAAATACAGGAACACCTAGACTGATACAACAATAAATAGAGGAACACCTAGACTGATACAACAATAAATAGAGGAACACCTAGACTGATACAACAACAAATACAGGAACACCTAGACTGATACAACAATAAATACAGGAACACCTAGACTGATACAACAATAAATAGAGGAACACCTAGACTGATACAACAACAAATACAGGAACACCTAGACTGATACAACAATAAATAGAGGAACACCTAGACTGATACAACAACAAATACAGGAACACCTAGACTGATACAACAATAAATACAGGAACACCTAGACTGATACAACAATAAATACAGGAACACCTAGAGCTGATACAACAACAAATACAGGAACACCTAGAGCTGATACAACAATAAATACAGGAACACCTAGACTGATACAACAATAAATACAGGAACACCTAGACTGATACAACAATAAATACAGGAACACCTAGAGCTGATACAACAATAAATACAGGAACACCTAGACTGATACAACAATAAATACAGGAACACCTAGACTGATACAACAATAAATACAGGAACACCTAGAGCTGATACAACAACAAATACAGGAACACCTAGAGCTGATACAACAATAAATACAGGAACACCTAGACTGATACAACAATAAATACAGGAACACCTAGAGCTGACACAACAACAAATACAGGAACACCTAGACTGATACAACAATAAATAGAGGAACACCTAGAGCTGATACAACAACAAATACAGGAACACCTAGACTGATACAACAACAAATACAGGAACACCTAGAGCTGATACAACAATAAATAGAGGAACACCTAGACTGATACAACAACAAATACAGGAACACCTAGAGCTGATACAACAATAAATACAGGAGCACCTAGACTGATACAACAATAAATACAGGAGCACCTAGACTGAAACAACAACAAATAGAGGAGCACCTAGAGCTGATACAACAACAAATACAGGAACACCTAGAGCTGATACAACAACAAATACAGGAACACCTAGAGCTGATACAACAACAAATACAGGAGCACCTAGAGCGTGCGTATTTCCTATGAGAACATATGTGGCTTGCATCATGGGTATTGAGCAAATCAGAAAAGCACATATGTGCCTTTCAATACAAGTGTTATGGAAGGGAATTATAAATTCATTGGACAAAAACATGAACAAACAGATATATCCAACAAAAACTCAATATTGAAGAAGGCTGATTATGAAAAATATGAAAAAAAGAAATAACATTGAGAAAAATGAAATGTTTTGGGCATGTCTGGAAATAAATACTTACGGAGGGAAGTATACGTGGGAATCGGAGAAAGGGAATACCACAACATAGAAGTAAGCACGTTGTGACAGATAATTTAGAGTATTAAGATGTCTTTTGTTATCCATTTCTTACGTCCTATCATCTTCAATTTTGGGATGATTATTTTTTTTTGCAGCCTGTCTGACTGATTTCTGCAAATTTCCCATTTGGCCGTTCATCATCATCATCTTCCACTTCCGCCGTCAAGCGTCGTGGGGAGGAATAATTTGCGCTCCAGCGCCCGGTGAGCGGCACTGGATAGTGTCATTCCGTGTGGTTGTACAATGTCTTTGATGCCGTCAATCCATTGTCTTCTTGGACGTCCTCGTGGTCTCGTCGCAGATGATCTTTGATGTAAGGCCAGTGATGGTAGTTGCTGGTGTTGCATTCTAAGGACATGACCAAACCACTTGATCTTCTGTCTTTCAATAAATGTGGCACAAGGTGTTGATTCCACTGTCTGTTTGATAATTGCATTTCTTACTCGGTCTCTGATTGTTAAGTTGGCAGCTCTCCTCAGGCAATTCATTTCGCGGGTATTAATTTTGCGAAAGTGTGATTTGGATAAAGTCCAAGTTTGAGATTTATAGCATTGGGTTGGTGTGAATATGCTGTTTATTATCTGTCGTTTTGCGGACATGGGTATATTTGGATGTTTCAGTAAGGGTGATAGTTGATATATAAGTGCACTAGCTTTTTAACATCTGATTTCGATTTCTCTGTCCAATCTGCCATCTTCTGTGATCATACTTCCAAGATATTTGAATTCTTTAACTTGTTTCAGAGGTGTGTTATTTATCTGTATACTAAGTAGGGCCGGCGATCTGCTAAATTGCATTACTTCGATTTTGGCTGTGTTTATACTCATATTGTATCTGCTGCAGGTTGAACTCAAATTAGTAATATGATTTTGTAGTCTTCCCTCATCGCTGTAAAACAGGCACTGATCATTTGTAAACAGAAGTTCATTTATTTCATGTGGATCAGTTGTTTCATCTGGATCATTGGCATCTTGAAATATAATGTTTAGATCAGACATTTAATCTTAATACATATTCTCTACTGCTATGTTGAATTATCTTTTATTAATATGTGATAGATAATTTACCATGACAGCAACAGAATTAGAACAGATGGCATATGACAGAGAGGTATTTCGAAAGACTTACGGAGCAAAACATTGTACGGGATAAACAGTTGAATGATAATGATGATGGTAATGTTAATGATGATGACGATAATGATAATGATGATGGTAATGTTGATGATGATTATAATGATTATGACGATAATGATGATGATGATAACGATGATGATGATGTATAGTAACATACCCATAACACCGTGAACAATTCGTCTCTTGTCCTGACATCGGTACCCGGTATAGTTCCAATGACAGATGCAAGCCACGGTATCGTTGTCCTGGAAGCTGCCACAGTAGCCGTTGTCTCCACACTCCAGGGTACACGGTGTGTCGCAGAAAGTGCCCACCCAACCAGGTCGGCACTCACACTTGTAGAGCCCATCTGTGGCCACACACCTGGGGAGATAGCAGTAGGAGGAGAAGCCTTTAGTGTTTCAAATGTTCGTTATACACAGTTCTACATTTTTCCTCCTCCTCCTCCTCCTCCTCCTCCTCCTTCTTCTTCTTCTTCTTCTTCTTCTTCTTCTTCTTCTTCTTCTTCTTCTTCTTCTTCTTCTTCTTCTTCTTCTTCTTTGGGTTGGGGCGGAATTGTAAAAATCTTTCATGGGCTCTTTCTTATATCCTTTGTAAGTTGGAATCCATTTCTCTAATGTTGGTTCTTAATACTATTACTCAATATTTTACGTGGATTACCCCTTGTTCTATATCCATTATATTTCTTCGGTCTGGCTCTTAGTGACATAAGGAACCAGGACATTCTGGTGAGGTGGCCAAACCACTTAATCGGTTGTTCTTTAATGAAGCGCATGACTGGTTTCAGACCTAGTCATCTTCTCATTTCCTCATTCCTAATTCTATCTCTCACGGTTACTCCCGCAGCTCTTCTATGACATCTCATCTCTGTTGTTATGATTTAGCTCTGGTTGGTTGCAGTAAGCGTCCATGTTTGATGATGTAGCATAATGTCGGCCAAAAAAATTCTTATGAGACTTGCTTCAGTACATACATAAATCTTTCTATGCGACAGAAGTGGCGTTAGTTGTCCCAGTAACCTGATTTGCCTTCCCACAACTTGTGTTGGTTTCTCTATCCATTGACCCTAATTCGCTGGTTTGTTTTATTTCCGAGTACTTCACTTTTATTGACAACGTTTCTATCACAAATGCCTCCGTCATTTCGATGCTGATTTTCGTGCTATACTTCTTAAACCTGGAATTGACTTGATTTACACGGATTAGAAGCTCTTTTTATCTACTACAATTAACATGTTATGCTATTCTAAATGTTATCTTCTGCTTAGCTCTCTACTGTTAGGCATATATTGACAACGTATGTTATAAAAGTACGGGAGAGAGGACACATCCTAGTCGTGCAACTGAATTTACTTCAATAGATTTGGATGTACCTATCTTTGTTCGTGCGCAAATTTGCTTCATTTCACTCTTGCTAATATAAACTTTCGCAATCATCTGTACACCATATGTACACTAAATAATCATTTTTTCATTGGAACCTTGCCATCTTGACAGACGATAGTTTGTTCTTTAAAAAGGCATAATAACTTTTACCTATTACGGTAGCGAATGTGACTGATAAGGCCAATTTGCGCTGTAAATGTCCGTTCACAGTGGGTGCATGTGAACACGTGGTCATTTCCACTATAATGCACCATCTTACGTCTCAAACGCTCGGTGTGTGACTTATCTGCAATAATGTTCTCCTTTGTCTTTATTCCATTCCTGATGTGTGTCCTCCATGCAACACGTTCAGCGGCGACTTGCTCCCAATGTGCATTATCAATGCCTGTATGAATTATGTCCCGCTAATACACATCTTTGTATCGTAGTAGAGCCGACCCTGAGATCTCTTACCCATCTGTAATTCACCAAAAAAAAAAAGATGTCCTTTAGTATTCTACCATCATCCATCCTCCTAAGATACCGAGACCAGTTAAGACCAGGGATGGAGTTATTGCCTCTCCATAGCACAAGGCCTGGGCTAAAATATAGAGATCATGTGTTGCCCATGCAGCATGATCCCTCTGTCGGCCTGCCTAGTTCACTCCAGAGGAAAGGTAACACCCCTACATCTGGAACAAGACAAGCTGCAGAAGCTGCCGGATCAGCAAAGCAATGCTCTAACTGTCCGCCTGTCGGAGCTTCGATCCTAGACCAGCCGCCAACCAAGGCGTAGGGCCTGGTCTGCCCTGCCATGACATTTTGTCTTTAACTTGCAATTCCTCGCACCAGGGTCAGGCTTGTACCCTCTCAATTGTGCTCTTCCACCCGAAGCCGTTGGCACAATGTGGGGTGTCGGGTTTGGTAAGCGCCGCCCAACATTCGGCGCTAACAGAAAGCAGGTAGTACCGTCTACTGTTATACGGTAGTTCAGTCATATCTGACTAAGACCTGACACACGCTAAATAATCAAGGATTGAGATAACCCATTAACTAGTGCACTCGCTTACCGACTCGGTAGTCAAGAGTCAGAATTCCCATTACGGTGGTGATACTTATTTTTAAATAATTGGCTCGAGCACCCAGATCAACATACCATAACATGTGTACGAAGTTATGCGCTGGGAAATAAAGGGGAACCACGTGATATTTATCAAATAGTCTATCGAGTGCCCATTAATATATAAAAATATGGAGGTAACTCCACAATCGACAAACATAATGAAGGCTTGGATGGGGCAGCCTTAATATGATTTTAAACTAGTATTCCTTTGTCTTCTTAGTTTATAACCAAGTGGAGCATGTGCCTTCAGCTAGGTCATGCCAATCTCATTCTCCACCCTGTCACTATATGAAGACCTAGACTACTCGCTGTCCACTGTCACACTGTATGTAGACGTAGGACACACTCTCCACTGTCACACTGTATGTAGACGTAGACAAACTCTACACTGTCACATTGTATGTAGACGTAGAACACACTCTCCACTGTCACACTGTATGTAGACGTAGGACAAACTCTACACTGTCACATTGTATGTAGACGTAGACACACTCTCCACTGTCACATCGTATGTAGACGTAGGACACACTCTCCACTGTCACGCTAAATGTAGACGTAGAACACACTCTCCACTGTCACATTGTATGTACACGTAGAACACACTCTCCACTGTCACGCTAAATGTAGACGTAGAACACTCTCTCCACTGTCACATTGTATGTAGACGTAGACACACTCTCCACTGTCACACTGTATGTAGACGTAGAACACTCTATCCACTGTCACATTGTATGTAGACGTAGATACACTCTCCACTGTCACACTGTATGTAGACGTAGAACACACTCTCCACTGTCACGCTAAATGTAGACGTAGAACACACTCTCCACTGTCACACTGTATGTAGACGTAGAACACACTCTCCACTGTCACACTGTATGTAGACGTAGAACACACTCTCCACTGTCACGCTAAATGTAGACGTAGAACACACTCTCCACTGTCACACTGTATGTAGACGTAGAACACACTCTCCACTGTCACACTGTATGTAGACGTAGAACACACTCTCCACTGTCACGCTAAATGTAGACGTAGAACACACTCTCCACTGTCACACTGTATGTAGACGTAGAACACACTCTCCACTGTCACATTGTATGTAGACGTAGAACACACTCTCCACTGTCACATTGTATGTAGACGTAGAACACACTCTCCACTGTCACATTGTATGTAGACGTAGAACACACTCTCCACTGTCACATTGTATGTAGACGTAGAACACACTCTCCACTGTCACATTGTATGTAGACGTAGAACACACTCTCCACTGTCACGCTAAATGTAGACGTAGAACACACTCTCCACTGTCACACCGTATGTAGACGTAGAACACACTCTCCACTGTCACGCTAAATGTAGACGTAGACACTCTCTCCACTGTCACACTGTATGTAGACGTAGACACACACTCCACTGTCACACTGTATGTAAACGTAGAACACACTCTCCACTGTCACGCTAAATGTAGACGTAGAACACTCTCCACTGTCACACTGTATGTAGACATTGAACACTCTCTCCACTGTCACGCTAAATGTAGACGTAGAACTTACTCTCCGTTCGCACACAGAAACTACTCAACACCTAGCCTACTTACACTCCATTCGCACACAGAAACTACTCAACACCTAGCCTACTAACTCTCCGTTCTCACACATAAACTACTCAACACCTAGCCTACTTACTCTCCGTTCGCACACAGAAACTACTCAACACCTAGCCTACTTACTCTCCGTTCTCACACAGAAACTACTTAACACCTAGACTACTTACTCTCCGTTCTCACACATAAACTACTCAACACCTAGACTACTTACTCTCCGTTCGCACACAGAAACTACTCAACACCTAGCCTACTTACTCTCCGTTCGCACACAGAAACTACTCAACACCTAGCCTACTTACACTCCATTCTCACACAGAAACTACTCAACACCTAGACTACTTACTCTCCGTTCGCACACAGAAACTACTCAACACCTAGCCTACTTACTCTCCGTTCTCACACAGAAACTACTTAACACCTTGACTACTACTTACTCTCCGTTCGCACACGGAAACTACTCAACACCTAGTCTACTTACTCTCCGTTCGCACACGGAAAATGCTCACAGGCATCATCCACAACAACGCAATGCATCTTGAAATCATTGCCCATGACGCAGACTCCTTGTCGTCTGCAGTTGTCATTGCAAGGCATAAGACCGTCAGAAGCCATGGCCGATGTGTTTCCATGGACAAAGCCGGAGATGTTACTCCTAGACATGTTGCCTTGTGTCGTCCTCAACACCGAAGGAGCACCGCCGAACCACAACAGTAAATCCCGCTCTTGAGTGGAATTGATCAGCGCGTTCTTGTTTTGAATATCCAATGGTTCAGTTGGTCTTCCTGCGGGATCTAGGTCTGTTCTAGCAGCGTGTCCAGCAGTGAAAGGAATCTTGTTGCCACGATCCTCGTAATGTAGAGATGGTGAGTTCTGAAGAGGGTTTTCCGTAGACCATGTAAGCGTGTGTGCGCTGGTTGGAGTATTCATTCTTACTGTTGGATTAATTAAGGTGATCTTTAGAGATTGACTAGCTTCAGGTAGACTTCCAGCGGATGTTCGATTGATAGTTCTTAAAGATTCTGTTGATGTTACAGGCTCATCCGCCCATAATGCAGGGTTTACTGAAGTATCCGAAAGTAATTCCGTGTTGACATTTGAAGACATGTTAAAGGTGTCTGCTGTCATTGCCTGGACGATGATTGTAATCATTACCATAGGGATGTAAAGAGACTTATCCGTAATTGTGTTGAAGTGGCTCATTGTCGATACCACCTAGGGCATATTTTAATTTTATGATTACCTTGGACTGCGCTGATTATTTCACATTAATTTTAATTTTCTTCAAGGTAAGTTGCATAATTTAAGTCACTTGAATGCAACCACAAGGAAAAAGTCATTCTCCAGTCTGCTTTGACAATTCTGTTTCGTTGCTTTTCCAGTTGCTTTTCTGTTTTACCTGATGGGGTCGTTTGGTAAATTGTCCTGCAGGTCTGTAAGAGATGAAAGGGGACAGTTTTGAAATTATAACAACAATTTGATGATTTTGACACCATTTAAAACAGTGACAAGATCATAAATGTTATGTGACAGTTTACAGAGCTAAGTTTTCTTAATCAAAGGCAACATACGGAGCTGCTTATAGAGCTGGGTTTTTCTACACATAGGAATTATCAAGAATGTTGCAGCATTTGACAATATTAAATTCAGAACAATGTTTTCCGGTAGTCACTTTAAATAACGAAGACACAAACAATAGATTGCACGATTTATTGCCTGGCATATTTCGCCGCATCTCGTCAGGTACACACTGCAGAAATCACACAACATAAACTAAATTAATTAGATAAACCCTTCAGGCTGAAATATTCAATACACATATTAACACAGTAATTTGAATTTTTAGCATGGTAATTTTAAACTGACTATCACGTCTTTTTGTTTCCACAAACTTGGTTTCTGTAAATGAATGGCAATTGCCTCTGCCAACTTTAACATGTGACCATTTTAGGTGTTAACTGATTAAGTGTCATGTGATGATTAATCGTCTTAAGCGAAATATCGCTGAAATGTTGTCACTGTGTTCTAATACAACATGTCTGCTACCATATTAACAACTTTTAAGTCATAACTGTGACACACCCCTACTTCACATTTTCTGTCATTCATTTTTGTTTGGTTCAAACCTACTTATTGTTTGGCATAGCATCTGTTAAACAATACACCATACGCAATGTCCCTATCAGTCACGTGACCGGTTTTCAAAATGTGCCGGCCAATCGATGACGTAGGAGATTTGCGATGTGTAGGCTTTGCCAGGTTCACAGAGCCTTTGTTTATTATTCTGTGAATTCTGTAAAATTAAACAAACACGTATGCGAAGTTCATGCTTAGAAACAACAAGCACACGCGTATATGTCTGACAACAATCTCAGACCAGGTGAACTGAAATAACTGATGAAAAATAAATAAGAAGAGTTTGTAACAATAGTAGCCTATTAAAGTAACGTTAAGGAAATGTGTAATAAATAAGTTAAAACGCAATACTCAAATCTAGCGTGCAGGTCAGCATGGCCGAATGGGTAAGAACGTGTGTTCTTAAACATTCGTTGTGCTGTTGCCGAGGTAAGCGGTTCAACCCCTACACCGGACAGCTGGACTAAAATGCTGACCTGTCGTCCTTGACTTGGGAATTTAAATTACAAGTACCTCTGAAGTCAGAATGGGTTCTCCTGATGGCGAGGGACACTGTTAATAGGTAAAGCTAATCCACACGCAAAATTCAGTCCATCACTACTGTAAATAGTGTGTATGGACTACGCTTGAGTTCAAAGCGAGCGAGGCAACCCCCCCCCCCCCCCCCCCCCCAATCCAGCCTTTCGGTTCTTATGACCTCTTCAGATATAATACAAAGATATAATACAAACAATGCTAATATTTTAAGAATATTGTCAATAAAAACACGCAAAATATACATAATTACACAGCCTTTATCAAAACATTGCCGGTTTCTCTGGCCTAGGGGTTAGCGACTTTCTCCGTAAACCTGTATATTCTTGTGAGTAACGTGACGACGGCGACAATCAGTAGCGGTTCTAACCGCGTCGGTAACTTAGGGGTATGTGAGCCGGCCGCTCAGAAAGCAATGGCAAAGTACTGAGCGTAATCTTGCCAAGAAATCAACAATCAGCTGAAAGATGCTGATGTTGACACGATGTCCTGTAAAGGATATGCAAACATATTTAAAATCAAAACATTACTCAAAGAGGCCACAATGAAAATCAACTTTCTAAATTTAAGACAGTATTCAGACAACAGCTTTTCAACACAAAAACAGCATTAGGTGAACAGCTTTCCAACTCTAAGATACCATGGTTGTAATCTCCCTTATGCCTGGACACCCATACACACATCACTGTTCCTGTTCTCTATTTCTGGAATGCAGACGCCAACATGGAATGTAATTAACTGTCACTCAAGCTAATTTCTTCATAACAAGGGCCACTATCTCCGCTGTGACCTTAGCGGCAAGGTAAGTACGTAAGCAAGTTATGAACCCTGTTCACACCATGAGGCATACTGTGTGCGTGGCAAGTAAGTTTGTAGGTATGTTGGTTGGTAGGTAGGTATGCACGTATTTAGATGGGTAGGGTAGTATGTAAGCACGTAGGTACGTGAGTATGTAAGTAGGTAGATAGGTCGGTAAGTAGGTAGGTATGTAGGAAAGTAAGTAGGCAGGTAGGTAATTATGTAAGTAGGTAGGTCCAAATATACCCATGTCCGCAAAATAACAGATAATAAACAGCATATTCACACCAACCCTATGCTACCAATCTCAAACCTGGACTTTATCCAAATCACACTTTCGCAAAATCAACACCTGAGAGATGAGATGTCTGAGGAGATCTGCAAACTTAACAATTCGAGACCGAGTAAGAAATGCAGTTATCAGACAGACAGTGGAATCAACACCTTGTGCCACATTTATTGAAAGACAGAAGATCAAGTGGTTTGGCCATGTCGTTAGAATGCAATACCAGCAACTACTTTACATCAAAGATCATCTGCGACGAGACCAAGAGGACGTCCAAGAAGAAAATGGATTGACGACATCAAGGACATTGTACAACCACACGGAATGACACAATCCAGTGCCGTCCACCGGGCGCTGGAGCGCAAATTATTCCTCCCCATGACGCTTAACAGCAGAAGTGGAAGATGATGATGATGATAGTAGGTAGGGAGGTATGTAAATAGGTAGATTGGTAGGTAAATATATGATTAGGCAGGTATGTAGGTAAGTAGGTAGGTAAATAGGTAGGTAGGTGAGTATATAATTATGTAAGTAAAGCAAGCAAGTAGGTAGACAGGTGGATGAGTAAGTAGGTTGATAAGTAAGTAAGTAGGTGAGTAGGTAAGTAAATGATTAGCTAGATAGGTAAGTAAGTAAATAGGTAAGCAGGTAGGTATATAGGTAAGTAGGTAAATACATGTTACATAGTAAGTAGGTAAGTAAGTAAGTAGGTGAACAGTAAGTAAGCATGTAAGTAAGTAGGTACTAACTAATAGGTATGTAAGTAAGTGGTAAGTAAATAGGTGGCAAATAAAGAGGTGGTAAGTAAATAGACGATAAGTACGTAGGTATATAAGTAAGTAAATAGTAAGTAAGTAGATATGTACGTAGGTATGTTAGTAAGTGGTAAGTAAACAGATATATGAGTAAGTAAATAGAAAATAAGTAGATATGTAAGTAAGTAGATATGTAAGTAAGTGGTGAGTATAAGTTAGTAGGTATGTAAGTAAGTGGTAAGTAAGTAGGTATGTAAGTAGGTGTAAGTATATATGTGGTTAGTAAACAGGTAATTAGTAAATAATTGGTAATTAAATAGGTCGTAAGTAAGTAGATGTATAAGTAAGTAAATAATAAGTAAGTAGGTCAGTAAGCAAGCAGATGGTAAATAAATAGGTGGTAAGTAAGTAGATATGTAAGTAAGCAGATGGTAAATAAATAGGTGGTAAGTAAGTAGATATGTCAGTAAGCAGATGGTAAATAAATAGGTGGTAAATAAGTAGATATGTCAGTAAGCAGATGGTAAATAAATAGATGGTAAGTAAGTAGATATGTCAGTAAGCAGATGGTAAATAAATAGGTGGTAAGTAAGTAGATATGTCAGTAAGCAGATGGTAAATAAATAGATGGTAAGTAAGTAGATATGTAAGTAAGCAGATGGTAAAATAAATAGGTGGTAAGTAAGTAGATATGTAAGTAAGCAGATGGTAAATAAATAGGTGGCAAGTAAGTAGATATGTAAGTAAGCAGATGGTAAATAAATAGGTGGTAAGTAAGTAGGTATGCAAATAAATAGATGGTAAGTAAGTAGATATGCAAGTAAGCAGATGGTAAATAAATAGGTGGTGAGTAAGTAGGTATGCAAATAAATAGGTGGTAAGTAGATATGTTAGTAAATAAGTGGTAAGTAAGTAGGTATGTAAGTAAATAAGTGGTAAGTAAGTAGGTAGGTAATAAATAGCGTGGTAAATAAGTAGGTATGTAAGTAAGTGGTAAGTAAATAGGTGGTAAGTTCGTAGGTATGTAAGTAAGTGGTAAGTAAATAGGTGGTAAGTTCGTAGGTATGTAAGTAAGTGGTAAGTAAATAGGTGGTAAGTTAGTAGGTATGTAAGTAATTGGTAAGTACATAGGTAGTAAGCACGTAGGCATAAATAAATAGGTATGTAAGTAAATAGGTGGTAAGTAACTAGGTATGTAAGTAAATAGGTGGTAAGTAAGTAGGTATATAAGTAATTGGTAAGTACATAGGTGGTAAGCACGTAGGCATAAATAAATAGGTATGTAGTAAATAGGTGGTAAGTAACTAGGTATGTAAGTAAATAGGTAGGTAAGTAAGTAGGTATGTAAGTAAATAGGTAAGTAAGTAAATAGATGGTACGTAAGTAGGTATGTAAGTGATAAGTAAATAGGTGATAAGTAAGTAGGTATGTAAGTAAATAGGTAGGGAAGTAAATTGGTATGTAAGTAAATAGGTATGTAAGTAAATATTTATGTAAGTAAATAGGTGGTAAATAAGTAGGTATGTAGTAAATAAGTGGTAAGTAAGTAGGTATGTAAGTAAGTGGTAAGTAAATAGGTAGTAAGTAAGTAGGTATGCATGTAAATAGGTATGTAAGTAAATACGTGGTAAGTAAGTAGGTATGTAAGTAAGTGGTAAGTAAATAAGTGGGGGGTACGGGGTGTCAGGCATTGGTAGCACCTTTGGTAAGGATGGCTCTCATGTCCTTTCAGGACCCATCCCCCACTGGTCCAAGTCTGACACCCGCTCGTGCCTGTGGCTCCTAGTAGCTGTCAGCATGCGACAGCGCCACCCCGGGCAACAGCTGTGAGAGGCTGGCTAAACCAGGCATGGGTATCCGATTTGGTGTCAAACCAAGAGGTAAACTAGGGTATGCCTACCCAGCATGTGAAGACAGGATTCGGCAGACTGCGCGGAAGAAATCATTCCTGATTCAACGGGCAAGACGGCGTTTACCTGCAAAGCGTTGTGGAACGTAATGAGCACGGCAAGGCACGTAGAGCGCCCTGGTCATCCACTGCAACCTGTATTCGTCTCCAATCGTCTCGACTTGTCTTGCCACTGGACTCAGATGGACTCAGGCGAGAGAGTGAGGTCGACGAATTGCGCAACTCTTCCTCACTTTAATCCAAGTCATCGCGCAAGTCATTCTTCATCCAACGTCTACATATCACCTTCAAGCCCTGTGGCGATGGGCGGAGCGGCAAAGCGGCAGGCGTGGGTACGCTGGCAGACGTAGTCGCAGACCTGCACACAGGTCGGCTCAGGCCATATGGTCCTCTTCTACTGACCGGAGCAGCAGTGGGATTCGGCAGCCCCCTGAGCGACTGAGCAGCCCTCTATAGGAACACACTGCTCACCTCCATAGCATGAGGAAGGGGCTAGAAAAGGTGCCCTAAACATTGTCTGCTTCATCACTACCTAACCAGCTAGCCGCGGTTGGTGGGTACCCTTAACTGCGGTCGACATACAAAGAAAGATAAAACAAGCAAAGCTAAAAGAGTAAACCATATTCCCTTAACAATGGAACTTGGAATGTACGCACCCTACTTGACAGAGACGGCGCGTCAGGTCCAGAGAGACGAACAGCACTGATTGGGAGAGAGCTGGGCAGGTACAACATCGACATTGCAGCCTTGAGCGAGACACGACTTGCAGAAGAAGGCCAAATCTGTGAAATTGGTGCCGGCTACACATTTTTCTGGAGTGGAAGGAAAAGCGAGGAAAGACGCCAATCCGGTGTGGGATTTGCCATTAAGTCGGCCCTGGTCGGCAAATTAGCTGGATTTCCAAAGGCTGTAAACGACAGGCTCATGACCATGAAGTTGCCTCTGCTGAATGGAAGGAAGCACGCAACCATTGTGAGTGTCTACGCACCAACTATGACAAACGAAGATGATGTCAAGAATAAGTTCTATGAGGACCTGCACAATGTATTAACATCTGTTCCCAAAGGAGACAAAACTTATACTCCTTGGGGATTTCAATGCCAGAGTAGGCACGGACACCACCTCTTGGAGTGGCATTATTGGAAAGCATGGAGTCGGAAATTGTAACACCAATGGACTCCGCCTCCTTCAGACATGTGCCGAACATGATCTCCTGATTACGAACACAATTTTCCGTCTCCCCATGAGAATAGGACATCGTGGATGCACCCTCGCTCGAAACACTGGCACCTCATTGACTATGTAATCGTCAGGAGGAGTGACAGACAAGGACGTTCGAGTGACAAAATCCATGGTGGTGCCGAATGTTGGACAGACCATCGTCTCATTGTCTCGAAAATGAACATCCACATCAGGCCACCACGGCGTCCTCAGAGTGCAAAAATGCAAACAAAGCTAATGTCACCCGCCTAAACAGCAAGAAAATGCAGCAGTCGTTTGAAAATATGCTGGAAGACCGCCTCAAGCCCAATGCTGAAGCAAAACAGGATACAGAAACAGAATGGAGAGCCCTAAAGGACACGATTTACAACACTGCTATGGAAATCCTGGGTCCAGCCCCCCGAAAGCATAAAGACTGGTTTGATGAAAATTCCGAAGAGATCAATCAATTGCTGGCCGAGAAACATCTTCTCCTCAAGGCACATTTGAATGACCCAAAGTCAACATCAAAAAAAGATGCTTTCAAGAACATTCAGAGAGTAGTGCAGCAGAAACTTCGGCACATGCGGGACTCCTGGCTGAGCAGCAAAGCTGATGAAATTCAGGGCTTTGCTGACAGACACGATATGAAAAACTTCTACGACTCACTGAAAGCGGTCTATGGTCCTTCATCACCAGGCATAGTTCCCCTCCTCAGTGCAGACGGGGGAACATTGGTCACCGATAAGAAAGAAATCCTCCAACGCTGGGCAGAGCATTTCAGCAAAATCTTAAATGCAACTTCCTTCTTCGATGATGAAACCATCAATTGCCTTCCTCAAGTTCCCACCAATGAGACTCTTGATGACCTGCCAACCATAGTGGAAATAAACAAAGCCATCCAGCAACTCTCCAGCGGCAAGGCACCTGGTCCTGACTCCATCCCAGCAGAGATATACAAGGCAGGTGGGCCGGTCCTAACAGAGCAGCTTCACCGAGTATTCACAAACATATGGATGAACGAGACCATGCCACAAGATTTTAAGGACGCGTCAATAGTCCACCTTTACAAACGTAAAGGAAACCGCCAATCCTGTGACAACCACCGAGGCATCTCCTTGCTTTCAATTGCAGGGAAGATACTCGCCAGAATTCTTCTCAATCGCCTCACGGCCCATCTCGATCAAGGTCTTCTTCCTGAGAGTCAATGTGGCTTCAGAAAAGAACGTGGAACTGTTGACATGATTTTCGCTGCAAGGCAGCTGCAAGAGAAATGTCAGGAACAGAACTGCGAAATGTTCTCCACTTTCATTGACCTTACCAAGGCTTTTGATACAGTCAGCAGAGAAGGACTGTGGAAGATTATGGCAAAGTATGGCTGTCCACGAAAGTTTGTCCAAATAGTGCGGCTATTTCATGACGGCATGCAGGCAAGAGTACAGGAAAATGGTGAGCTGTCTGAACCCTTTCCTGTCACCAATGGAGTGAAGCAAGGATGTGTCCTGGCACCAACACTGTTCAGCCTCATGTTTTCAGCCATGTTGATGAATGCCTTCGAGAACGACGACATTGGAATAGACATCAACTACCGTATGGATGGAAAGTTATTCAATCTCAGAAGGCTGAAAGCTAAAACCAAAATTGACAGTGGCACCGTCAGAGAGCTCCTGTTTGCTGATGATTGCGCTCTATACGCCAACTCAGAGGCGGACATGCAACATAATGTTTCAGCTTTCTCACATGCCTGTGCCAACTTTGGGCTCAATATCAACTTGGAGAAGACTGTAGTTATGTACCAGCCAGCTCCAGGGAATAATCACGCTGTGCCGAATATCAAAGTGAATGATCATAGACTAAGTGTTGTGGACAAATTTACCTATCTTGGCAGCACCGTGTCACAAGCTGCCACAATCGATGACGAAGTGAATGCAAGAATCTCCAAGGCCAGTGCAGCCTTTGGCAGACTGTACAAGAATGTATGGGACAGAACTGGAATAAGCCTGCAAACAAAGCTAAAAGTCTACAAAGCAGTTGTATTATCCACACTGCTATATGCTTGTGAAACCTGGACTGTTTATCAGCGACACGCTAGGAAATTAAACCACTTCCACACAGTCTGCCTAAGGAAGCTACTGAAGATTAAATGGCAAGACAAGATTCCAGACACTGAAGTCCTAGAAAGAGCATCCATACCCAGTATCCACACTCTACTGATGAAGAATCAGATTCGCTGGGCTGGCCACTTGACTCGCATGCCAGATCACAGGCTCCCTAAACGAATTTTTTACAGCGAACTGCGTTGTGGTAAACGCTCCCAAGGTGGCCAGAGGAAACGTTTTAAAGACACTCTGAAAATTTCACTGAATGCTTTTGGAATTCATCATGACACCTGGGAGGCTGCAGCCAGAGACCGATATTCGTGGCGTGCATCATTGCGCAAAGGTGCAGTTATATGTGAGGCAACCAGGACTGCAAGAGCTGTGAAGAAAAGGCAGGGCAGAAAAACCACTGCAGGAAATCCTCCTCCAGAGACGTCAAGCATTCTTTGTCCACATTGTCAAAGAACATTTCGAGCCAAAATAGGCCTTATCAGCCATCTTAGAACCCACGGCTCCACACCTTCAACCCCACTGGATGAAATGAATGGTCATCATCATTCTTGATGGACAAACAACAAGTAAATAAGTGGTAAGTAAGTAAGTAAGTTAGTTAGTTAGTCGCGGATCCATTTTCACGGAACGGGTCGTCCCCCATTATGCTCCGTTCCTATGCCAGTGAATATCACACAAAATACTCCTCACCACTCTATGTGAACAATGGAATAGACAGGAGCATCAGCAAACCAACAATCCCGCACAGGTACACTGTGCATAATGCCGCCGCCAGAATGCCGACACAAAAGTCCTCCACGAAAATACATTTCATCGTCGATGGAATCGGCAGTCACCAGAAAGACTTCATTGACCCAGGTTTTATTCCATATAGCTCAGTCTCTTTCCGCAGGGCGACCAGCCGAAAGCGCCGCACAAAGCACGAACTCCGTAGCTTCAGCGATGACTCCCAGGAGTCTCCTGAAACATGCACCCGTGAACCGAAAAGCCAAACCAGTCAATTCAGCAACAGCCGACCGCCATAGTTCCGAACATGCATGTTGCTGCCTTACCAATCCTGATGTCGATTTCCTGATATAGGGATAATTTGCTATTTACCTCAGATCCTAGATATGTAAAATGGTTTACAATCTTCAGTTTGCCGTCGTCAATAAAGATTGATGATACCACATGCGCACCTTGTGACATAATCCGTGTCTTCTTTTTGTTAATTGTTAAACTAAATTCAGAGCAAGCATTGGAGAATGTAGATAGTAGATGTTGTAATTCTTCCTCATAGTGGGTCGTAATTGCAGCATCATCCGAAAAAAACAAATCTCTGATTAGTACCTTCCTAATTTTGGTCTTGGCCTTCAATCTCTGAGCATTATAGAGGCAGCTATCTGAGCATGAGTGAATGTATATACCGGCATCCTGATCATGAAAGGCATATTTCAGTAGAAGTGAAAAGTATATTCCAAAGAGGTTGGGGGTTGGTACACAACCTTTGCTTAACTCCACTCTTGATTTCAAACTCTTCTGAAGTTGCACCATCAAACTTGATTATACCCTTCATGCCTTTGTGGAACGATTCCACAATGGACAGAAGAGTTGGTGGGCAGCCAATGTTCTTTAGTGTCTTGAACAGAACCCTCACGACTGACCAAATCAAATGCCTTTGTGAGGTCGATGAAGGCAATAAACAATGGTTGATTTTGTTCCCGGCATTTTTCTTGCATTGTCGCAATGATAATATCACATCAATGGTAGACCGGTTCTGTCGGAATCCGCACTGTGATTCGGGGTAGACTTTCTAAGCAGAACAATTCTGGCAAATACTTTCCAGACAGTACACAGGAGTGAAATACCCCTATAGTTGTTACAGTCGCTTCGATCGCCCTTGTTCTTGTACAGTGTTATGATGCTTGAATCTTTGAAATCCTGTGGGACTTGTCCTTCTCGCCAGCATAACTCTATTAGTTGGTGGATCTGTAGAGTGAGTATTTCTTGCCCACTCCTGATAACCTCTATTGGAATCCCATCCTTACCTGAGGCCTTGCCTGATGCAAGTTCATTTATGGCACCCATAACTTCTGTCATGGAGGAAGTGTGTTCAGGTGGTTAAGAGTTGGCAGGGCCTCTATGGCGTTGAGGGCATCATCCGCTAGTTTGGTCTCACTTGAGTAAAGCTCTAAATAGTGCTTTACCCATCTATCCATCTGCTGTTTCTTATCAGTGATGATTTCTCCAGTCAAGATTTTCAGTGGTGCACTTCTTTTGATCATTGGACCACAGGCTTTCTTTATCCCTTCATACATGCTTCTGATGTGTCCCATTATCACTTGCGTTTTGAAATGGACTCACATAGCTTGATCCAATAGTCATTTTCACACTGCCTGGCAGCCTTTTGTACATCCTTCCTAGTTGCTTCACCTCACTGAGAGTGTTACGCGTTGTTCGTTCCTTGTTTCTTAAGAGAACTATCTTCTTTTTATCAATCAAGGGCTGCAGTCTCTGGCTGTTTGCCGCAAACCAGTCCTACCTCTTGTGACCCACAGTGACGTACAACCCTACCGCAGTTTTATAAAGAGATTCCGTTAAGTTTACCTCTGTCTTAAATACAACGTCCTGCTAAAGGTATTTCGTTAAACAACAAGAGTGATCGACATGCAGACGGAATTCTCAGAGGGCGAATATTCACACATACTGAAGGACACGCAGATAAACAGTCAGACAAGCGAGCATACTCAAACATGAAAAGGGGGAATGCATGTAGACGGATGTCAATGGAGGACATACAAGTAAACAGACAGACAGGCGGCCAGATAGACAGATCAACAGACAGACAGAGAAACAAACAAACATGCAGGCAGATAGACAGGCATGTAGGCCGCTAGACAAACAATTGTTTACGTATTTTTAAATCCACTAAACCCGTAAAAAAAATACCAGACACGTTTCCTAATCTTCTGTAAATTGTCTGAGGAACAGAATAGACCACCTAACCTCATTATGCCATGGCCTAGCATATGCGAGGAGCTGTGATGCGATAGTGGTCCGTGTTCCATCCCCAGCATAGGCTGGGTTATAATTTCCGACCCACGCAACTCTTTAATCGACCCACCCTTTATAAACACAAATACCACTCAATTATCAGAATGTTCTGGAAATTATCTGAGACGGAAAGATTATGAGGAACGGAACTGGACACCCGATCTCATATGCATTGACCTATAATACGCGAAGGAGCACACATAACCCAACAGCTGTATCTGACCTGGGAATATTTTTACCTAGAGTTGAGCTGAGTTGAGTCGAGTTGAGTAGAGTTGAGTATAGTTGAGCTGAGTTGAGTTGAGTAGAGTTAAGTTGAGTTTAGCAGATTAGAGTTGAGTTGAGTTGGGTTGAGTAGAGTTGAGTTGAGTTAAGTTGAGTTGAGTAGATTAGAGTAGAGTTGAGTATAGTTGAGCTGAGTTGAGTTGAGTTAAGTTGACTTGAGCAGATTATGGTTGAGTAGAGTTGAGTTGAGTTAAGTTGAGTTGAGTAGATTAGAGTTGAGTTGAGTATAGTTGAGCTGAGTTGAGTTGAGTTGAGTTGAGCTAAGAACCGACATCACTGCACTCAGGACATTCCCATATACGCTCAGTCCCTTCTTTCAACAGCCAACGAAGAATAACACAACTAATCGTTCCCACCGCCATCCGATTGAAAGTTCTCCTGGTCTTCCCTCTCAGTTTTGAGATTCTTCCAGAATCCCTGCCGATTCCCCGCAATCTCATTCTTTCCACATACGGGTTCTCAATCTGCACCCCCACCTTCCCCAGATGGTCCCATTGGCGCACTACCACTTTTACCGTGTCCATAGGTAACCAGTCTACCACCAATAGGTGCATTCTCTGCCAGCCGATCAGCCTGTTCATTCCCCCGCACTCCCGCATGACCAGGGCAAACAAAAAAAAATCCATACAATTCTCACAATCTGTGACCTCTGAAGCGAGGTTAGCCATTCCACACGAAACATTCCTTTCTCCACCTTACTAAGCATACTCCTTGAGTCCGTAATGAATTATCTTTATCTAGAATATGTGAGCGCCTAGCGCTGTACATTCCAGCAACAAAATTTACATTCACCAGTACATTTTAATCCGAAGAGCTAAGACAAAGATGGATGGACAATTTCTCTCCACAAACGACGCTCTCAGAGTGTTTTCCTCCCTGTCAGTCTCCATTTTGCTGTTCATTAATCTTACCAGCTGTTGCCCAATAACATAAATAATCTCTGTCTCTGTTGTCAGTTTGAAAAAACTGCTGTACTGTTTCCTTCTTGTGTTTGTGTTGTCATTTGTTTGTGTCTCAGCGTGTGTTGCATCATCCATGTCACTTTATACAAAACCCGCCATGACAGCTGCCTCGTTTCAAACAATAAATAATAAGCGCGTTTCAGTGACAACAACGTCAGGCGGCTAGAAACGTCATGTGACCAAACCGTGTACCTTTACTTGGGATGTTTGGTGATGTAAGTGCTGAAGTTGCAGAGGGAAGATAACTCTTGGAATGTTTGGTATTGTACACTCTTGAGTAGCCAAGAGCAAACAAGTCTTGGAATGTCTGTAAAGAGAAGATGAGTCTATTAGTGTCTGACGGTGTACGCACTTGAGTTGCCCAAGAGATACAATTCTATTGGTGTCTGACGGTGTACGCACTTGAGTTGCCCAAGAGAAGACAACTCTTGGAATTTTTGGTATTGGACACTTCTTTCGATGTCAAGAGAAGACAACTCTTGGAATTTTTGGTATTGGACACTTCTTTCGATGTCAAGAGAAGACATCTGTTGGAATATTTAGTGGTGGACACACTTGGATTGCTAATATTATACAACTTTTGGAATGTTTTGTCGTGTGCACATCTTGTTTGTCAAGAGAAGACAACTCTGTTAGTGCTTGATGGTGTACACGCTCAATTTGCCCAACAGAAGATAACTATATTGGTGCTTGATAGTGTACGAGCTTGAGTTGCCCAAGAAAAGACAACTCTATTGGTGCTTGACGGTATACGCTTGAGTTGCACGGGAGAAGACAACTCTTGGAATGTTTGGTGGTGTACACACTTGAGTTGTCAAGAAAAGACAACTTACCAGCATTGACAAACAATACACTACTTTGCGCCTCCCAAACAGCACATCATGTTGCCTATCTTGTGTCTGGGATGGTATCCAGCCACCCGTAAATGCTTTTAACAGATTTAGCCAATACCAAACATAGAATTTGAAATTCTAATGTGAAAGCACTACTACTGAATGGGTTAGAAATCTTCTTCTTCTTCTTCTTCAGCGTTCCGAGCCATTGAGGTTCTTTGCTGCAGATACAATCCGTCTCCATTCGTCTCTCTGGTTGACCTTCTCTTGCCAGTCGTTGATTCCAAGTGCTTGTAGGTCTGTACATGTATTATCTCTCCACCGCCTTCTTGGTCTTCCTCGGGGTCTACGGTCATTTATTTCCTGAGTGTAAGCGAGTTTTGTTTCCCTATTATCTTCCATTCTTTCTATATGCCCCAGCCATTGTAGTCTATTAGCCTTCATGATACCAGTGATTAGCGGGGACTTAAACAGATCATAAATGTCTTTGTTACTTCTTCTTTTCCACTCTCCACTTTGTGTATCCCTAATGGGTCCAAAGATGCGTCTTAAAATTTTGTTCTCAAAGGTTTGTAACAAGGCTTCGTCTCCTTTCGTTGTACTCCAGGTTTCAGAGCCATACAGCACAACTGGTCTGATCAGTGTTTTGTATATTGTGATTTTGGTGTTACGAGATAGCGCCTTTGATTTTAGTAGATGTTGTAGTGCATAGTATATCTTATTTCCAGAGTTGATTCTAGTTTTATTTCTTCCCTTATGATGTTGGAGCAGTTGAAGATTGTACCCAGGTATTTGTATGTTTCCGTTCTTTTAATGGTCATATTATCTATTTGTATGTGGCCAGAGTTTTTAGCCATTCCGTCTCTTGAAATTACCATATATTCTGTCTTATCTTGGTTGATAACCAGCCCCAACTGTTGGGCTTTTTCCTTTAAGTGAGTCAATATTTCCAATGTCTTTTGTTCACTTTGCCCTATAATATCTATATCATCTGCATAACCAAGCAGCTTGGATGTTCCTCCAATATCACATTCCTCCTTTACCTTCCTTACAACTTTCTCTAGAGCCAGATTGAAGAGTAGCGGCGATAGTGCAATCACCCTGTTTCAAGCCAGATGTTATTTGGAAGGGGTCTGATTTCCTGCATTTATATGTTACTATATTATAAGTATCTTCCATGCATATTCTGGTCATGTTGATTAACTTCCTTGGTATTCCAAATTCCTGCATAGCATTCCATAGACTATTCCTATGGACACTATCATAAGCCTTTTTAAAATCCACAAAAATGTTATGGAGATCTCTTTTATATTCCCAATGTTTCTCGGCTATTTGTCGTAAGATAAATATCTGATCTATTGTTGATCTGTTTTGTCTAAAACCCGCCTGGTAGTCACCTAATATGTCTTCTGAATATGGTTTTAGTCTATTTAGTAATATTGCGGATAGTATCTTATAGCTTGTGGACAGTAGTGATATTCCTCTATAATTTCCACATTAGAACTTGTCTCCTTTCTTAAAGATAGGTATCAATAATGGACTCTTTCCATCATGGGGTAATTCTTCTGTCCTCCAGATTTTTATTATTAGTTCGTATAGCTTTAGATGTAATGCATGGCCACCTGCCTTTATAAATTCAGCAGCAATTCCATCAGTCCCAGTTGCCTTATTTTTTTTAAGTCGTGTGATTACATATAGGATTTCTTCAAATGTAGGTTCTTCAATTTGTGGTTCGCATGTTAGAACCTCTTCCTGTGGAGAAATATTACTTGGAGTGTTCACAATTTAGTAATTCAATAAAATATTCTTTCCATGTGTTGCACATTTCCTCATTGGTATTTATCATATTCCCATTTTGTCTTTTAAACATATGTGTTTTGTTGGTGCCCTCGTTTCATTGACTTCAGGTTCGTTAAAAAAAATTCTGGATTCATTTTTCTGGTGATTAGTTTCATATCTTTGATTATATTACTCCATATATTCATCGCTTTCTGCTGTCTGAGCCTATTTTTGTAGCCTCTTTCAATTCATTTCTATAATGCCTCTTTCCCTTTTGGATTGTTATTGAACGTAAAACTAAATAAGAAATTAAGGCGGCCCATGCTTCCAAATCACCTGCAGCTGTGTTTCGAAAGCGATAAGCGGGATTATGAATTGCGTTTCGTAACCCTTCGCCATAGAGCGGGGGTAAAAAGACTTTCCGACCTAAAATACTTTCCGGGTAAAGACTTTCCGACTAAAATACTTTCCGGTAGAAAGACTTTCCGCTAAATACTTTCCGGGTAAAAGACTTTCTCGACTAAAATACTTTCCGGGTAAAAGACTTCCGGCTAAAAACTTTCGACTAAAATACTTTCCGGTAAAAGACTTTCCGACTAAATACTTTCCGGTAAAGACTTCGTGACTAAAATACTTTTCCGGTAAAGCTTTTCGACTAAAATACTTTCGCGGTAAAAGACTTTCTGACTAATACTTTCCGGGTAAAGACTTTCTACTAAATACTTTCCGGTAAAACTTTCTGACTAAAATACTTTCCGGGTAAGACTTTCTGACTAAAATACTTTCCGGGTAAAAAGACTTTCTGACTAAAATACTTTCCGGGTAAAAGACTTTCTGACTAAATACTTTCCGGTAAGAAGAGCTTTCCGACTAAAAGACTTTCCGGCTAAAAGACTTTCCGCTAAAAAGACTTTCCCGGCTAAAAAGACTTTCCGACTAAAATACTTTCCGGTAAAAGACTTCGCAAGCTAGAAAGACTTCCGGCTAAAAGACTTTCCGAATAAAAGACTTTCCGGCTAAAAGACTTTCCGACTAAAATACTTTCCGGGTAAAAGACTTTCCAGCTAAAAGACTTTCCAGGGCTAAGAAGACTTTCCGATAAAAGACTTTCCGGCTAAAAGACTTCCGACTAAATACGTTCCGGGTAAAAGACTTTCCAGCTAAAAAGACTTTCCGGCTAAAAGACTTCTTCCGAATAAAGACTTTCCGGTAAAAGACTTTCCGGCTAAAAGACTTTCCGGCTAAAAGACTTTCCGGCTAAAAGACTTTCCGGCTAAAAGACTTTCCGGCTAAAAGATATTCTTATAAAAACCACAGGGTGAAGGGCAAGGTTGAAGAGAAGCTGGCATGACGTAGATCAATGATACAAGTGGGAAGATAACATCAAGAGATGGACGACAGCAAGTCTGGCGAAATATACAATCGAGGCGAGAGACATAAGGTGTTGGAGATCAGTTGCAGTCAACCTTCTTTGTGTAGACGACACGTGCTTGATTGATTGATTGATTGATTGATTGATTGATTGATTGATTGAAACTACAATTATGCTAGTTATGCAAATCAAGCACGTCGAGTTCTGCAGTTACAGTAGAAGACCCATTCATGTAAAGTCTACAACAGATAGATGATTAATTGGGTTGAATCTTCTGGAAGATTTCAGTTTCAACTTCTTCAAGTTTGCTTAAAATTGATTGTCTGTATCTGCAATGTTGTCTATTGTGTAAACTTCACAATCTGTTTTAGTTCACTCAGTGGTATATAGCGTTGATCCGTCACTGCTGTTTCTATAATTCAGAAGGTTTGCTTGCATCTCGAAGAGTGAGGCAGATATACAACACTTTTCCTCCCAACGCAGTACCATCTCCAGGGGGGTGGGGAGAGGGGGAGCTGTGTTGCAGAGCATTCATTCCCCTCTCCAAGGTCAGCAATCAGCGGGTGGTAAAGACTTAATGGAAACCAGGTTAGGATTCTGCACAAAACATACGGACTGGCTGGCATTGGGTTGTCACCAAACTTCCTGCGGTATCTTTTGTGCATGGTGAACAGCTCTCATGGGTTTAGATACATCATTGTCACCAAACTGCATGCTGCATCTTTAGTGCACCCAAGTATAATTCGCTACAACCCTATTCTGTATTCTTTCCAATCTCTCTATCTGAGAACGGATGAGAGTACGGCTACGCACCACAAAGAGCCCAGGCATCTCAGGAACAATGATTTAGCGAAGATGCGTCTTTAATATCTCTGGTTTTTACATGGGTTAAAAACAAAAACAAAGACAAGTTGCCGAGGCAACAGCTGTTGATGTTGTACCAGGTTCTCATAAGGAGAATAGTAGTGTTATTCCTCCCAGGGTCAAGATTAGTGGCAGTCTTGCAAGCACTGTAATGTGAACAAAGATTTCTTTGAAGAAAAGGAACATTACTTATTCAAGGATGGGATCTTCTTGGAAAGTTTCAAAGAGAATGATGATGATAATGCCAGTTCTACTAATTTTGGTTGCATCGTTCAAACACACAGTGTGCCTATGCTTTTATGAAACAGATACATTCTGTAGAGCAACTTTTCAGAAAATCATTGTTATTTTTGCCTTAAAAGAATTCTTCTGGGTTAAAGAAAGGCAAAAGAATATGAATCTGATACGACTTTCAATCGTATGTATTTATGCATATACTTTCAGCATTGAAAATAAATGTGTATTTGTTGCTTAATTTAGATGGTCTGGCAGGGAATGCACCTCTTGGTGGTAGATTACCTATGGACAATGGAGAAGGTGGTCGAGCGCCTTTGGGACCAGGTGGAGAAGGCGGGGGAACAGATTGAAACTCCTACATGGAAAGACTAATATTTCCGGGGATCTCCAAGGGTTCTGGAAGAATCTCAAATTGAGAGGGAAGACAAGGAGAACTTTTAAACAGATAGCGATGGGAAAGATTAGTAGTATGACTCTTCGCTTACTGTTGAACGAGGGGACGAAGAGCGTACGGAAATATCCCGAGTACAGCGATGTCGGTTCTTAGCTCAAATAAACTCATCTCAACTTTGGATGGTCAAAATCTTCTGCAACCGTCCGTGCGTTTGTCTGGTTTGTGAAGTTTGGAAGTGTGCCGGTTTGATGTTCATAGGACCGTGCGGTAGATTTTCTCAGTATGATGTAAGTCTTCGAAATGCCGCTCCTTAAATCTTTTTGTTAAATGTTCGAAATGCCTCTCCTAAAAGATTTTTAATTATTGAATGGTTCAAATTGTATTTCGATTTCGCTGCTTATGCTGCCTCTCTGTATCATAGCACGCCGCGACCCTAAACGTTCATATTTATTGCTCAATGTCGCAGAAAGATGCTGTTGTTCTATAATCATTACACTGTTTTATAATGATTAATAACAATAAACCGTTAAGTTCTCATAGTCTTGTCATTTGTCTGTATTTAATGACATCTATAAGACATTTTCCATTCCTTATACCTACACCTTTCAACCTCAGAAGAAAAGTTTTATTACGATACATCGCTAGGCTCAGATTAATAATCCTGTGATGGTGTCTTTTTAAAATGTTTAGGTCTAAAGGTTCCCCAGGGCAAGAGCCTCCCCATTAAGTTCCGAGTCTCTGTGTGTCATTCGGATGACCGCCTCTGCTGGTGGCCCTGGTCAGATCAAGTGCAGATCAAGTGCACTTTGATCCTAAACCCAAAATAATAAAAACAAGGAAAAACGATTAACATTTGTAGGTTATTCATGGTTCCCCCGGGCCATGATTTGTTTAGGCCGAACATTGTTTTTTTTTTAAATGTTTGCGAATATAATTTTTTAACGTTTATTTCGCACAAAATAATGTGTGTTTACAAGGTGTATTGTGTGTGTGTGTGTGTGTGTGTGTATGTGTGTGTGTGTGTGTGTGTGCGTGTGTGTTCTTCTTTTATTTGCGAAAACGACATTTACATTGATATACACATATGATAATACAGTGCAAAATGCTTAAGGCGATCTCGTATGTGGTTTTTTTTTTTTTTTAGCATATCCTTTACAGGACTTAGCTGTCAACACCAGCATCTTTCAGCTGTATGTTGATCTCTTGGCAAGATTACGCTCAGTAGTTTGCCATTGCTTTCTGAGCGGCCGGCTCAGTATCCCGCAAGTCACGAGCGGGGGTCGAACCACCTCAGCTCTCGCTCCGCTACGAGACTCTGCGTGATAAAAGGGATTACAGAGAGAAAGTGTTGTAACCCCACAGCCAGAGAGACCGGCAAATTTCTGTTGTGAAGAACAATTTATCCACGGAAAATTTTCTTTTTTTGTCCCTTGTCTCTTAAAGAGGAATGTATGATCAGAAGACCTATTTATTGGGTCCCATGCGAGATCGCCTTATCAGGTCTGCACTGTATTACATTGATGCCATGGTGCAATTACCTACACATTACTTGATGACGATGATGGTGAGGTAATCATTTGCTCTCTTGAATACTAACATCTATAAAATGAAATTCTGTCACACTCCAAGTATTCTCATTCACATTTTGCTTTACTTAAATAAGTTTAGCATATCACTGAATGGATTATATATGAAACATTGCAACAAGCGCCCTATTAAAGTGAAGAGGGAGGGAGAGAAAAAGAAAGAGAGAGAGAGAGAGAGAGAGAGAGAGAGAGAGAGAGAGAGAGAGAGAGAGAGAGAGAGAGAGAGAGAGAGAGAGAGAGAGCCAAAACAAAGACTGAAGTTAGCTGCATTGGGTAGTAACTTCATCACGGGAACCATGGATTTATTTTGAGTGGGCGGGGTTGGGGTGAAGGATAAACAAACTATTTCCTTTTTCATGGTCATACTTCCACTTTCCACTTCCCGATCGACAGAGAACTTGACCTATGAGGTAGAGCCTCTATTTGTGCTGGGTAGCAATTGTCCTTGGCTGTTGTAAGAAAGATCTTTTGTCTTAATCATAAAGTCCACATTTTGGTTTTGTTTTGTTTAAATAAGGGTTCGCGGTTCCCCGGGGTCCAAAGTCGCCTCATGAGGTTCCATGTCTTTTTGTGTCATTCGGATGACCGCCTCTACTGGTGGTCATAGCAAGATCAAGTGCGGATCCTACGCATTCCCCTTTTTTCACGTTTTGCTCGCTATAAGCGTAGTCAATAGACATGCTACTACTTATGGTGCAATGGTCTGATTGTTTGCGTGTGGATTTAGCTTTCCCAATTACCAGTGTCCATCACCATCAGGCGAAACCACCCCGACTTCAGAGGTAGTTGTAATTTAGTCCCCAAGGCAAGGACGAGAGGTCAACACTTCAGTCCTAATGACCTATATAAGAGTTAAACCCAATACCTCAGCATAATGTTTTAAAATAAGGGCCCGCGGTTACCAAAGGGGCCAGTTCCGTCCCATGAGGGTCCCACATCCCTGTGTGTCATTCCGATGACCGCCTCTGCATGTGGCCCTGACAAGATCAAGTGCAGATACTACACACTAATCTTATTATTATTATTTTTTTTTTTTCATTTAGCAATGTTGCGTGCTTGCTTGTGTTCGATGGCTGTGAGCTCCAGCGTGAAGTCCTGTATGTCGGATGAAGACATCCGTTGTCCAACATCAGTGTGATGTCATACAGGACCTGAGGTTTGCGTGAGTATCCGCTTGTCCCATGTCTGGCTTATTGGTGAGCAGACTGGTGGTTCCTCGCAGATACTCTCCGACTTCGGAAGAATCAGCGATCCTACTACGTTAGCCAGGACCCCGAAGGGACCTGTTGCCCAGGACGCAGGACTAGGACGTGTTAGTAGGTCTTGGCCAGTATAAAACCTGGCCCTGGTGCCTTGGAAACACCTCTGCGTATTTATTGTCTCTTGCACATTAACAGCAGCCAGAATTTAGCGGTCAAATATCTGGTATCTGGCACCAGCTCTCAATAACGAGGATCTGCAACCAGCAGAGATCTGTCATACTGAATCAAGACATCCCTGATCTCTTTCTTCGAGGCACCATCCATATATATATATATATATATATATATATATATATATATATATATATATATATATATATATATATATATATATATATATATATATATATGCCGGTCTCTCTGGCTGTGGGGTTACAACACTTTCTTCTGTAATCCCGTTTATCACGCAGAGTCTCGTAGCAGGAGCGAGAGCTGAGGCGGTTCGACCCCCGCTCGTGACTTGCGGGATACTGAGCCGGCCGCTCAGAAAGCAATGGCAAACTACTGAGCGTAATCTTGCCAAGAGATCAACATACAGCTGAAAGATGCTGGTGTTGACAGCTAAGTCCTGTAAAGGATATGCTAAAATATATATATATATATATATATATATATATATATATATATATATATATATATATATATATATATATATATAATAAGACACGATGGCCTTGGAAACATCTTGTCTGACTGCATAGAATGTCCACCTCCTTTTACACGCGGATATAAACTCCATCAAATCTCTCTTAGCCCAGCAACAGACCTGTCATGTTAGTTAGCAAATCTTAGTCAGGCCAAAGTCCATAATTCTGATATTGCATTCAAGAGAATCGACATCCAAAACATACACATGTTAGTATTGCTGAAGACAAATGTAGGGTGTTTGCAATGTCTCATTACACTTTGTGTGTAGAACAGTTGGTTGTTGGAGAGTATGTTTTCGTTTGGAAGACGGAAAACGTTATCTCCAACATACAGCTATTCTATATACAAAGTGTAGTGAAATTTTACAAACACACTGTAGAAGCTAGTGGTAAGCACATCTACATTTCAGCATATAGTAAAACATCTAAATAAAATGCTAAGCTTTTACCTAACATTTGCGCACTTAATGTTAAAATACGTCATCATAAATTAGCTAAATAAATTATGAAATTTAAATAACAATAAACGTAACTCACTTAGTTCTGGTCAATAGCATAGCTTGTACATTACATCTCTTGGAAAATTTTTGGCATGGTTTCCCCTTCCTGATACATGTAAACTTAATAGATGTTTTTTTACCTTCCCGTCGACTACACTAGACACTATTTTGAACTATGATATGGCTGTGCTTTTACAGGTGTGCGCTGCAGTCCTGTCTCTGTTTTCTCCGGTAACTTTGTAGGTGACCGCAAAATGACTGCATTCCTTGTAAGGATAGACTGTTATTCTTGCCTGCTACCTCGTTGTCACACAGGCCAGGACTGAGCTGCTGTCATGTTTGGTTACATTGTTGTCCGTGCAACCAGAGACACTGACTTCTTTACCGACGTACAACGTATTCTGGTCCGACATTATGCATGCGAATTTTCTCACACAGGAACTTAATCTGTGCATATTAACTTGAAAAAATACTTCAGTATCTCAGCATTTCACTTTCCACTTCTCGTTTTGGTTATTGTAATTTTACAACTTTACTGCAATTCAGCCCACATCATTTGATATCGCCACCTCGTCCAAGTTAAACAAACATTATTTGTTATCGCCACCTCTTAATAGTTAATATAACACCCTCATTGTTCGTATATCGCCATCTCGTCCAAGTTAAAGCCAAACATCATTTGTTATCGACAACTCGACCTAGTAGTGCAAACATACGTCATTTGTATCTATCGCCGCCTCGTGCCAAGTTAAACACTCGTCATTTGTTCGTCGCCACTTCGTCAAGTTAGTAAAAAATGTTAAATAAGTTCATTGTGTTGTCGTCATCTCATCCACGTGTTACAACACACTTCATTTTCTTTTTGTCGCCATATCCGCTCACACCATCTCTTTGTTGTACAATACCTCATAATGGTTTATTATTGTATGTGTACTGTCTCTTGGTGGGAAAGGGAACTGGTCACAAGTCGATCACCTCATTATCACCACACACACAACACCAACAGCACTACAGAAGTCATGTGTGCATAGATATATTGCCCAATTATGTCCAGCGACGTATGATCTTTCTACGCATCTGCAGGGTGGTGTGTGGAAGCCACAAGCACCATTGAGTTATTCGGGAATTGTTGGAAAATGCCTGTCCTAACAAACTGACCATAGCCGGAACTGGACACATACTTTTTGTGCATGTTCTCTGCAGAAACTCGTTGCGATCATCCGAAACAACAACAGTGTTGATTTTAGAAGATTTATTTTTTATTTAGAAAGCAATATTCTAGTTTAATAGTTTGTCTTTGCTTTCTGAACCAGAAGTCAACCGTTGCCTTCTCCCCTCCTCCTGCTCCTCCTACTCGACGCGATATTCAGGGCGTGGAACCTGCCTCCCGACACCGCATGCGTCCCGAACCGGAACGTTTAAGACTAAGTCGCATTAAATCACCCGCGCGCCGCGAAGGCTTTTGCGATCTAATGTAATAGCGAATAGACTTACTGTCATGGACACAGAATTTAATTCACTCACACATCCTCAACAGTCTCATACACTCACACAACAATCAGACATCATTCACACACAAATATCAACATTCCGGTTGCATCCAGGGTCTTGTCTTTTCCGGGTCCGTCAGGATATGCACGTACTGACAGAGCATCAATCGATGCAGCGAAACTACGAGTTTTATCTATTATCAGTGCTTTCCACTATTGACTACCCCTGCTTTCTTGTTATCGATAGTGATAGGTCTTAGGTTCATACCAGAGTGCGATCAGCTTTGCCAGTAGTGGGTTGTGCTCAATTTTTAAAAATCTGAAATCCCGAAACAACAAATAATCAGTTTGATTATTGCTCACTGGACCTTAGGTGGCCTAATGTGCCTT
Source organism: Cepaea nemoralis (assembly GCA_014155875.1). Taxonomy (NCBI): domain Eukaryota; kingdom Metazoa; phylum Mollusca; class Gastropoda; order Stylommatophora; family Helicidae; genus Cepaea; species Cepaea nemoralis. The sequence goes on from JACEFZ010016653.1 coordinate 265,783, forward strand.
ACCAGTGAGAAGACCTGATCGTTCGGGTCCACATCGATTGACGGACGTCAGTCGCGGCGATCGGGCAAATCTTGAGCTACAGCCTACGATGGGTGACGTTGTAGTATTCTGTTGTGATAATTTGGCCGTGTCCAGCGTGTGCCGCGTGGTCTAGTGTTTACACACCCGCTTCACACGCCAGTGATCCGGGGTTTGTTTCCGGGTCCGGTCAAGGATATGCACTATTGAAGAGCTCAAACGAGAGCGAAACTCGAGTCTAGTGCTTCCACATTGACGTGGATAGTCTTAGGTTCATACCAGAGTGCGATCAGCGTTGCCAGTAGTGAGTTGTGCTCAATATTTAAAAATTCCGGTTACAGTTTACCTAAAGACAAATCTAATAAAACACCGAGAACTTCAGCTGCTTAACAACACAATGAACATCTTCTGTTGGACTAGATTTGGCTGGCTGGGATAGTCAGGTGTGTACAGTTAGATAGTTAGTTAGTCATGGTTCCAAATTCACGGCAACGAGTCGTCCCCATTATGCTCCCTTCCTGTACCAGCGAGTATCACATGAAATGCTCCTCATTGCCCAATGTGAAAAGTGGGAAAAGCAAGAGTCTCGACAAAACAACAGCCTGCACAGGTACACTGTGCATAATACCGCCGCCAGAATGCCAACACAAAAGTCATCCACGAAAAATACAGTTCATCGTCGATGGAAGCGGTAGTCACTAGAACAACTTCATTGACCCGGGTTTTATCCCACATGCTTCGGTCTCTTTCCGCAGTGCAACCTGCCGAAAGCGGCGCACAAAGCACGAACTCCGTAGCTTCAGCGACGACTACCAGGAGTCTCCTGGAAAATGCACTCGTGAACCGAAAAGGCAAACCAGTCAATTCAGCAACATCCGGCGGTCGTCGTTCCGAACTTGCAGTTCATGCTAGGTGTGTACGTGTGTTTCTATTTGTTGTTTCTCTGGAGGATCTAAGAATACCTTTCTGATTCATTATACATGTACATTGTAATATCCTGCTACAGTCACGATCTTTCTTATCCGAAGTTTTGAAACTGGCTAGCTGGGAAGGAGGGACGAAAATGACACCACGCCATTGAGAGTGGAACTTCCTACAAAACACCAGGCAAGGTTAACCCGGTCAACAAATGCCTGAAGAAGTCGGATGTGTCGGTCGAAAGGAGCAAATATCTCAGCTTTGCTGTAAACAGGCACAACGTAATTACGTCTCCAAAACAAACATTCCGGTCGAACGCAGAAGAAGATCTCTAGCAGTAATCCGGATCTTTCTTATCCGAAGTCTTGTTTTATTGTAATACCAGGGCTATACTGGTACCTTGCCGCCTTGATACACAATAGTTTGTTACATTATGTTTCCCCGCACGCACGCACGCACGCACGCACGCATGCACGCACGCACACATACACACAATAACAATAATAAAATATGGGCTCAGCTGAGGAAACCATATGTTGCCCATACAGCATAATCCCTCTCTCGGCCTGTCTAGTTTACTCCAAAGGAAAGGTAACGCCAATTCGCCTGGAACAAGACAAGCTACAGAAGCTACCAAATCAGCAAAGCAATACTCTAACTGTCCGCCTGTCAGAGCTTCGATTCTACACCAGATGGCGACCAAGGATTAGGGCGTGGCCTCCCTTGCCATGGCATTTAGTCTTTAGGCTGCATTATTTCCTCGCACTAGGGTAAGGCTTGTACCCTCCCAATTGTGCTCCTCCACCCGAAGCCGTTGGCACAATGAGGGGTGTCGAGTTTGGTGAGCGCCGCCCAACATTCGGCACTACAGAAAGCATGTAGTACCGTCTGCTATCATACGGCAACTCAGTCATATCTGACTAAGACATTGTAATTTTGTATTGTAACATTCTGTTTCAGACACGATCTTTCGTATCCGAAGTGACACTATCTTAAAACTCGGAACAGGACATAACAGGCTCAACAACTACAAATACACAAAGCTTCTGGGTGGCAGTATTCCCTATCACAGGAGAAATATGGTGTCCCCTTCCCTCCGGTAACCTACAGGACATTCTATGACAAGGTGGAATACCCGTTTCTCTCCCCACCCCTACCCGACTAGGGTTACGTGAAGCCATGGAAGGTGATGGAAGAGCTGGGGAGAAGCAGACAAATGTTGCTCGTTATGGTCTCAAGTTTCACAACGGAAGGCAGATGATCTCTTTATAGAGACGATGGCCACGGTCAATGGCCAGTGTGGTCACTGCCAAGAAGGAAGCAATGGCAAAGTACCTCCTTTACAGATGACGGGAACGTCAAAATGTGTCAGTTCACAAACGACAACAGTAACGTTAAGAAATTAGGCAGTCAACATTTTTGGGCATGAGGAGGGCTAAATTAGAAAAAATTGGTGACAACTGGTAGCATTGATGGGAAAAGATCAAGATGAGAAAGCAGAGAGATAAACACCTGGATGGCTTGACCACATGGCATAATCAATCGACGCGTATCGACATGGCACATAATGATGATGATGTCACAAAGTTGAAGATGTGTTCTTCCACAATGCGTGCATATGGACAAGTACCTCAGCTACAGAACATATACTACAACACCATACATATGGACAAGTACCTCAGATACAGAACATATACTACAGCCCTGTACATATGGACAAGAACCTCGGCTACAGAACACATACTACAATACCATACATATGGACAAGTACCTCAGCTACAGAACATATACTACACCACCGTACACATGGACAAGTACCTCAGCTACAGAACATATACAACAATACAGTACATATGGACAAGTACTTCAGCTACAGAACATATACTACAGCACTGTACACATGGACAAGTACCTCAGCTACAGAACATATACTACATCACTGTACATATGGACAAGTACCTCAGCTACAGAACATATACAACAATACAGTACATATGGACAAGTACTTCAGCTACAGAACATATACTACATCACTGTACACATGGACAAGTACCTCAGCTACAGAACATATACTACATCACTGTACATATGGACAAGTACCTCAGCTACAGAACATATACTACATCACTGTACATATGGACAAGTACCTCAGCTACAGATCATATGTTATATCAGTTGTGGGCTTATCTCAACTCATCTCAGGGAGTCTCCGTGGCGAAGTGATCAGGCTGTCTGATTCGTCTCCAAAGGTTGTGGGCTTGATTCCGGACCGCATCCTTCGGTTCACGAGTGCATTTTTTTAGACTCCTGGGGGTCGTCGCTGGAGCTACGGAGTTCGTGCAACGTGCAACGCTTTCGGCAGTTCGCTGCGGAAAGAGACTGAGCCATATGGGGCAATGAAGTCGACCCTGTCGACTTTTAAGCGACCTTGTTAACTCAACTCAGCTGAACTCAACTTCACATAAACGAGGAGAAGAACATTCCATGCAAACTCAGGCATATTGACAAGGAAACAAATATGTTAACTGTCTGTCATTTACTGCCACTATAGTACCTTGCGGTGTATGCCAGGGGCGTCTTGAGTCTGAGGAATTAACCTGCACAGTTCGAGGCGACTGCACTAGCCAGGCGACCTTAATTCCTCAGGCTCAAGAGCCTCCTGTTCGACAGCGCATGATGGTATAGGCAGTGGATGACAGATAGTTTAAACATAGCAAAACGCGCCTGTGGCTTTGTGGATAGTGAACGCGCTTTACAATTCCCCGTCATACCGGAATCAGTCACAGGCCAATTGGGAGCAGATCATGTTGCGTTGATTTCGATGGTATGAGCGTCGTAAGCTCAGAAAGTAAAGGCAAACAACTGAACGTAAAACTGTTTCATTGTCATCAAGTTTTCTGGCAGGGGGTGTCGGCGTGTATGTCTCTGCACATATCTCGGTCTTTGATCTTTAGGGTCAACTCTGCTGATGATATTACTCCATGCCACTACCTCAGTCTATCCAGAATCATTTCTCTTAGTCGGCCTCTGCCTCTCTCCCCCTCGATCTTTCCAGTCGTCACGATGTTCTCCAATGCCCATCCTCTCATCACATGACCAAACAAAGCTATTTGCCTCTTTCTAATTGTTGTATATAATGTTCTATTTTATAGCCTAGTAAATAGAGAACATCCAATAAATGCTGTACTAGATTGTACACCCCGTTAGAAGTGACATGGGATAATTAATCGTCTTAAGCGACTTCCAGTATGTGCCGTGGGCTTATATACAGTGGTTTTCCTTATGCAACCCACTTTATTTTGATATGTAATAGAACATATCTGCCACCATATTAACAACTTTTAAGTCATTATTGCGACTCACCCCTACTTCCCATTTACTGTCATCCCTTTTTGTTAGTCCAAACCTACTTTTTGTCTGGCATAGAATCTGCTATATAGAGTCCATGGGAATATCGATATATGAAGCCCATAATCGGGCACTCTCACGATGTTTATACTTCACCTCGACACCGCAAGGTACAAGAGGAATATGATGAGATGAGATGAGATGAAAATCTGCGAGAACCAAGTGATGACTGTGAATCTACAACAATGGCCAGACTGTGAGAACAGCAAATTAAAAGAGGGGTGGCCAAACAAGAACACTACGCAGGAAGCCAAAGAAGATTGATAAACCAACACAGAACTGGCGTCGTTAGTCGCTACACGCTGTGGGATTTGCTGAGGAGGGGATCCGAGCACTTATGGAGTGAATGGTTCGATGTGCAATGAGGATGATCTGTCGACTAACTAACTAACTAACTAATTAATATAGCAACACACGCATACATGCAAGCCTATAGTCTGTAGTTTTTGGTCAGCGGTTTAGCAAACGTACACACTCGTATACAATGTATTCCTATGTTACTTACCACAATGCACATAGCCTAAACGCTTTTAAAATCCGTAGATTCAGATTTCTTGCCCGAGCAAACCAAAATATATCCTAGGTTAAAATAACACTTGGTCTACATATGGTGTGGCCTCAACTAGAGGAAACGGCATTTATATTTCAGGAAATACAAACCAAACCGGCAAGCATCTGTGTTCAGAAATAAACCCGTTAATGTTCGTTGTTGTGTTTCAATACTCGCCACAATAACTTCGTTAAGCTTGAAAAGTTCGTAGTGTCATTACTACAGACCAACCACACATTAACCAACATTTGTGCAAGTTTGTTGTAATCCGCGAGAACCAACACTCTCCAGCATGCCGTACTTTAGCCAAACGAACAACTACAACGTCTTAAAACACAATGTCATCCACACCCGCCCATCTCATCAGGTATTCTATACAAAATTAAGGATGTTACGGTCCGCGCAGATAAACACCTGTCTTCTGTGATAAATGAGGAACTCACAACAGCATAAGCTTTAGGTGTGTGCCCTTCAGTTTTGTCCCAGTTACCTAACAGTTCGGTGCACAGAGAATACACCTGAGCTGAGGAGGCCACGTCATGAAGTTCTAAAGAGGCGTGACGCATTTCCCTCGACAGAGGAACGAAGAAGAAGCAGAAGCATACAAAAAACAAAAGGAGTTTTTATAGCACAAGGAAATTTGTCGACGTCAGAAGAGATTAAGCTTTTAATAAGACATTTAATTAGACAAATTAACTTAGACAGACAGACAAACAGACAGACAGAGAGTGGACAGAGAGAGAGAGAGAGAGAGAGAGAGAGAGAGAGAGAGAGAGAGAGAGAGAGAGAGAGAGAGAGAGAGAGAAAGAGAGAGAATATATATATATATATATATATATATATATATATATATATATATATATATATATATATATATATATATATATATATATATATATATATATATATATTCTTGTGGTAGCTTTCTTTATTGTGATATCTTTCCCGGGTTGCATGTTCGACCAGGTCTTGCACTTTTTAACTGCCGAGGGAATAATTGTATGGTCGAAATACGTGTACGAGTCCGAGTGGTGTGCCTTTGAGAAAGCTAGATGTCCCATCCACTACTCCAGGAACAGGAGGAGGAAGTGTGTCACCCTGGTCTTATTTTAAAATATCTACACATCCGGGAAGTTGACATGAACTAGGTCCGAACAGACTAGACGACAATGTCGTATCCTGTAAGCCAGTATGCCTTAAGACATTTTTCAGAATGAAGAAGAAGAAGAAGAAGAAGAAGAAGAAGAAGAAGAAGAAGAAGAAGAAGAAGAAGAAGAAGAAGAAGAAGAGGAAGAAGAAGACGAGGGAGAGGGGAGAAGGAGGAAGAAGAGAAATAAGGAGAGGTTAAGGAAGAACAAAAAGGAAGGAGGAGAAGAAAAAGAGGAGGAGGAGGAGGAGGAGGGCGAGGAGAAGAAGAAGTAGGAGGAAGAGGATTAGGATGAGAAGAAAGAGGGATAGAAGAAGAAAACGAAGGAGAAGACAAAACGAAGAAGAAGAAGAAGAAGAAGAAGAAGAAGAAGAAGAAGAAGAAGAAGAAGAAGAAGAAGAAGAAGAAGAAAAAGAAGACGAAGAAGAAGACGAGGGAGAGGGGAGAAGGAGGAAGAAGAGAAATAAGGAGAGGTTAAGGAAGAACAAAAAGGAAGGAGGAGAAGAAAAAGAGGAGGAGGAGGAGGAGAAGAAGAAGTAGGAGGAAGAGGATTAGGATGAGAAGAAAGAGGGATAGAAGAAGAAAACGAAGGAGAAGACAAAACGAAGAAGAAGAAGAAGAAGAAGAAGAAGAAGAAGAAGAAGAAGAAGAAGAAGAAGAAGAAGAAGGAAGAAGAAGAAGAAGAAGAAGAAGAAAAGGAGGGAATAGTTTTTTTTAAAATTGTACTATATTACATCTGATCACAGGATATGCATGAGAGATTCTGTGTCACAAGCTGTTTATAGATGGCTCATAAAAACACTTGCTCTCTTAAAGATAAATGTAGTCCCCATTGAAGTACTGCCTACTGAGGTGTGTACTGTTAGGCTTTAACAAATTCTAGGCCATGACATACGAGGTGTGGTGGCCAGTTTTCTTCCTCCTATCCATTCTAGAACTTTCCGAAAGTTGTCGGGCTCCCGTGTTTATGACGCTAGGTCTACCCCAGTGCCGTACTTGTCAGCAAATAATCCTGCATTTCCTGGGCATTTAACCTGGACCAAATACTTGGCAGGTAAATGCACTAACTACTATACCACAGCAGCTGGTATTACTTCTTACATATTTCAATATTTTACACTTGAGTGGTCTGGACTTTATCCAAATTACACCTTCGCAAAATCAACACTTGCGAAATGAGATGCCCGAGGAGAGCTGCCAACTTAACAATCCGAGACCGAGTAAGAAATGCTATTATCAGACAGACTGTGGGATCAACACCTTGTGCCACATTTATTGAAAGACAGAAGATCAAGTGGTTTGGTCATGTCGTTAGAATGCAACACCAGCAACTACCATCTCTGGCCTTACATCAAAGACCATCTGCGACGAGACCACGAGGACGTCCAAGAAGAAAGTGGATTGACGACATCACAGAGTCAAAGACATTGTACAACCACACGGAATGACACTATCCAGCGCCGCCCACCGGGCGCTGGAACGCAAATTATTCCTCCCCACGCCGCTTGACGGCAGAAGTAGTAAGCATGCTTACCTGCCAGCCGAGTGTTTATATCCCAATCGACCCTGATTATGCAAACTGATCTTCTTCTTCTTCTTCCTCTTCGTTCTTACGGAATGTTTGTTTTGGATGTAATTACGTTGATCCTGTTTACAGCACAGCTGCGATATCTGCGCCTTTTGGCCGACACATCTGACTTCTTCAGGCATTTCTTGACCGGGTTAACCTTCCCGGAAAACTGATCTCGGCGCCCAGGTCGACCCAGAATGAAATAGGTCCAAGAAAATGTCTTGAGGAGTGAAGACACCCATTGAGACACAACATTGAATATTGACCGCATCACCCAGCGGGATATTGCCCATATCACAAATCGAGACACTGACCACATCACCCATCATGGCATTGACCACATCACCCATCATGGCATTGACCACATCACCCATCATGGCATTGACCACATCACCCATCATGGCATTGACCACATCACCCATCATGGCATTGACCACATCACCCATCATGGCATTGACCACATCACCCATCAAGATATTGACCACATCAC